>OZ025296.1:83568282-84088532 GCA_964019185.1 Maratus speculifer
AAGATATTTACTGTCCCCCTCCTCTTCGGAATACTATAAGATACATTTTTTTATTACCTTTCCTCTAAAATTCCTTGAAAAAGTGGCTCTTCCATACACACTGTGTATAAAGTCAATAAGGAAACACCTGTCCATAATAGGGACAGGTAGTTCCTTATATGGACACTTGTAAATATTTTTTTGTTTTTATCATTTAAATTAAACCAGAATAATTACAAGGTCGCTAATTTTAATAATGATAGTCAATAGTCCAAGGATAGTGGTCACATATTTTTGGAGTCCTATGACTTGTACATGGAGGTGAAAAAAATACATTTTCCTTAGGGTGTCCATATTGGGTACAGGTACCTTATAGATTGATGATAATTTTGTTTCACGAGATTATGCGTAAATTTAGCTTATAGATTCAACATTTAATATTTTTGTTTGTAAAGAATTATCTAATTAGATAGCTTATTTATTTGTCTTTACCAATAGTACTCAACAGTTTAGATACTTTGAGCGGCTTGATTAGATGATTTTTACATCCTGTCTATAGATGATTCTCTTATAAATAATGAGTCATGAGGAGATAAAATCTACAAAGTCTAAAAGTCTAGCTGTAGTATATAAACTATGTAATAAGGTTTCATATTAAAATAAAAATTAAACATTAACGTATTACTTTGTAAAAAAGGTAGTATTAAAAAGAGATAATAAAGTAAACAAAATTAGGATTTTAAAAATGAGAAAATTGATAAAGTAAATAAAAAATTTAATATAAAAAGTTAAAAGGGAAACAATATAAGCACATTTAAGAAAAAAAAAGGAAAAAAAAGACATCCGACGAAACTGGTAAGGACAGGTTGTTCAAAGAGTGACAAATATTAAGTCACAGGTCTAAAACAATAGCCCGGTGGTAGGGAAGGATAAAAGACCGAATTCGGAATTAATAAGGGTACGCTGGAAATTAATTTAATCCATTTAGTTTAGGTCTAAAATGAATATACTAAGTTTTCCCCATCATATTAGGTAAGCGTTATAAAATTTGTACATATTTATAGTCAAAAAACAGATTTTTTTTTTTTTTTTTTTTTTTTTCTATAACACTATCTCGAAATCATTAACACTTTCACAAACATTACCAATAAAAATGTTATAGAACTTAAATTTTTGAATAAAAATAGTACCACATTTAATACTTTTGTTGAATATTATTACTTGAAAAATTCTACTTGAAAATTTTAGCCCCGTGATCATAGGATTGAACTCCGAATTAATTAGGGGAAACAATGGAAAATGTTTTAATCTCTCCAGTTTAAGTTTAAAATGAATATGCTTCCGTCTCGTAGAAGGTGAGTATTAGAAAATATTTATTTTCGATTTATTTCGATGAAAGTATTTATAATCGAAAAACACGCTTTTTAAAAAATTTTCTGAATGCTATCTCAAACTGCGACATTAATGTTGAACAAAAACAACTGATTTTTGAAAATGTCGTTTTTAGAATGCAAATTTATGCAATAAATACTATATATATATATATATAGTAAAAGGTTTAACATATATGTAGCATAAGAAACATTTTAAATAAAAATAGCTTTTTAAAAAATATGTACGATAATTTTGAATACAGAACAAAAGTTTAAATATTCCTCAAGAAAACTTTTCACCTTACATTTTCCCATATAAGTTAACAAAAGAAATTCGTACTTTTAGAAAAAAAAAATGCTTATAACGTGCTTCAGAACAAAGTAAAAAAATCGTGTAAGGAATTTATTCTTGATTACTATTTGATTACACTTACCAAAAGTATCGGTTGAAATGTAAGCTAAAATTTCTTTTCTTGCTTTTGACAACGGTTAAGTCACGAAAACAATCATTAACACCATCTGGTGATGCAGGAAAAATAAAACATTGTAGATTCGAAACGATAAAGTCAAGAAAATTGCTTCTGATCAGAATTTAATGACCTTTGAAATTTATGAGAATGTGCCTATTCGAAGCAAAATATGTATGTGTAGAAATAAATTTAAAAAGGAGAGAATTTATTTTATATCTATACCATCATACGATAATAAAAGAGAAAATAAATCATTTTATAATTTTTAGTACATTTAAAATTTATGGGGAGAAAAAAACTGAAACTCTAAGATTTATTTATTTTGTGTATTACAACTAAATGTCAAGTCTTTAATTTTGCTTGAAAATAATTTGAGCAATTTATAATATTAAATTAAAAAAAACCAATAATGATCATTACTTCATTTCTTGAAAAGATCGATGCGTCACTAAGAAAACTTGAAGCACTGAGCAAAGAATAGTTATATAAAAATATTGACATTGTATACAAATTAAAATAAAAAGAATACTGCCCAGTTAAACTGATGGCATTGAGCTCACAGGCTACAAATACTAATTGTACATTAAAGCCTTATATTTTCAAGGGTTAATTCCGTTCGAAAAAAAAATTAAGAAGGGGAAACAGCTCTCCCCTTTCCTCTTTTTTTATACTTAATCATTGAACCTCCTATACTATCAAAGACATGCTTTATCATATAAAAAATCTATATCCAAAATTCAGAGCAAATTAGATAATTCTTAATAAAAACCCATTTAGCATTTATATAATTTAAAAGGAGTTATCCCCTTCTTTTATACTTAACCATTAAACTTCCAAAACTATTCAGAGATTTGAACGAAATCTGAAAATTCTGCTTGAAAAACCTATTTATATAAATTAAGAGGGGGGGGAGGCATTAGAACCCCTGTTGCCCCTATTTATACTTATTCAATGAACACCTAATAGCAGTCACGGAATCGCCTCATCAGAATGATCCTAATCTAAATTTTGAACGAAAACTTAGTTCTGCATGAAAATCCCATTTATATCAACTAACGGGGGGGGATTAGAACCCCTGTTCCCCCTATTTATACTTATTCAATGAACACCTAATAACAGCCACGGAATCGCCTCATCAGAATGATCCTAATCTAAATTTTGAACGAAAACTTAATTCTGCATGAAAATCCCATTTATATCAACTAACGGGGGGGGGCATTAGAACCCCTGTTCCCCCTATTTATACTTATTTAATGAACACCTAATAACAGTCACGGAATCGCCTCATCAGAATGATCCTAATCTAAATTTTGAACGAAAACTTAATTCTGCATGAAAATCCCATTTATATCAACTAACGGGGGGGGGGGCATTAGAACCCCTGTTCCCCCTATTTATACTTATTCAATGAACACCTAATAACAGTCACGGAATCGCCTCATCAGAATGATCCTAATCTAAATTTTGAACGAAAACTTAATTCTGCATGAAAATCCCATTTATATCAACTAACGGGGGGGGGGCATTAGAACCCCTGTTCCCCCTATTTATACTTATTCAATGAACACCTAATAACAGTCGCGGAATCGCCTCATCAGAATGATCCTAATCTAAATTTTGAACGAAAACTTAATTCTGCATGAAAATCCCATTTATATCAACTAACGGGTGGGGGGATTAGAACCCCTGTTCCCCCTATTTATACTTATTCAATGATCACCTAATAACAGTCACGGAATCGCCTCATCAGAATGATCCTAATCTAAATTTTGAAAACTTAATTCTGCATGAAAATCCCATTTATATCAACTAACGGGGGACATGAGCCCCCCGTTCCCCCTCTTATACATATCGAATGAACTTCAAAAACTAATCAGGGAAGCGCCTTGTCAGGATATACCTACATACAAAATTTTAAGAGGATCGGATATTTTTATCATGAGTTATCGCGTTACGCACATACGCACATACATACAGAACGGGCGGGCACATAAGCTCTCAGGCTATGATAGCCTGTGAGCTAAAAAGTACTGTTTTATTATAATAATATTTTTTTATCCACACTGTGAAAAAAAAGATGAGTATTTCATAAATCAGAATATAGGTTTTTAAGATGGTTATAAATACTCGATTAAATATTTCCAGGTGTGTAATTGAATTTTTACATATTAAGGTAAAAAAATAAGATTAATTTAATGTTATTGTTAAAGCTTTTACTTTTTAACGTTTGTTTGTAAAACACGTTAATGAACATGAAAATATTTACTTGAGAATGGAATAGCAAAAGGAAAACTTGTATCTGTATAAAAAAAAATGATTAATCTATAGCAATAATAGAAAAATTTTCTCCTTCTGTATATGTGTATGTTTTTCTGAATATTTTTGTCATATTGATTCCTAATTAGTCATATATATTTCTATCCAAAGAATAAGCTGCCTCACGAGGATTCACGCTGGTAATTCCATGATCAATGCTACTTATTCACCGAAAAAACGGTGCAATAATGATCAGATGCAACTGAGACTATGAAACAAAAACAACACAAAATATTGCGTTTAACCTTCAGAATGTTATAACGATGCAAAATATCTGTTTTGATGTTTGATGATGGAACAAAATGTCTGTTCTAATGTGTTGGAGAGAACTCTTTGATCCCATTCTTTATTTCCCAACTTCCTTGATTGCAAACCCTATAAATTATCAAGCATATGGAGTGATGCAAATAATCAAATACACTTCCAATACCGCAAAGATGCAACTGATAGACAGAATTGTGGCAACTTTTATCAGATCCATGATGTCAAGTTCCGGAGCAATCTGTAGAGCGTTGTGATTAAACTCTCTTGTAAGTTTATCTATGCCCCATTACATTTTTCCATTCACATATCTTTTAAACTGTGATATTTAACATTTTCTTAATTCACAAGCAACCTCCAAATTTATCTTGAACATCCTATAGGTTTAAATTAATTTTTGAAATTTTCATAAAGTCGCTTCTAGAAGAAAGTTATAAGTTTAATAGGGAAAGAACTGATATTTATTTTATCTATGAAACTGCAAATTAAAATGGCTGAGAGCTCAAAGGTTGTACAGAAAATGGTTTCCCAACTTGCTTTTGTCAATGAATCGTTCTTTTTGTATTTTGGCCTCGTATAACAATATCAGATTCTGCGCCTTAGCACTTTTTCAGTTTAATTCCGATCATGCATTTTTTGATGAAAGTTATTTATTTGGATGTGTAGTATTACCTCTTAAACTATTGTCCATTCTTTATGAAACACCCTGTATATATGTGATACTGTGGGAAATCTGAAAGTAAGCACTCATTCGATGCGTATATTCTTGGAATGTCACTCAAGTTTTGAAGTAAGTAATTAGTGGAATGCATGGTAAATCTGTTTTAGTGATGCGTTAGCTCAATTCCACAAATACCGACAGGGGCGTGCGAAGAGAAAACTGCGCCCGGGGCAAAGTCGATTTGGCGCTCCCACCCTCAACTTTTTCTTGTGACAGGCCAAAAATAACGTTAATAGCATAAATTTGGCACTCTCTAAATTTCTACGCCCCGGACGACCGGCTCCTTCGCCCCCATTTCGCAAGGCGCTGATTACCGGCATCTTTTCCAGTCGTTGCTGCAGGTCGTAGAATAGCTAAAACATTAAAATGAATTCAAAGATTTAAAGTTTCTGTATGTCCAAAAGATATCTGTTTAGATTTAATCGTTTATTGACAACAAATTAACTGAAACAGTTCCCACTTAAATACTGAAGCTCAATCTTACTCATAGTGGATGTTTAAAGAAATTTAGCCGCAAACAAGCTGGCTTCATAAGAGAACTCCAGGCAGCGAAGATGTCAACAAGCTAAAAATTGCACAAAATCTCTAAACTCTGCGTTTTCTCCGAATGCTCTTTCTTTTTGATCAACTTTCAAAGATACAATTCATGACGTCACGCGTTTCTGATTGGTAAAAGAACAAGGACGTCACGCGAAAAAGTCCAATGAAATTAATCCTGCAAAGAGTCCTGCCAGAAACGCGAATGAGCTAAAAAATGAGGAGTAAATAAGAAATCTCATATCGGGAAAAACTATGGCTCACTAGATCTATTGGTCCATCTATTTGAGATTAATATATGAAGTCTCCCCGCAAGAGGACTCTGATACCTTGCCCAAATTATTCTAACCAATCATGCAAACCCTGAACCAAAACAATGACCATGTACCGAGCCATGTGCCGAACAGAAAACAGCTTACTCAATGCTAATTTGGGCAGGGTTTGCGTAACGTGGACTCACACGTGGTCCAATGAAATGGTTCAGGGTTTGAAGCTGAATCCAGCTTCACTTTTTCGGCGGTTTTTAGCGAAATGGGTAGGCCTTTACTATGTAGTCGGCAATGGGAAAAACTTTGGAATGAAAATAAGTAAAAAAATAAAAAAGAAATGGCTCTTTTAAAAACATTCGATTTCACAATAAATAACAGAATTTAGTCAAAACTGATGGGGCAATTTAGAAATAAACTAAAAGCTTTATATTTAACTAAAACGAGTAAGATAATAATTAATTTAAGGAGATTTTAATAGAATTAATGATAGATATTATTAAAGATTAGGTAATTAGTGAATATGCCGGTAATTTAGCGTAATAAAAAGAGATATTGCGAATGAACAATTAATAATATAATATATATGTGTTAGGAAATGACCATCTGAGTTCAGTAGCATAGTATAGCAGTAGCAATATTTATTTCGGTTTCCCATCACAATCGGATGGCAGAGGGATCATTTGAATAAGGACACACTATTTATTAAAAATGAAGAAGAATAGTTGAAAATTTCAAGGTGCTTTATTATTCATCCAAATATTTCTCATTGAGATGCTCCACACTTTCAGGTGCTTAAATTCTATGATTATTTTGCATCTCGGTCCGAGCACCTCATATCTCAATCGAATCGAACTCTAATTTATTCATCCGGTCCATGTTCCACATAAATTGCACTCATCTCTAAATCTCTTGAAAATCAATTTATCTGACAATGTTTTTAATTTTCCCTGCGGACGACTGCGATCTGATAAGGTATTATCCGACGATTCTAACTGGGACATCTGTTTTTAACTCTTTTTAGAATAAGAATACAATAAAAAAGTAAGTTGACCATATTATACAATTAGCATCGCAAAAAGATGGACTATTTCACTATTTCTGGTGCATTAACCTTTACGCGAAACAACTTCCTGGCGGGAATATTTTTTCTAGAATCTTCGAAAGCCATCAAACCAGGTGCCTAACATGTAAAGAAAAATTAATATTTGGCGTCGAGATGACAACTAAAATCAAAGTTATTTCACAAGCGATAATTTTATTAAAAAGAAATAAAGGAATTTATTGACACGTAATAAATCTAAGACGCTAAATATTATGCTAGACATTTAAACAAAAAGAATGATTTGAATAAGTAGTGTTTTTAGAACGGAATAATTTAAGATTAATATATTGTATAAGTGGGGGGCGGAGGGGGCGGTCAGCATCGGGTATCACCCTCTTAGGAGTGACACCCAATTTTTATTTGCTAACATATACACATAATCTTGTAAGATTTAAGAAAAAAAAAATATGGAATAAATGAAATTTCTACCTCACGACGCATCAGAGTTAATTTTGTTTTCTTTGAGAATGAAAATTTTATACAGAACGGGATGTCTAAATAACATATGTACCAAGGAATAAAAACCAACTATCCAATGAGTGGTTAGCAAAAAACACACTTAAAAGAAGACTTTTCTTCTACATATAGACACTGCAGTGACTTACGCGGACTATGGGATGAGTGATGAATCGCTCCTGTGTTTTTTTTATGCAGGAAGACAAACTGTAAATAAGGAATTATGTGGTCATTTGTTATAATAACATAGAATTATAAATGAAAAAAATATGACGGAGAGTGGGTGACATTATTGTGATTGGGGGTGACACTATTTACATCCGCCCCGGGTGTCACTTATTCTAGCTGCGCCACTGTTTTGTAAATTAAATAAAGATTTTAAAAGTGTTTGATAAATACAGGAAAATTATAAAATATTTATTTAGAAATTTGAATAATAAAAGGCTTTATTTTAGAATATATTTAATTAGAACCATTTTTTAAATTTAAGCATATTGGAATAAATATTTTTAAGGTGGATTAAGAATTAAAATCTTTCATATAAAGATTAATAGATTAGTTTTATAAATAAGGTTTTAATTTAATTAGCCAGAATAAGCATGAACTATTATTAAAAGGAAATTAAATTTGTGTAATGTTAATCTTGACAGAAAAATATAAATTTTGTAATATATATATATTTACAAACACATGTATACAGCAGTCGATATTGTTATTTAATTGAAATTCAATCTGGTATTAAATAAAATAAAAATAAAAATTATTTAAAATATTAGGAAAGGATTTTTATCCATGATCTCGCAGGAATATGTCAGATATGATTTCAGATTTGCCAGTTGTTTTTGTCAATTTGTGAGTTTAAATTTTAGATATTCAATACATCTTCAGAATATTCTGTCAAACTCAGTGCTTTAAAAGGCATTTTCAGATAAAGGAAATACCTAAAAGACAATTAAGACTTAACTGACGATAAATAAATATAAAAATAAACTAGTCGGATGTGGCAATCCTAAAGCTTTCTTCCACCTCATATACATTAATACTTCAATACTTCCAGAAAAAAGAAACATAGCAGCGTCACCGGTTAGGTAATTTATACCAAATTCTAATCTACAACGCTTATTTCAAATGTCGCTTGTTAAGCGATTCACTCCAAAAACTAAAGAGTACTAATTTATATCAGAGACTAACTGAATTTGAAGTTTGATGAAACTTCGTGCATTAAATGCTGAGATAGAGCATAATAGAGCATTATTCATGATGAGGTAATCATGAATAATGCCGCATAACAGCACCACCTGTTGAGTGATTTACTCAAAAAACTAAAGAATACTAATTTATATTAGGGACTAACTGAATCTTAAATTCGACGAAAATTCGTGCGTTAGTTCCTGAGATAGAGCTATTGCAATAATCATGAATAATATCATACAGCAGTTGTTGGCTACCTGTAGATAGGTTTACTCCAAAACCTAAAGAATACTAATTTATATCAGGGACTAACAGAATCTGAAGTTTGGTGAAAATTCGTGCATTAGTTCCTGAGATAGAGCTATTGCGATAATCATGAATAATGCCACATAGCAGCACCACCTATTCTGCGATTTACACCAAAACGTAATTAAAACCATATTATACTAATATATCATTATAACTAACGAATCTAATGTTTTTTTAAAATCCTTCGATTAGTTCTTGAGATATAGCTATTGTGGAAATCGTGAAAAAAGCCGCTTAGTAGCACTACCTGTTGGGCAATATACACCAAAAACTACTCATATTCAGTTTATATCAAAGTTTAGCTGAATCTAAAGTTTTGTGAACTTCTGTGCCTTAGTTCTTGAGATAGAGCGCCCACAAAATTTGTTACATACAAACAGACAGAGACAGACTCACAGATAGACATTTTGTAAAAATAAGTTTTTTGGAATCTCTTACTCCTAAAACATGCAAATCCGTCGAAAATCGGAATTCGAAAATATTCACGAATCCAATACTGTTTTCTTGTAAAGATAGAAGAAAGTAAAATAGAAGAGCTATATTTATCGATTTTGTTTTAGCATAAGTGAGATAACCTCAAAGCTTTACACATGAAAGGCATTTTTTCAATTTCACGAGAAAGACCATTCAAAATTACTTTGTAGGAAAAGAGTAGTTCAGTAATTTGTTAAATTACTAGCAGTTTAACAGCATCATTTATTGGCTTTGAGAATCTTAATAGCTGAAGAACTTTAGATATAACACTAGTCAACAAAAAAAAATAACTTATTTTATATCGCAAGTAATTTTATGTGATTCGTGTTCTGTGTTCTAGAAGTAGTGTAGAAAGTCAAATAAAACATTTCTGTCACGTCACAATTTTATGATATATCAATATTTATTTTTTTTTTACAAATTTTAATTTTAAACTAATTATTAAAAAGTAACTAATAATTAAAAAGTAAAATAGAAGAGCTATATTTATTATATAAATGGATGGGGAAAAATCGATTTTGTTTTAGCATAAATAAGATAACCTCAAAGCTTTACACATGAAAGGCATTTTTTCAATTTCACGAGAAAGACCATTCAAAATTACTTTGTAGGAAAAGGGTGGTTCAGTAATTTGTTAAATTACTAGCAGTTTAACAGCATCATTTATTGGCTTTGAGAATCTTAATAGCTGAAGAACTTTAGATATAATACAACAAAAAAATAACTTTTTTTATATCGCAAGTAATTTTATGTAATTCGTGTTTTGTGTTCTAGAAGTAGTGTATAAAGTCAAATAAAACATTTCTGTCACATCACAATTATATGATATATCAATATTTATTTATTTTTTACGTTTTTTACAAATTTCAAATTTAAACTAATTTATTTCGGATAAAAAAAAAGCCTCCTTTTTCATTTTTTTCCAGCATATGCTTCAGTACATCGTAAGTTTCTTTAAAATGGGCACCATAAGCTATTGGCAACAAAGGAAGTTTATTTCCATTGTGCAGTAAAACTGCTTTTAAACTTGTCTTAGAAGAATCGATAAAAAGTCGCCATTCATTTAAGTATGTGTTCATGGCCCATCTTATCCATCAGACCGTCGACATCAGAACAATAGACCAACTCTCCATCCGTTGAATAAAATCTATAAAGGAATTGTGACGTTTGCGATAAGCAGTGACCTTAACATCCGACTGAAGGAGATTCCATTGCTTCAATTTTGAACTTAATACTTCAGATTTCTCTTTTGATAAATCTAAATCTCTAATTAGATCGCTAAGCTCAGATTGACCAATCAGATGTGGAATTTTTGAGGTACTTGGAATGAAACCTCTTCCTCTTCCTCCTCGTCATAATTTTCTAGTTTTCTTCAGAGTCATTTGAAATCGCTTCGGTATTAGGTGGTTTAGGTACTGGAAGGTCATCCGAATGTGGTACTGTTTTTATAACAGATAGTACGTCAGGGTATTTTATTGTATACTTCGATTTTCATGAAAATCCTTTTGTATTAATGAGACAAAAGTAGCAATCACTTACATGATCTATAGGTTCGCGCCATATTACAGGTTGACCAAAAAGGCATTTTTTTAGATTTTTCTCTAAACCAACACGTCAACTTTGTAAAGCAGGTAAGACAACAGATATGTGGCGCCCAGTTTTTATCTTGATTACGAAGATCCAAGTTAAAATATGCACTATAACACTTCTTAATCAATTATGTGATTGCCTTTTTCTGACTTTTTGGTGTGTACAAACCACAAATATAGCAAAAACTAGCTAGAGAATTCGTACAAACGCGAGACATGTTGATAGATGGTATTATGAATTAAATTTTTGACAGCGTTAGTGCAATAATAAATGCTTAAAATTTACATCTATCCTCAAAATAAGTTAAAAACGCGCTTTTTTCGAAATTCAAATATTCTGCCAGTTTTAGATATGATATAAAGAAACTAATATTTTTGGGAGTATAGTAGTGGCTATGCCTACTAAATATACTACTTACTTTTTACGATATATTTTTGGTGTTGACTAGTGTAATCTTAACGTTCTTTGTTGAAATACTTCCCATTTTAAAATTACAGTTTGAAATACTTTATACTGGTTTTTGAGAGTTCACAACTACAACTAAACTAGAAATAACATATATTTTATTTCTTCTGACTCCATTTCGTACATTTTCACTTTTGAAACCCTTTTTCTGTTAAACTTCATTTTTTGATATCCGATATATCCTATTCCATCCTGAAAGGAATATTTGAAATTTGGGTAAAATGTTTTTCCGACATTGTCGAAGCTTTGTAAGTTTTTTGAAAATGTTGTTGCAACTTCGAGTAAAAAACATATAAGGTACCCTGGGGTAATAACGCCACGTTAAGGTTCTACCAATTTTCACGGCTCAGTTTTAGATTGTATTTTTCAAACAAATATATGATTTGATACAGCAACTCATTGACTATCTATATAAAAAAATAATTTAACAGATATGTATTCATAAAATGTAATGGCGTGATTTCTTGATCAATGCTATTTGGCGTTATTACCCACCTATATGGGTAATAACGCCATGCAATCAAAATAAGATGGAATAATTGCATGTAGATTGCCCAATTCTAAAAATACAAACTCTACAAACTTAGAAATTGACAAATTGCATTTTAAGCTATTGAAAATGTTCAATTTTTTGTGAAAGTATAAGAAAAATAAAGGTGTGGTGTGTGTGTGTGTGTGGGGGGGGGGAGGCAAAAGTATATCAGACCGTGAGCTTCTTTTTGCTTAAAAAGGACCGCTTAAATAGAATTATTAGAAACATTGCACAGTTTTAACTGTGTTTATTTGAATCCGTATTTAGTATGTAGCTCGGCCACTGTAGGGAATCAACCGGGGTATTAATGCCAAGGATTGGCGTTATTACCCCGTTATAGTTACTAGTACACCGAACCCGGGGTTACCGGGTCACAAAGTAAAGATGAAAAACTTTTTTAAAATTTAAAATTGGAAAGTCTAATATATTTTTTCTGCGTAATAGGCTTTTTAAACTGACAACTAATTCTAAATAGCAATTTTATATGAAACATATTATTTATGTAATCATATACAGCTTTAAAAAATATCGGTACTTCCGTATTAGCCGGGCCGTAGCTAAAGGGGCGCTATGGGCGTCCCAGCCCCCCTAAAATATTTTGAGCCCCCCCCCCCCCCCCTCTGGAGAAGATTCCAAGGTCACTCAATGAATTTCTGTTCCGAAAATTCAAATGAAATATTGTTTAAAAATATAATTTAGTTTTGAAACCTTTTCACAGTTTTGAAGAGTTACTAAATTGTATCTAAAATAAGTGTTTCAACACGCGCTCATCCTATTTGTACATATAAAGCTAACATGATGGGCTATTTTGCACCAGTTATACACTCAAAACTTCATCATCATATACTTTTCTAAGCATAAAATGAAGTTATTTTAACAGTTTAATAAGAAACAGAGTACCTACAGTATGAATATGCACTAATTTATCTTTCCGCGTCAGAGAGAGAGAAAAAAAAACTATGAGCCCCCCTACATTCTCTTGAGCCCTCCCTATTGTTCACTACGGCCCTGCGTATTAGACGCAAGATAGCAGTTATTAGCCAAAGATTTCGCCAAAGAATAAAATTGCATTCTCAGTTTTTAAAAACAACTAAGAAAATATGACACCCAGATATTCTTTAAAAAACATTTTTGTAAAGGTTAATTGATGTATCTTTTGTAAAGTAAGTTTACAACGAACTAAAAGTCAATAAATTCATAGATAAAAACGAAATAAAACCAACAATATTCACCGGATTTTATAGCCGACGATATATTGACATAACAGATTTTTAATTACTATTTTTTTCAGTTGCTATGAAAAAATGACAAATAAAATATACAGTGATCTGTTATTTTCCATGGAGAAAAGAGATAGATGGAGGTGCAGTATGCGATTAAAACGGTTTGATGGGCGTTATTCTTCCAGTAGTCTCCCATTCGGCCAAAAAAAAAAAAAAAAAAAAAAAAAAAACAAAAAAAAAAAAAACAAAAAAAAAAAAACAATCACATGGAACAGAGACTGAGTGAGTTATTTAACATCATTTTTTCTCTAAATGAAAAAGATCAAGATCAAAATATATTTTAGCATTATAAAATAGAAGTTTCATTGTTTTATGAATTAAAATGCATCGCTAAAAGTTATTCTTTTTTGTGAAAGCACGCCGTTGTGTTTGATGCAATGGAGCGAATTTTAGAGTTACATTTTTGGCGTCACCTCCAGCCACTAAACTGCATGCGTATTTTTTTTTCCCAACCGGGTTTTGCCATCTTGTAATCTAATTGGTCAGAGCTGGCTGCGTCAAAGAGACTTTTGTTGGCGGGAAGGTATTGTGCTTGGCGAAAATCCTAAAAGTAGAGAATTTAGGTAGGATGGACGTAGAAAGGGAAGAATACTTTTAAATTTCAATAGGGTTTTTGTTTAAAATAGGGATCAATGGCAAAAGTGATTTTTACAAAAAGAAGATAATTTCTATTAATTTATGAAAAAGTGAGGGGGGGGGGGAATCATCTGCATTTCGACAGTATTCTGCTACTTTTTGAAGAATCACGAGGAAGGTTATGCAGATTAAAAGGTGACAAAGGGAAAATTTCTGAAGATAGGATATTTATATAAGATTATTTACTATAACCACAAATTAGCAATATTATAAAAAATTTAAGAGAAAAAAAATTTATATATTTGATATTTTTTAATTTAACATATTCTTTAAATTTACATTATGTTTTTTATTTTAAATTTTCTATAAATTTATAATTTGATTTAATTATAAATTTAATTGAATTTGTAATTATTCAAATAAATTATAAATTTTGCCTTTCTTAATGATTAAAATTTAATAATTCTTATAAATATGAAACTCTGTATACTCTAATGATTATGTGCTTGGAGAGAAGGAAATAAAATTGTCATTAGTTGGGAATATGTAAAAGATATAATAATGTACTAAAATAAAAAATACGAGATATCATGTTAAAAAGAAATAATTACAGATTTTAAACTTTGCATAATTTTGTGGAAATAGAAATTTCAGAGAATGTTTTTAGAAAAAATGGAAATCAACAATATATATATTTTTTCAATTTAGATAGTTATTTTGTTGAAATGAAAATAAATAATCGGTCGTCTAAATTTCTCCTGCCCATTTCTCGGCTTATGATGTAATTCTGAAATATTTATGTTTAAAAAACACTTTCAATATTTGTGGAAATAATAATCAATCACCTAAATGCCCACTTGAAATTTCCGCTATTTTTTTTTTAATTTTTATTATTATTTTTTTTTTACGCACAACCAAATTCAGTTCGTAAGTAGTACATCTTAGTTTTTTTTTTTTTTTTTTTTTTTTTTTTTTGTATACAAATCTCTTTATACACAACATCCGAATGGCTATTCTGAATACGCTAAAGAAATTAATATGTTCCTTTTCGAAAAAGATTCCCAAATCGCTTTTTATTTTATTTTCAAGAAGAATAAAAACAAATAATTTGTACTTTTTTTCCTTTTTTGGCCTTATGATGTTATTTAAAGAAAAATAACTTAATGCTTATAAAACTCGAATATATTGTAAAGTATAACACAGTATTTAGCCATTTAAAAATGGACCTCCTCTAAACAAAGCATCATACAAAATTCGAATATGTTGTTGAAATATAGCACAGTATTTATCCATTAAAAAAGAATCATTTTCTAAAACCCCCTATCATTTCCTTTCACTGAAAAAAGTTGAAGATCCAGTTATATAATTGTCTAAAACTGCTATATCTGTTGGATACTAAAAATTACTTTAATGATAGTGAGTTTTTATTCCTTAGCTCAGTATCTTCATTTCATTAGAATCTGTTTCAACTTTGAAACATATGCGTGAATGACTATAAATTCTTGCATTACACAGTACTAAAAATAACTTTGTTTATCAAACTTAAATTACTACTCTCAATGTAGTTACTTTACACAAAAAGAAAACAACAACTCTAATTAATCTGACATAACGAAATAAAATTCTCTATTATAAAAATAGTCATTTTTAAATACAGTCAATTTGCTATGTTATCAATTAGAAACCTATCTAGAAAACATCGCCACGGACCAAGACGGTATTGTAACTTTTCTACCTGCTTTCGAAGCGCGCTTCGTAATATACCATGTTTAAACTTTGCACACGGTTGTATTTGTAGTACGGAATCTCTTCTATGCGAGTAAAACTCGCAATTGTCCGATTGTTTTTAAATTGCATATTATAGTTGTATATTTTTTCATAACATGCAAGTAATGCATAAATTATACAGATCCTGCTAAGATTTAATCGCATGGGACTGCAAATATTTTGTTTTAAAAAGGTTTTCGTCTTAAATAGGAACGTTTTTATGACCTGTAAAGATAGCCTGTGTATAACGGAAATTCGGCTGAAACAGTTTTCTTGTGATCTTTGCGAAATAATACTTTTTTAATAAAAACCTGCCTGAAACAAAAATTTATTCTGCTCCCTATAAAGTCTATATTCGCAGATTCCGTTACATCTTTATAAACTTTTGCAATTATATTTCAGGATTTTTCGGTTTCAGGTTCGGAGGGGGCTGCAGCCCCATCAGCCCACCCTCTGAATACGCCACTTGACGCACACACACACGCAGACCGACAGACATTTTCTAAAAACATTTTTTTGGAACCTCTGATCCCTAAAACGCGCAAATCTGTCAAAAACTGGAAGTCTAAAAAAATTTCGAGTAAAAATAAACATAGCTTATTAAAATTCATTCTAAAAAAAAAAAAAAAAAAAAAAAAAAAAGGAAAAAAAAAAAAGGAAATTTCAAGAAATTTACTCTGATAAGTGTCATTCTTTTTTAATTTCATATGATGACATAGAATTTGTGAAAAAAAAAACCTTACATTATAAGAAACAAAAAATTAAAATAAAGAAGTGTTTTTCGCCAAGCATCATTCCCGCCAAGAAGCGTCGAATTCATGCCGAAAGCTCTGGCCAATCAGATTGCGAGACACAGTTTGGATGGCAAAACCCGGTTGGGAAAAAAAATTATGCAAACTGCATCGCTATTTTTTTTCTTTTTTACTCTATGGCTATTTTTTCTCTTTTTCCCACATAAATGCGATACTCATGTTGCCACCATTAGAGAAATTGAACCAAAAACTACAAAAAAATTAATGTCTCAAAAACAAATTGAGATACAGTTTTCTAACATACGGCATTTAAAAGTGCATTTTTTTCTCTAAACGATGATATAAAGATTGAAAACGTGCAATATCTAGAAGTTTAAAAATTTACAATAGCGAAAATTGCAAAACCGAAATTTCATCGGAAAGTGTTGCCATTCAAAACATGACGTATGCGTTACGCACAGATACGTTTGGCCTTTATTATATAGATTGCGCTGTACATTTTAAATTACAAATTATCTCGAGTTCAACAACATTTTGAAAGTCCATGAAATGTATTACAAATTTATGTAATTAACAAAGTATTTCCGGATAAAAAAAATAGTCTTCACATCACAAAACATATCTCGCAAATTTTAGATCAAGCGTTAATTTTAGTTGCTTTAAAAAAAATAAGCGTAAAAATGAAACAAATTAACTTGAAGCTGTTTTTTGCGATTTATATGACTTAAAACCCTTCTGCGCAGAGCACATGGGTGTCATTTACCAAATTATTTCATAATTATGCAAAATATTAGCACTTGGCGTTATTACCCCAGACCACCTTAATATATTTTGAATCCTTTGTAGTAGTTTTATAGTAGATCTTTCTTACATTCTTTTTGCTTTATGAATTAAGAAAATCTTTTCGAAAATTTTTTCTATGTTTAGTTAATGTAGGGGAGGAGAGGGTACACAAGAACGTAGAACAAATGTGAACACCATAATAGTTCAACAGTTATTATATGTTCCTTAATTTGAAAAAAAAAATACCAAAGTCATATGGTAAAAATGTTTTAAAGCTCTTTGATATGTTCCAACTAGATAAGCGAATAACTTAATTTATTTACATATTTATTTGAATTTTAATGTTTTAACATATATTTTAGACTGAGAAGCGGCTGAACAACCAATCACTTCATTGAGTTGGAAGATGAAATTTCAGGATAAGACGGAACTCGTTTAGCCTATCAAAATTAAACTGGTCCGTCAAGTCATTTCATGGTGAAATACACCTGCAGATCCAATTTTAATTGTTGATTCATGACGTTGATGCTTTAGTTCTTTGTAAAAAAAAAAAAAAATAATAAAAAAAAAAAAACAGAAAGAGCTATTTCAAGAAAAAATAGAATTATAAAATTTTAAGTATTTCTTCTTAATTTACTCGTTGACAATCATTAAGTACCATCTACTTTGCTGAAAACCATATATTAAAAATGACAATTTGAGGAAAATCCCACATAATTAAGCAGCTTTTAGAGAGTAACTAAAAATCGTTCAATGTTTTTTTTGAAATTTCATGATATTTGACTGGCTTTTTTTAATAAGTTGATTTATAGAGTTAACTATAAAACTATGAAACAAAAAAAGTTTTATTTTTTATTTTTATTAATTTTTTTTATCATGCGCTCATGCGTTGATAAAAAATATTTCATACAACTGCTCACATTTCATCAAATATATAATGGAATAATATTTTAATTGCACTACAATTTTTATACTACATTTTGTCAAATTTTCTGAAACTGACATTAAATTTACTAAAAAGCATTGCATGATAAAAAGTCCTTTCGGCCAGTGCCGGGAAGAAGAGGTAGCTTTCGCATGTCTTTTTGCATGGTTTTAAAATTTTGCAAATTTTACTCGAAACGAAATTTATTCAAATTTTAAGAAGTTTAAATGCGACAAATGCGATAAGAAAATATTCGTGAATACTGAATTTGAATGAGAAACGCGCCAATTTAGCACGGTGTAGCCAAGTTGGTATCATTTATGGTTATTTTTAGGTCGCCAAATTTAACGATAATTCGAACAGTGTCGCCAAGCTTAACGAGAATTTGAATCTAATGGGTATCAATGTTTAAGCATTGCGCGGCAATGCATAGTGCAAATGGCCGCCATTTGAAACAAGATGGCAGATGAAGGTGGCCAACGAACTCGGTAGAAACATTGGTATATACTATACAAAAAAATAATCTTATCAAAATCAGTTTATTATTACGAGAGTTACAGCATAGGAAAATCAGATCGTTTCAAAATGTCAGCCGCCCTAAAAGTTTTAAACTGCTATATCAAAGCCATTTTTTAAGATAAAGACAAAGCAAAATATGCTTCGGAATCCTTGTATTAGGGTCACACTCTTATGAAATTTTTTTCAGTTTTTAATTTATTTGCACCACTTTTTAAATTAATTTTTTTTTAATTTTTCAAACAAGATCGCGGATGTAGCTGGCCAACGAACTCGGTCGATACATTGATATGTATTATGCGTAAAATTAATCTCATCCAAATCGGACAATAAATACGAGAATTATCGCATAACATAAATCATACATATATATATATTGTGTATATATATATATATATGTGTGTATATATATATATATATATATATATATATATATATATATATATATATATATATATATAAGTCAATATTTGGATAAACGGTGGTTTTTGGGGGTCAAGATCGGTGATAATATGCCAAAATTTTTCGAAGTGCTTTCTTCCGGACGACTGCAATAGCTAAATTTTTATTTTTTGTAATGAAAGCTACTTAAAATAAAAAATATGCAAGAATTATTTGAACTTTTCAAACAAAA
Source organism: Maratus speculifer (assembly GCA_964019185.1). Taxonomy (NCBI): domain Eukaryota; kingdom Metazoa; phylum Arthropoda; class Arachnida; order Araneae; family Salticidae; genus Maratus; species Maratus speculifer. The sequence goes on from OZ025296.1 coordinate 83,587,564, forward strand.
TCGATATATCTCCATAAATATACTTTCTAGTTTTTAAAACAAATTATGCGTCATGTATTATATTTTCACATTTATAATTAAACTTTCTGTTAACAATCAATACGTCACGAGAATGTACTGTAAATGGTAGTGTAAATGTGATTGTAAATGTGAGAGTTGTTATCTTTCTTCGGACGATTTCTTTTGCCCGATTGTACGTAAATGTATGTTCATCTATAACGTTTGACCAGTTGCTTCAATTTTCAAAATTCTGTTTTTGTTCCAAAAAACAAAAAACAAACAAACAAACAAAAAAAACAAGTTGGAAATTGCACGTGAAGCGTAGCAAATGAGGTGCGTTCGTACGATATCGAAGTTTCAAAAATATCACTCTCGATATCAAACTCATAAAATTGTAAATAATTACAATTAAAATGCGCACCAAACAATGTTCTCCCTATACCATTATGCAATGGAATACTTTTGTGTGGCCTTGTAAATCAATAACAAATATTCTTTGCATCACAGATTATGCAAAATGTATATTATAATTTGTCTTTATAGATGCATATCAATTTTATGACGTTCGAATGAGTGTAACACCATTAAAATGCATTTGAAACATTTTCCCCATTAACCGTAATGTAACGTAACACTTTTGATTGTCCCTGCAGTTGAACTATGCATCCGATTTTAAATAACTCTATAAAATTATCTAATAATTATGTATTTAAAATTTCAAACGATTAAAATGCATTTGAAACATTTCCCCCCATTGATCGTAATGTAACGGAACCATTTTGATTGTCCCTGTAATTGATCTATGCATCCTATATTCATAAAATTTGAAATGACTCGACAAAATTATGTAATAATTATGTATTTTAAATTTCAAACGATTCAGTTGGGTAGTTTTTGCGTTGTTATATGCGGACAGACGGACAGACTGAACGACAACAATAGGTGCTACGTATTTACATAATTACGAACGCACCTAAAAAAAAAAAAAAAAAAAAACAATCGTTCCGTGGTAATTTCGTTTAAGTTTCGTTAGCATATAAATAGTATGTTTTATAAAAAGAGTATATTCGTTTTTTTGTTTGATTTCATATCTTTTTTTTTACTTCACAAGTTCTAATTTTCCTAAAAAAAATATCAATCGGTATAAAACTCTCTCTCCCGTCAGTCGAAATAATTCCTTAAGAGGCCACTTCAATCAAGGTAAAGAAGATAAAACGCCAATGCTAAGTCTATGGGGACGTTATTTATAATTTATCGTTTTAATTTTTTATTAACCGACTTCAAAGAGGAGGTTATGATTTCGACCTGTATGTATTTGTTGTTCACGCATAACTTTTGCAAATATGAACCGATTTTGATAATTCTTTTTTTGTTTGAAAGCGTATGAGGCCCATGTGGTCCCATTCGAATTTCATAAAAATCTGATAATTAGAACTTTTTTAAAAATAATAACTTTAAATTTCAAATTCATTTTGAAGCAATCGACCAATTAGAAGTGTTCCTTTTGCATGCTCTTATGTTACACTTACATAGACGTACGATCTTTTCACTGTTAAAAGTTTGAAATTTTTGCTGCATCGTCACTCCACCGTTTTTATGGAATATCTCTATTTTGACCAATGAGAATTCACCCATAATACAATGAAGTAGCGTAATTTTTTTCCAACCACATTCGTCGTTCCAAGGCCAAGCTCGCACTCTGATTAGTTGTTGCTCTCGGCACTGTTTTCACGTAACTTGGCGATAACCATACTTGGCGTAGCGATAGACGCTTCTGTAGAGTTTGATTTCCTTCCGAACCGAAAACGAAGTAAACCGAGTACAAAGTAAAAAGTTGTGTGTAAAAACTTTTAAAGAGTACAGCTTTCAGTAAGACACGTTCCATCCAATACAATGCTGCAAGAGAAAAGTTACTTTGTACTCGGTTCGGAAGGAAATCAAACTCCTCGACGGAAGCATCTATCGCTACGCCAAGTTACATGAAAACAGTGCCGAGAGCAACAACCAATCAGAGTGCGAGCTTAGGCTTAGAACGACGAAGATGGTTGGAAAAAAAATTACGCAATGAAGTAATCATTTTCTATAAAAGCGATGGATAGACGATAAAGTAAAAGTTTCAAATTTCTAACAGTGTTCAAAGTGCAAAATCCTAACTGGACGAGGGCCAGGATTCACATAAATTTTGCGCTGTTTGCGAAACGAGATTTATTAAAAAGAAAATTTATTTAAAACATTGAAAAGTTTGCTAAAATTCAGGCTTCTGATTCGTTAATCTATTTTCGCTAACAGCGCAAATTCTACCTGGATTCCGGACAAGTTCTCTTATGCAAGAAACCAGAAATATAGCATCTAGGGGATATAGTGTGGCAATCGGCTATCTCAGAGCGTGTTCAGAGCAACTTACAAAAGTAACCAATGTTACCGACCAATTGTAGGGCAGTACGAAAGCAAATTGTGGCATTAATGAAAACTTATTCTGTTGAATTGTAGATGACGTCACACTTCGCTTTGATTTTCATTTCGTACTTGTCTACAATCGGTAAGTGGTCGGTAAGTAACCGGTAAGTTGTGCTGATCACGCCCTCTGTAACACTTAAAAAAAGCGCTAAAATGTTCTATTCTTTAAATGTGCAACAATGCTAATGAAATTTAAAGATAGAAGCGATATCTGCAGGACATTTTCTAAAAATGCAAGAATTATTTCTAGTCTAGTAAATGTATCACGAAAATGCCGCAGATGTCGCTGTGATCAACACTTTGGAATTCAGTAGCATCGTTGAAAGTTTAAAGGATACAAATTTTTTAGCACTGCTTGCATTGTAAAAAATTGAACCCTTTTGCTGCATCGTCACTCCATCGCTTTTATAAAAGGATTTACATTTGGACAAATATAGATGATACTAGATTTACATTTGAACAATACTAGATTTACATTTGGACAAATATAAATGACGAAAAATATTGATAAGCTTACCATTAAAGTTAAGCTAGTTAACTTCTTTCACCCATAAAACAAACACGTTAAGGCGACTACCGCCAAGTTCTCGAATAAAAATTCTTAAATTTTCTGTACTTTGGAAAACCGCGTTTATCAAAGAACATTCTTAACTTCAAATATTGCTACTTTCATATAGACGCATGTTCAATCATGGTGTGATTTGTATAATATCTTCCTTTTTAGTTTTTATGATTGAAAAGGGTATTTTAATACATACGAACATTTAGAATTACTTTGCTATGCATTGAATCATAGAAGCAACTTGACGCCTCTGATTGTGTACGCGTACTTTAAACTGTAAAAAATCTGACCCTTTTGCTGCATCGTCACTACCCTGGTTTTATAGAATATTTCACTTTTGTTCCATGAGAATGCTCCATAATAGGCTGAAGTAATCGTTTTCTATATTAGCGGTGGAGGGACGATGCAGCAAAAGGGTCAAATTTTTAACAGTGTACCCTGTTTAAAATATCTTGAAAAATTACCTCTGTTTTTAAAGACTATCTATTTTCTGACCAATGAAAACGCTCCATAGACGTTTTTAGATCGCTCTCATTAGTCAGAAAATAGATAGTCTTTAAAAACCAATAATTTTAACGTGTACTCAGGAATTGCCAGCTTTTCAGTGCCCACTTACGAAGTCTGTAGATTTCAATGTGGACCTTAAGGCACTACACTAGTTTCAGAAAAAGACCCGGATGTTAGTGTAAAGACTATGGGTGTGTTTTTTTCAAATATCTCGCTCAAATTTTAATATATTTACATGATTTTTTTTTTTGCATAGGATAGCCGAGGATGAACTACAACCGGCCTCGTTTTTACTTCTTCGATTTTGCTTATGTATGTTTTATATAATGATAATTTCAATTTCAGAACCGTTTAAACCGGTTTTGAAATTTAAAATATTAAAAAAAAATCTGAAACCAAAATTGAAAAAGTAAAAACTAGGTCAGTTGTGGAATATCTTCAGCTATCCTATGCAAAAAAAATCACGTAAAAATTTTAAAATTTGAGCGAAATATTTGAAAAGAACGCCCCCATAGACTTCACATTATCATTCGGGTCTTTTTCTGTGCCTAGTGTGCGGCCTTAAAGTTTGCTGGATGCGATAAATTTCCGAAATGTTACAGCTTAAATGGACAAGTTCTCGCATTCACTGAAGCGGAAATAGACATCGATACCAATCGATAGCTTTAAGTTGTTGAACAGATGAAAATCCTTTAGTATATATTTTTCTCCGGAGGAAAAAATTATCTCTACATATCAATGTAAAATAAAGTGCATAGATATGTGTAGCAAAATTATCTTTAGATTCAGATTGGGTTATCGGATTAGACACCAGAATGATTTCAGATTTTGTTCATGTAAGATTCCTCGATGTGAAATGACGACACATGGAGCACAGTATACGATTGATTGAAAAGCTTCTGGACAAAAATGAGTCATCAAGCGGGGGTCCTTGTGGCCGATTGGTTAAGACACCACACTGCTAATCTCTTGAGAGCGTAGAAGATTGTGGGTTTGAATCCCACCGGTTTCGTTGCACGCACTCTTTATGTGTAGCTCCCGGTTGTACTTTTCTTGTGTCGTAATATTTCCTTGTGCTGTCTTGTCCTTGTATGTCCACGAATTTGTAAAATAATATGGATTATGTATTTATGTCTGTGTAGAAATAAAGGATCATTCGGCGTGCAATCGAATTCTACTTGGAAATCATCATAAAATTTTATAATAGAAAATGCCTAGCATTGCGATGCATTGTTAAAAATTTAACTTTTGCAGCATCGTCACTCCATCCCTTTTATGGAATATCTCATACATACACTCTAAAAAAATTTACCTTTTTACTGCATCGTCACTCCCCCGCTTTTATAAAATATTTGTCTTTTGAACCATGAGAATTCTCCATGATATGCTGAAATAATCGTTTTCCATAAAAGCGGTGGAGTGAATTTCAAATTTTTAGTTGGGACAAAGCGTCCGTGAAAAAAGTATTTGGGCATCGAATGCTGTCACTCTCTTATAGATGCAGCCAAGTACAGGTTATGATTTTTGGATTCCTCGTCGAATCATTTCCGATGCCTTTACTGCATTTATGGGAATTAGATTGTTGTTGTTTATCTATTGAATCATAGAGCGATTTTTGTTAAAATCTTTCTTTTTGCTTTCTCTGACTGAAGGAGGAGTACTTTTGACTACACTAGAAAAGCATTTTTGATACATGGAGTCATTTTGCTGTTTACTATTATATAGAAGCGCTTTGCCGCGCGCTTATGTGTAAGGACACTTTACTTGAGGCACCTTTCGATAACCACTTCCGATGTCCATACGATTAGATGTTGATTTTAAGATTTCATGAATGCGGTAGCTTTTTGTCGTGCCAGATCTGAAGAAGTTGCCACACCCAGAAAACCTAAAGATTCACAACGATACTAACCAATATTGTAAGTGTCTTTTGAAAAGTTGACAATCAAACAGTGACAAGTAAAGCAAATACATCAGAACTCAGCAAAGTGCGTTCATTAGTAATGCGTTGCAAAGAGTCATCATATGTCAGTACACATAATTATGTATTACGGTATAAATAACTAAAAAGTAGGAAATAAATTTAACTTTTTCAAAAAAATGTATAACCGACTCCAAAAAAAAGCGCTAAAAAGAATAAAATAATTCTATAAAATTCTCTAATGACAAATCGTTATCCAATAACCATACACTAATTATCATGTACCGGTATAAAACGGTTAAATTTAATATATAGAATTTAATATCCACCAAACATAGGTTTTCCAGAGAATATTTTTTACAAGAGATTAATTTACATATTTTTGATTTAATTTTGGAATATATACATATAAAAAGTAAGGAATTACTTTTTGAAGTTGGTGCCAAACTATCTTAAGTATAGTAAGAATTGTGGATATATTATGTCTAGTACCATAAATAAAATGGAGAAATCATTATCGATTACGATTATTTGGCACCAACTTCAAAAAGTAATTCCTTACTTTTTATATGTATATATTCAAAAATTAAATCAAAAATATGTAAATTAATCTCTTGTAAAAAAATATTCTCTGGAAAACCTATGTTTGGTGGATATTAAATTCTATATATTAAATTTAACCTTTTTATACCGGTACATGATAGTCAATGTATGGTTATTGGATAACGATTTGTCATTAGAGAATTTTATAGAATTATTTTATTCTTTTTAGCGCTTTTTTTTGGAGTCGGTTATACATTTTTTTGAAAAAGTTAAATTTATTTCTTTTACATTGGATAAGACAGTCTACAATCGGGGAAAATTTTAGTTTTTCGAATTTGGCTTCAGCTTTTTCTAATTACTTTCACTTTCGGAACCGGTTCTCAAATTAAAACTCTTCTAATAAATAAATAAATAAATAAATAAAAAACTGCAATCAAAATCGAAAAAGTAAAAACTAGCGCGATTGTAGATCGTTCTCAGCTTTTTTAAGCAAAGGAATCATTTAAAATACAGTAAAACCTCTATAACGGACACTCCCGAATAGCGGACACCTCTATTTAACGGACAGTTTTCCAATCCCCACTCCCAAAACCTAAATTTTTGTATGTTTAACCTCTGAATAACGGACATTCCAAATAGCGGACACTATTTTCGGCGATAAAGGATGAAAAACTATTTTTAACAAGAAAAAAAAAAAAAAAAAAAAAAAAAAAAAGTAAAAAAGTCTAAATTTACCAGGGCAATGTGTCACAAATTTTGTGATCACAGATAAATGAAGATGGTGGGCTGAGGAAATGTCTCCTTCACGTTCACTGTTAAATTCAGAGTTGTCTGGGAGGGACAGATCCCAGAGCATTCAAATGTTTATGTCCCCCCGGAAGATTTTATGATTTTATGTTTTTAATGTCAAAAACTGAAAATCCCTATCCCCGCTCCGAACTCTATAATGACCAATAACATCACATTGAAAAAAAAATTACACGTAATCGCAAGCAAAAATAAACTTTTGTAACAGATTTTTTTTTTTTTTTTTTTTTTTATGTAAGAATGTAATAAACAGCAGTTAAAGATGTGCACAATTTTATTTAAATTTTTTTAATTAAAAAATAATTTTAATTTCTTATTAATCTTATAATAGAGATTTTAGAACATATACATGTCAATAAATGAACTATTAAGCATTTCGTAGCGATTTTTGTATCTCTGAGGTTTTCCCAATAGCGGACACCTCCGAATAGCGGACAATTTCTGCGTTTCCGAGGTGTCCGTTATTTAGAGGTTTTACTGTATTAACATTTGAGCGAGACAATTGAAAATAGTACTTCCATGTACTTAGCTTTAGCGTTCGAGTTTTTCATCGTGATCAGTAAGGGCTCTTAATCTCTTGATTACAAATGACATACAAAGTCGGGCATAATGCATTCTTACAGTTTTTGAAATATCATTCCTACTATAGACTTATATTTGGATATACTCAAAAGAAATGCATCACAAGGAAAAAAAATTCTAACGGGACATTTAAAAAATTTCTTTTGAAATAATCTTATTACATTGTAACGGTTAACACACGGTGGGCGCCATTTGTAACGGTTGGGTGCTCGTACTGGGTGTTGAATGCAGACATAACTCAGAACATAAGATAAAAACAGTTTTTTTAAAACGATTAGGGCTCAAGGGACGTGGAGCAGTTCTGTAATTTTAACAACTGATAACAGTACTAAAAGGTTAAACTCATACTCACAGCTCCGGCACTAATTCAATCGGGGCACTTCAGATTACTTCTCCTCTAAACTTCAGCTAAGCTGCTAGATAAAATCTTATTAGACAGCCCGTGGCTGTATATATATTCTTTATTAACTTTGAAATAATCAACCTAATTACTATTAACTTCTTACCACCGGCCAACTTCTCGAATCGAATTCCAAAACTCCTTGTCAACTCACTGGAGGCTCGCTAATACGTGATATCGCTTGCTCTAGATTCACTACTAGCTGGCGAATGCCGTTAGACACACTCTACACACACTCAAACTCCAAGCTTTTATATGCTGCAAACTGAGATATTACCAATTTACATATTACTTCTAACCGCGACATAACTGTAGAATCCGAGAAAGACACACACGCTCTAGAAAGTTAAAGTAAAAGAGAGGATAGATGTCGCTTTCACGCTTACACATGTTAAATCATTGACGTCATGATCTCAAAAATGCTAGAGTGCCTTTATTACAAAGGTCACTCCCTCACAACATTAGTATCTATTTTTTCTTCTGAAGTAATTTGCTTTTGCACGGATCAGATATCTTTTGTTTACTCCCAACAAATACATAAATTTGGACTAATGAAATCGCCACTTTTATTAAGTACTAGATTACCCTTTGCCCGAGTCTTTCATATAATAATCCTGAATATGCCTAAAATCAATGTTGAATGATTTTGTGAATTAAACCAAAATTTTTCTAAATTATCCTAATGCTGGGGCTCCACTGCCTTTGATTACACGCATTCTCGCTTTTGTAAGATTTTTGTTTTACTTTCAAAATGAAATCTAAATGAAATTCGAGTTAGGGATTAGAATGCTTTCGGCAGCGTGCATCAGCCATGATATGTACTCTTCAGTCAGTTGTGATCACATATTTTTATATGAAAGATTAACGTAGTCTAGGATCGAGGTAAAAGCTTTATATATATATAATGTCAGTGTTAATGAATTTATATATTTAGACGAAAATTGTTCCATACTAAACTTATACTGGTGTTTGTTCTCTTTCACACTGCCTTCGACAACTAAAAAGAGCTTTTTTTCACACTTTTTCTCTCACCTCGGATCATTTAATATTTTTCAAAAATAATTCTTATTTTCAAAATTTGATTTTTTAACTATTTAAAAAATAGTTGTTTTCCTGCGTAGAGAACTGGGAAATCTGAAGTGTATATAAATCTTTTTATTGGTTGAATTCTGTAACTTTTTTATTTTATTCGTTTTCTGATTGGTTCATATTTAATGTCCAAAATTGGAATACTTCTGGTTTTTATTTTATTCGTTTTCTGATTGGTCCATGTTTAATGTCCAAAAATGAACTATTTCTTTAGCCACGATGAAAAAAAAAAGTAATAAGAACTTAAAAAAAATAATAATTTGAAAACAAATTGTGATAAAGATTGAAGCAAATTTCATTTAAAAGTGCATTTTTTTCCTCTACGCAGCAGTGTAAAAAATAAAAACGTGCGATGTTGAGAAGTTTAAAAATTTGCAGTTCCGAAAATTGTAAAACTGAAATTTCATTTTTTAAAATTTGTTTATATTGGGTCCAGGAATATTAATGTTTAATCCATGTCGTACATAATATGAGGCGTTCAGAAGTCAGTCATCAACTTCATCAAATATAAATGCACATTTTAAAGAGTTAAAGTTGTATATCTATAAACTACTGTTTTTTTAATACTTTCCAACAAAGTTGAAAAGTATTTATTTTATTAGGCTTGTCTGTCCGCGTTCTAACTCATGTTAATATACTTGGATTGCCATGAAATTTTCGGACATTATTAACGTTTACCCTAGCACGAACCCTATTGAACATTAAATTTCTACCATGATTAGTTTATTTACAGCGACAGTCAAAATTTTCCCATTACATTACGGCCTATGGTGGAAAAATCGTTCCAAATGAAATTTAAAGATGTTTCACCCTGTTAAACATATTCAAATTTATATACATCTACGAAGTGCACTAAAATGTGCATTTTGTAAAATATGCAGTGAAAAGAATTGTTATTCTTCTTTTATAGGGCCAGACAGAAGAATTCCATTACATAATAATAAAGGAGGGAATTGTTTGCGATATATTTTAATTATGGTAAGCGATTTCATGTATAATCAAATTGTCTATGCTTCGCTGAAGCTTAATATGAGTTATTTCAAGTATAATACGAAGAGCATAGCATTTACAGGGACACACAAAAGATTTCAAGTTATATATTTTATCCAAAGAACTGTATGTTATGGAAGATGGCTGTTGGATGGTTGAAATGCATTTTTAATTGATTGTGATATGCGCTTCACTAAATATATGCGTTTCACTATGCGTATTTACGTATGATTTAGGGGATTATGTTCTGCTCCATAATGTTATGAAATGTGTAATGTTATGAAATGTGTAATCATCTTAAAACTTTACTCTTGCAATTGATAGTCCAGCTGCCTCGATATTTACCTGAGATTTTTGTTCCTAATTCCTGAATAGAATTAGAATTCTACATTTAGAACAACTTTTGAAGCGCATCTATTGATAGACTAGTTGCGTGAAATCGTCTCCTTGACGAATGTTCTTTATTCCGTCATATGCACATTTAAGTTTCACTAAATATATGCGTATTATATGGTGTGTATAAATGCTTATAGTTACACAATTTAGATATACAGGGTTACATAAAGATCTCGGAAAGGTTACTGAATATGAGCGTAATTTACTTAAAGGTGTTTTTTAAATAAGTTATGCATTTTACACTGTACTACATTCAGTTTAGTAAGAAATGTTTGTAGAATGTAGTTAAAATGGTATACATGGTCACGCAAACAACAGGATACACATGGTCACCTTTGCATGAAAATTTTTGAAAATGTGATTTAAGTCGTTTAAGAGTATTTTTGTTTTAATTAAATTTTAGCAAAATGCTTTCGTGTATTAAAGGTATTAGGTAAACTACAGGACTGAACAAAAGCATTCAAGTATGATTCCATCTATTTGTATAAATTACAGAAAGGAAATTTTCAACCAGTTAGGGGTTTTCTTGCTAAACTAAATACCCCCCCCCCCATTATATAGTCTATATATCAACCGACCGATCAAATACAGGGCTGTTCAAAAGTATTGAATACATATTTGGCTATGGACAGCAATACCTTATTTCCTTGGATGACAGAGTTTTGTTAAAGATTTCAGGAAGTGTTGGAAAGTGTTTCATAATCTACACCTAACGCATGAACTTTCTTACTTGTTATCATTGTTCTAGGAATATTTATGTTTAATGCATTTTTTAAGTAATATATGACTCTTTGTAAAGATGATGTTTATTATTATTATTAATTTAAATATAGAATTTATTTATGAGTCTTTAAAATTTTAGTCTTTGAAAATATCATTTTCCAAATAGTTGTAATTTGTTAAATTACAATTTTGTTTTTTTGTTATTATTTTTAAATGGATTAATTTAGTTTATGAAATCATCATTGTTATCGGTTTTCTTTTTCATTATTTGATATAAATCCAATACAAATACCAAGAGAATTCGCGGGGTTCTTTTCTACCTGTGTATGTATCTAAAAAAAATCTTTGTAATTTTTAGATGTCATTTGAGTTTCGATGGACACTGACGGATTCCTTCAATGAAGCTGAGAATAAACTTGAGATAAAATCGTCTCAAAAGCATTCGTAGGATTAGTGAAATTTATAGATAATTCATTCTTTTCATGAACAACATTGCATAATTTCAGAATCATTTACTTATAACTTGATTAACCAAACGCATGCTTTTGAGAAAATACATATCAGTTAATTTTAGGTCATACATTGGAGAGCTTGAATGTCTAGAAAATTAAATACACTGCTCGACATTGAAAATGCAACACCAAGAAAGAGTGGACAGAAAGTGATGAAACTTGGGGAAAAGACAGAGACAGCAAGGAGCATTAAGTGATCTTTATTTCAAAATGATAGTCAGAATACAGAACAAGAACGGTGTCGGCTCAGTAGGATGTAGGACCACCGCGAACTGCGATGAACGAAGAAACACGTCTAGGCATCGAGTCAATAAGAGCGTGGATAGTGTCCTGAGGGATCGCTTTCTATTCCATTTCAACCATTTGCCACAGTTCATCTTCTGAACGAGGCAGGGGCAGAGTCCGCAAAACGGCGTCCAATCACATCACACACATGATCGATTGGTGATAGATCAGGAGAGTACGGTGGCCAGGGAAGCATCTGTATACCTTGCAGAGCATGTTGGCACATGCGAGCACTGTGTGGTCGGGCGTTATCCTGCTGAAAAATTGCATTAGGCTGCCCTGAAGGTAGGGGATTGTCACTGGCCGCAGTACATTATCCAAGAATCGTTGGACCGTCATAGTGCCCTAAATACGAATTAGAGGTGACATGCAATTATACGCAATAGCGCCCCAAACCATTATGCCACATTGTCGCGCGGTGGGGCGTTCCACAGTTATTGTCGGATTTGATCTGTCTCCACGTAGATGCCACACAAGTATGCGGCAACTGTCACTGGATAAACAGAAGCGTGACTCATCTGAGAACGCGACGTTTCGAAATTCTGCCATCCAAGTCGCTCTAGTCCGGCACCATTCCAAACGTTGGCGTCTATGCTGTCGATTCAATGGCAGTCTTCTTAACGGATGCCGTGAGTGCAGGCCATGTTCAACCAATCGAAGGGAAATGGTTCTGGTCAACACGGAAACATCCAGGGTATCTTGTACATGCTGCAGAATCGAGGTACAAGTGACTTGCCGGCAAGCCACAGCTTGTCGGTGGATGCGTCGATCCACGTGTGCGGACGTCACTCTGGCTGCACCTGCACCCCTCAATCTTGCCACATTTCCTTGTTCAAACCATGTTCGCCATAGCCGATGCACCGTGCTCGCATTCATGTGGGTAGCAGCTGCTATTTGACGTAAAGACCAACCCCCCCCCCCTTCTCAGTCCCATCACCATACCTCTCGTAAAATTGTCAGTCTGCTGGAAGTGCCTTCGTTGACGGAAGCCTGGCGTTCTCTTCTATACACGTATCCTCCGAGACAAAAACAAAATTTCTTCAATAATTCGTCTGGCAGAAATAGTGACACGAATATTGCCTATTCTACAAGTTCCTTCCCTTATATCTTACATCATGTGCGTCGGAGACCTACGCATTTCACATCATTTGCATAACTCAGTGACATGCGCCTACTCTGAAATTTGCATAAATTTCTGACCACTCCTTCTTGGTGTTGCATTTTCAGTGTCGAGCAGTGTACAATCTCTGTTTTCGAATAATATGCTGAGTAATAATTTAAACTTTTAGAGGTTATTTTTTTTATGTTTTAAGATGGACTGAGATTCAAGTTATAATTTTGTCAGCCAATTTTTATTACAACGTTTGTATATGAATCAGGGATGATGCAGGGTTTTAATTCTTGTAGTCAATTTTATGAAAAGTGGACTACAAGAATATCTATACACTCCGCCCCCAAATAATGAAGATTATAATTTTTTTGTTAGGGAGTGGGGGAGGGGGGGGAGGAGGTTTATACTTACCCATCAAAATACGCAAGCTATTATTTAGAAATGATTGAGTGGATACAAATATATGCAAATAGAAAACTGATTTTATATATTTGCAATAATTTGTATATGAAAAACACATAAAGCTTCTGTGAATCAACCGCCACAGTTTTTTTTTAAACACTAGTCCCGCAAAATACGGCAATTTTGACGTCAAAAGTTCTGGCCAATTGGACTTTGGGATGTCAAAACCTGGTTGGAAAAACCAAAATATGTATCTGTCAAATATGTTCGATTACACCGTGATGAACAAGGATCCGAAAAAATAAAGATAATTACAAAAGCTATAAATTTTTGCCCGTAGAATTCGAAACCGCAATAAAAAATGGGTGCTATCATTCACGATTTCAAAGTTGGACTCCCTCTGATTCCCAGGAGTACGGTTACAGTTGTTAAATTTGGCATCACTGAATAACCTTTTCAAGTATATTTAAAACTTATATATATAATTTTAAATCTGATGCGTACTTCTAGAATTATTCTACCATTTTCAGACTTTTCGGACATCCTGTATATATATATATATATATATACAGGGTGATTCAGCTCGTCGGTGACAAACTTTAAGGATCGATAGAGCACACCTAGACGAACATTTTTGAATAGGGAATGTAGGGTCCCTGACGCGATGGTAAGGCGCTAGGCGCTTTCGAAAATTTGGGTGCCGAAATTCGAAACGTCATAAAAACTTGGGAAATGGTTAGATTTTCTTGCTTGTTGCGTCGAAATGATTCTGTTTGTTTAGACTTTCTTCAGTACCAATTTGATAAGCGTATCTCTTAAAACATGGATAGGGGGCGCTGCAGACTTTGGAGAGCTAGACAACAACTTTAAGCCCGTTATTTTGATAATTTAACACATGCTCGCCAAAGTTTATACTCTAACTTAAAGTTTGAACCCAAAAGTAGAGCCCTGCAAAAAGCGTAAGAGCCGGAATAAAATGTCAAAGTACAGGGTGGTCGAAACTCGAAGGCTCCTAAGAGATAAACAAACAGATTTCTTGACTTATGGCATGCATTTTCATGATTCTGTTTGCTGGGGCTCTCTGAAACTCAGTTGAACGGTACAAAAAGAAACATCGATAGGGGGCGCTTTGGGCAAAAAACATAATTCGTTGACATTTCGGACGCTAACTGGAAACGGGGCGCTACGATCAGTTAGTAATAATGAAAACACATTTTCTACCTCTGCTCAACACTTCTGAATAAATTTAGACCAAAAACATCAATGATACTGGAAATTTATTTACAAAAAATAACACTACAGAAGATGCTCGAAATTTCGACCTTGGGCCATGATGCAGGCTTCGCACCTCCGTCGCATTGAGGAGTGTGTGTTTCCAACAATGCCAGGAGTATCTCTGATCTGCCCTGCAGCTGCCACAATGCGCGCCACAAGTTCTTCAGCACTGCTGACAGGTGTATGGTATACCTCGGCCTTCAGGTAACCCCAAAGGAAGAAATCCAAGCAGGTGAGGTCTGGTGATCGGGCAGGCCAGTGAACTGGACCCCCACGCCCGATCCACCGCTGGCCATACCTTGCGTTTAGATGGAGACGCACGTCGTTCGTGTAATGGGCCGGAGCTCCATCGTGCTGGAACCACATCTGGCGACGCGAACCTTCGGGTACGTGCGCCTCCTCCAGAAGCTGCGGCAGCACTTGATCCAGGAAAATCAGGTAATTTCCACCTGTCAGCCGTTCAGGTAACAAATAAGGGCCAATGAGGCAATCCCCCAGAATGCCGGCCCACACATTTACTGAGAAACGCTCCTGGGCTGCTCGGCTTCTGGTTTCATGTGGATTTTCATCACACCACACATGACTGTTGTGGGCGTTCCACATTCCCTCCCGGCTGAAGGTGGACTCGTCCGTAAACAAAATGCTGTTTACAAAACGGGGATCCCTGGATCTCATCGCCAAGTACCATCTTGAGAATTCCACTCGAGGGCCAAAATTCTGCTCTCTGAGCAACTGCACCCGCTGGATGTGGTAGGGGTGCAGATTCCGGGAACGTAAGATGCGCCACGCAGTTGCTTGCGAAATGCCAACATGTCTGGCGATATCTCTCGTGCTAAGACCTGGGTTGTCCTCAACCAGGTTAAGCACAGCCTCTTCGTTGTCGGGGGTGCTCACTGATCGCTCCCGTTCAGGCCTGCCTCCGTCGAAAGATCCCGTTGTGGACAACCTCTGGTGTACTCGAGCGAAGAAGGCATGGCAGGGGATTTGCCTGTTGGGGTAACGCTCGGCGTACAACCGCTGAGCGGCTCGTCCATTACAACCAGCAGCGCCATACGCCAAATGCATGTCAGCCAATTCAGAGTTTGTGTACCGTTCCATCCTACTACCGATCTGCAGACAAGTAACCCGAAGCTTAAGTAGGTACCGCACGTTCAAAAGACGTGTCTGCGCATACAACTACGTCATCTCGCGTTGTCGTCTACGCATTACGTATCTTTTGCATATCGATATGGTACGATATCTTTTGCATAAATCAGCAAAAAGCACCTTATGTAAATTTTATTGCGCGCATTGTGCATGATTGAAACCAGCTATGTTTGTTAAAAAAAAAAAAAAAAAAAAAAAAAAAAACTGCAGTTTTAATAGCTTCTTATGATAAGTAAATTACTCTCTTGTTTTGTTTCTAACTGATCGTAGCGCCCCGTTTCCAGTTAGCGTCCGAAATGTCAACGAATTATGTTTTTTGCCCAAAGCGCCCCCTATCGATGTTTCTTTTTGTACCGTTCAACTGAGTTTCAGAGAGCCCCAGCAAACAGAATCATGAAAATGCATGCCATAAGTCAAGAAATCTGTTTGTTTATCTCTTAGGAGCCTTCGAGTTTCGACCACCCTGTACTTTGACATTTTATTCCGGCTCTTACGCTTTTTGCAGGGCTCTACTTTTGGGTTCAAACTTTAAGTTAGAGTATAAACTTTGGCGAGCATGTGTTAAATTATCAAAATAACAGGCTTAAAGTTGTTGTCTAGCTCTCCAAAGTCTGCAGCGCCCCCTATCCATGTTTTAAGAGATACGCTTATCAAATTGGTACTGAAGAAAGTCTAAACAAACAGAATCATTTCGACGCAACAAGCAAGAAAATCTAACCATTTCCCTAGTTTTTATGACGTTTCGAATTTCGGCACCCAAATTTTCGAAAGCGCCTAGCGCCTTACCATCGCGTCAGGGACCCTACATTCCCTATTCAAAAATGTTCGTCTAGGTGTGCTCTATCGATCCTTAAAGTTTGTCACCGACGAGCTGAATCACCCTGTATATATATTATTTACTATTATCCATCAAGTGCAGCAAGAATTTTAAATGAATTGTAAATTTTGTGAATTAAATATTTAATCTGTATATAACACCTTGTAAGCACTTTTCGAAAACTATAAATGGCTGGGTAAACTGAACTTATTTAAATTTTTCTTTTTTCGTCCTAATGCATGGGCATTCACTTAGTACATTCATATATATACAAAATTATTGAAGAATAAACGAATATTGTATGAATTCGTCTAAAACATCAAATGATCAGCATTCATATCGGCATTTATTTGTACTCTTTACTATTTAAAAAATAAACATCGCAAAACATATGAATGCCAGACACGTTTTACGATCTGACAAGTTTAAATACGGATGTTCATTTGCATTTGAAATGTTTGCATACATTCTCATAAAATTTTATCATTCGCAAAATGACAAAGCAAGTTTTGAAGAATACCGTGGAATCGAGAGATATTTTAGTACACTGAGTTTTGTTTTAAAAGTAAGTTCAGAAATTTATTACTTTTCAAGATGTTACCATTCTAAAGAAGAAATATTCTTAGAAAATCGTTGTATTCTTAGTGATAACTTTTACTCAAAGAATGGAGTACATACTGCTTTAGAGTTTGTGCTGATAAGAAATTAAAAAAAAAATTATTCTTTATGTTCACCATAAAAGTTATGATATTTAAGATAATTTATAATATAGTTTCTGTATTTGCCTTCGATAGATAAAAAATACAGATATTAGATGCGAAAAATATTGAGAATATACAGGATGTCCACTGTCAACGGTGGCCAATGGCTAATTTTTAATCTGTTAGTCGTAGACATATAGTTTCAATTGTAAAAAATCTTTTAAAAAAGTAAAGAAGTATTTTTCAAGCGATTTAATAAAAAAAATTTATTAAAAAATTAGAAAATTAAATTTTTATACGGTCCCCCGGTCCTATAAGTGATATTTAGTAAATTTTTACCACTACTCTAACAAGTTAGATAAAAAAGTCCCATTCTTCTGAGATAAAAACTGACCGAGTAACAGCTGTTTAAAAATAAAGCATTTTTTTTGCTTCAAAATAGGGGTCAGTCTCAAATTTACTTGAAATAAAAATAAACGTCAGACATAAAATTTAACATTAAACGTTGAGAATAAAATAATTTTTATAATATTATTTTTAAATGTATGTTGATGCTTACATATTAAAGCAAAATATATAACTTGCACTAAAAATATAAGTAAAAAAAAAAAAAAAAAACAGATGTTTTGTTAAATTAAATTATGTAAAGAAACACTTACAATTCGTTACAAATTGATACGTATTTAAAATTCTATTAGATTACTTAACCTAATAGAATTTGGTGTAGTCCTATAAAATAAATAAATGGTACGCACCTAAAATTGTATTAATACTACATTGTTGTTGGATATAAGTAAGTATACGATTTGAACTTCGATCGAATATTTGGAAGTGAGTTAAAATTTGAATACAAATTTTGAACTAGGAAAACATACATGCGAACGTTATAAGTAAAATAAAAGCTTATTAAATTAACACACCTTTTTAAAATAAAAACATGAAAAGAAACAGCCTCATTTCCTTACAAAATAAAAAATATGTAAAAATACAATTGAGGATGTGAATTTCAAAACTCGCCTTTTCGCTTTTGTTTTCTCTATCAGTCTATACCAATCTCAACTAATGTAACACTACAATCTCCAAATTTATAATGAAAACCAATGGATGCATTTAAAGGTTTTTTGCGATTTCCCAAAATTTAATTTACTCGATAAACAGAATTTTGAAACTTATGTCTTCAATTTTTTTAACCAATCTAGAAAGTAATTAATTAAAATTAACACAACCAGAAAACATATACAGTAGCAGCAGATTCAGTTAAATAGCTTAAAAATATTTCTTTACCTCATTAAAAACATATTTTGTAATTGAAGAGAAATGGTTTGGGAATTGGCCATTGGACAGCGCTGGAAATGGACGCCCTTTATAATATTTTAATCACTTAAGGTGCGCTCCCTTAACTCTTTCCGGCACACTGTGTCCAGTCTGGGATACCTAATTTTAATTCTAAACTTGCAAACGGCACCAATAATATTTCAATAGTAAAATTTTGCTTTTGCAATGAACGTTAAATTAAGGAATTCTTAATTTCTAAAAAAAGTCGTTTATATATTCTGGTGACAGTCAATAATGTATCATTTTACTAACAGAATTTGTCCGAGTCAAAATAGGTTAAAGCTTAGTCCAACTCTTCCGTCTTCAATTACAGAAAAGTGGTTTAAGTCAAGAAATTTAAAATTTCGTAGCTCGATCAATTTTAATGTTAGATGAATAGGACATTTTTTATATTACTTATTAGAGTATTGAAAAATTTAATTTTAGTAATTTTTTTTATAAAATTTTTTTTGGACCTAAAGCATTTAAAAAACAATTCTTTACTTTTTTAAAAGCATTTTTGTAGTTGGAACTACACGTCTATGACTAACAGTTTAGAAATTAGCCATCGGCCACCGTTAAAAGAAAGAAAGTTGAAGAAACGGCCACCGTTGCCCTGTAAAGATTACTGAAAAATTTCGTGTAAGCTATTGTTCACAGTCCTTTCTGTACTTTTTTTTTATAACTACAGTATAATTTTGTGAGATCTAAAATGTTTGAAAGTTTTCTGTTTTCCTTCGCATTTAAAATAAGGTAACTTTCGATTAATAAGCATTACTTCAGATTAAATTTTATTTCATGAATAGGAATTTCAATTAACTGGATTAAAAACCAGTATAGTAATTTCGTTCATTTACACGAGTAAATTAACGAGTTCTCCATTTTGTTGAAGAGAACTTTCATTTCAAGATACGCCAATTAAATTAAACATTCCCGACAAAGAATGATTAGGAATGCATTAATCAGAATGTTAACTTGACATTTAAATGAATATATTTCAAATAATGAACATAAGTTATTTTTGAATAGATATTAAAGAATTATATATATATATATATATATATATATATAATTTTTGTATCGTGTGATATTAGTTTTGTTTCATTGTGTAATTTTGTAGAATGACTGTTTTTAACTGAATTAATTTGGAGTTTAGAGAAAATAATTTTGAAAAATAAAACAGAAAATGCTTCAATTAAACCCCTGACCATCGAGCAAAAGGACAAAATTGTAATGTTGTTTTCATCTTAATTTTTCTAAAGTTTTCAACGTATTTTTTTTAAATTACGTATTGATATATAAGCTTACAGAGTATTTCATATTATCATAACTTAATTTCTTAAAACTGAATTATATTTGTAGAATTATATTACCGTAATTTCCGACGTACAGTCCGCTGATAAAACAATCGTTTATCGACCCAGAAATATTTTTAAATAATGTAACTTATTAAATAGCAATAAATAGTTTGCTTCTATTCAGAACTTGCACTCTTTACAAGTTTTGAAATCTTTTTAATCAGTAACCCTAATAAGATATTTCATATTGAAGTCGCAAAGAAGTATCAAAACTACTGATATTTTTCCATTTTTTATAAACTATAATAGAATATTGTGAGATCTAAAATGTTTGAAAGTTTTCTGTTTTCCTTCGCCTTGAAATAAGGTGACTTTCGATTAATAAGTATTACTTAAATTGTGTCAGATTAAACCAGTATAGTAACCAGTATGAAACCAGTATAGTAATTTTAACGTTCATTTACATGTGAAAATTAATGAGTTCTCCATTTTGTTCAAGAGAACTTTCGTTCGAAGATATGCCAATTAAATTAAACGTTCCCGAGAAAGAATGATTAAGAGTGCATTAATCAGAATGTTGACTTGACATTTAAATGATTAGATTTCAAATGAAGAAAATAAGTTATTTTTGAATAAATATTAAATAATAAATTTTTGTTTCCTGTAATATTAGTTTTATTTTCATTGTGTAAATTTGAAGAATGACTATTTTAAACTGAATTAATTTGGAGTTTAGAACAACTAATTTTGAAAAATGAAACAGAAGCGGATTCAATTAAACCATTACTTTCCGCAATTTTTTAGCCATTTTTTATTAGCCCATTTTGGCCATTTTCTGTTTTCCTTCATCTTGAAAATTATGTAGCTTTCGATTAATAAGCATTACTTATATTGTGTCAGATTAAATTTGATCTCATGAATAAGAATTTCAATTATCTGGATTAGAAACCAGCATA
This sequence comes from Maratus speculifer, assembly GCA_964019185.1. Taxonomy (NCBI): domain Eukaryota; kingdom Metazoa; phylum Arthropoda; class Arachnida; order Araneae; family Salticidae; genus Maratus; species Maratus speculifer. The sequence continues at coordinate 83,608,355 of OZ025296.1, forward strand.
GCAACTTTAACGTTCGTTTACACGTGTAAATTAATGAGTTCTCCATTTTGTTGAAGAGAACTTTTATTTTAAGACATGCCAATTAAATTAAACGTTTCCGACAAAGAATGATTAGGAATGCATTAATCAGAATGTTAACATGACATTTAAATGAATAGATTTCAAATGATGAACAGGAGTTATTTTTGAATAGAAATTAACCAATTAATTTTTGTTTTGAAAAATAAAACAGAAGCGGCTTCAACTATACTTTTAGCAATTTTTTGATCTTTTTTAGGTGCCAGACAAACCGAATGTATAAGCACTTTTCAACTTTGTTAGAAAGAGCTAAAAACAATCTTTGTCGAGTACAACGCTAATGTCCAAAATATCTCATATGGCAAAAATACATATTTTTCAAATATGTATTTTTTTACTCTTTCTTTTGTTAATTTCTGTAAGTTTCATAATTAACTTCCCTCCTTTTTAAAATAAACATTCTTATTTTTTTCATCATTCATGTGCCAAAAACAATGTATACACTTTCATTAAGCAGGATGTTCGAGATAAATTTGGCCGTTTCCATGCAGCATTAAATTATGGTTTATCATTAAAAGTGTGACGTAATTGACTTTGTATTCTTTGGTTTCAAATCCAGTCTTGACGGCGAAATACTGGAAATGGATACATGGAAGACTTCAGAATGCTGGAAACAAGTGTGATCGCAGATCGCACAGAAGGTTTCATCTAATATTTCCCTCAAAACAACTTATTCTTTAATTATTAAATCCAAATTGTTAATTTATAATTATTAAATTCTTGCATAGATGGTATCACTAATAAATTTATTTTAAAAATAATTATAAAAAGGAAGTTATTTATTTTAATCAAAATAAAATTGTTCAAATAAAATTATTTAAATAAAATTCAACGTTCACAATGTTTTTTGAGAATCTGAAAAAAAAAAAAAAATAGCGCAGCTATAAATAAAACTTAAATTTGTAAAAACGGGAAAAAAATGTTTAAACAAAATTTAAAATGCTGAATCATAAATAAATAGCAATCATTTTAAAAATAGAGAGAAAATCAAATTCCAAAAAATAATTTGATATCACTGGCGAAGAAAAAAATAAAAAAATCCTTAAATGGCGCAAAATATGAAATTTCTTTTAATTAAATCCACCTTAATAAGAAATTTTCACCTTCCAGCACTAGGGCTTGAACTAAAATCCTTGTGTGTACTACTGAGATGTTTTACTTCGCAAGCTATAATATCCACACAAAAAAACATTGAAATTATTTCTCTCTTTTAAAATTTAAATCGCAAAAATGAACGAACGACATTGAAACAATTATTTTAATTAAAATAAAAAACATTTATCAAATTGTAATGATTTGTAGTGTGACACGAGGTATTCAAGCTGTAAGTGCATAAAATTTAATGTCTCTGACTTATACAATTTTTGTGTACGGACTCTGTGACGGACATTCAAAAAGAAGAGTGAGATGAATACACTGAAAAAAATGAAGTACTCAAAAATGAGTAAGTCGATGTACTCATATCGAATTCAGTATGTTTGGATAAAAAATGAACACATTGCATTCTCAGTTTTAAAACAGCATATGCTATCAAATACAAACAAACGATAAATTTGTACCCAGCATTGGTTTATCTCATTCATGGCAGCATAAAAGATGCCTATTAATGTAAATATTAAATTATGCGCAATATTTAAAAATAATTTTAAAGTATACTTGCAAATTATGCTCTTTACATAAAAATGTTCGATTTGGGTATGTTACTTTTAATTTTGCTATTTCTCTTAATAAATAATCAATTAAATGCTTTTTGTTCATAATATTGAGCAAGAAATAAATAATAGCATATTTTCACTTTAATTTTGTAAATTTAAGGGGCAGTTCATAGCGATTTATATGTGAACACAACCATGGAATCAAAAAAGAGGACATATGTTTCTCAGTTTTGAGAACTTTTTTGAGTATGTGAAATACTTAAAATTGAGTACTTTTTGCTCAATTTTGAGAACCCATTTTTTCAATGTAGGATTTCGTCAAATGAATGAAACCCTAAAAATGAAGATCACAGTATATCTATCTCAATGATTCGTGACGATGATGCAATTCCGAAATCAAGACAGTTACTTTGTTTTTCTTTCCCGAAATATGAAATAAATATCAAGTGTAATGATTCATATTACTATTTATATTTATATATATTTACTTTTATTTATCTTTATACGTAAGAAGAAATTGATGACGGGCAATAAGCATTAATTAAACGAACTGAAATCTCATGAAAAGGAATTTAAATTAACTGAATTGGAAACTGGGTAAAGAAATTTAAATACTCATTTATGCGCAAAAATTAATGAATTTCCTATTTTGTTTAAAAGAATTTAAATTTCAACGATCCTAATATTCATTAATCAATGTCAAATGATCTTTTCAGTCTCATACTTTACAAGAAATTAATCAAATACATTATATTTTGAAATAAACAGCATTTAACGGGACATTCCATGAATAAGAAGTCACTCTCTCTCTTACTTGTATATAAAAAAAATCCTAAAACTAATTACATGAGTTACTGAAGCTATTTTTCAAATTCAAAGTAATATACATCTAGAAATAGCTTTGAAATATTTCATTTTTAGTGAATGGAAACACAGTGCTTCAACAATAGCCGCCAACAGCTGAATAATATGGTGCTTAAAACCATTGACTAAAAAAAAAAAAAAACTCAATTTTGTTTTATATTCCAATTGAGATTTTTGCTGTTACACTTTATTATAAGCAAGTTTACCTTTTTCATTTTATACATTGTTCTGTGAGTTTTTTTTGTTAAATTAGTAATGTTATTTATCACTAATTAAAATTTCTGTAAAATTATGTCCTAAACGTGACAGAATAAATAGAATTTTCTGAAACTGGTACTCAACCAAGAATTATATTCCAAAATGCTGGAGGCTTAAAAAAATGCTATTATTTATGCATATTTCCCAAATATATTTTTAAATCGTAGCATTTTAGAAAACAATAAATTAAAGAATTCGGGTCAATCCATTTCAAGTGGTAGCCTTTTGGTAGCCATCACCTTTTGGAGCTGTTGTGAAACTTCCTGTAATAACCCTGTGAGCAGTAGAGGGGGTGTATCAATGTGCCCCAGTTCCCCCCACAGAAAATATTTTTTTGTTTGCTCGACCATTTAAAAATAAATTGAAATTTTTTGTACAACAACCCTAACAGGATGGAAGTTCAAAATGACTATTATTTTAATTTTACTATTTTTTGTTTGTGATTGGTGGCCATTTTTATTTCATCGTGTGCAGCGGTTTTCTCACATACTAGGATATACGAAATTGTAAATATCTCGTTTTTTATATTTCCAATTTAAACGAGGTTTGCAGCAATTTGACCAGAATAAAATGGGCTAAAGATATGGCAGTAGAATAGTTTCTAAAAATAAATTCTTTTTGGTGAAATTTTAGCATAAATTGTAAGGTTTTTTCTAAATTCTGTTCATTTACACAAGGAAATTTTTGCAAGGAAAACTGTCAACGTAACTATTCTTTCTTTTTTTTTTTTTACAAATAGGTGAAAAGTACTTGTAGACCCACACCAAGTTCCAGATCTGAGAGTTGATTTTTCTTTGCGAAAATAATTCCAAAATTTGACAAAAAAAAAAAAAAAAAAAAAAAAAAAGGTTTTGATATCTTTGGAGGAGCACGAGATAGAAATCTGAAACTCTGGCCTTTGATAGCATTTTATAGTAGTGTTGTGCACAAAAAAATTCAAGAAGGAGATTTGACTACAAGCTGAAATACGGAAAAGACAAAATGTTAAATAACGCTATTACGAGTACCTTAGGAAAAATGATTCATCTATTTTATTACAATATTTACACAGAAAATATCATTTGATGAAAACAAAATGGCACCAAAATTATCAAAAAGTTGATAACGTTGTATTTACACAGTCATTTATATGAAGATTTAAGGCGATAGATGGCAGTTTAAGTCAATTTGTCCATTAAAAAAAAAAAATCAAAGAAGCTTGTAATTTAAAACATCTTTGCGCTTTAGCAGAAAATTTACAAAAAGTATTAACTTAATTCGATTGCGCATTTATTTGTAATCACAAAAATCTTATTTAAAAAATGTTTTTTACGTTTTGAAATAATTTAAAGAACGTGACATAGTTTGTCTGCTTTTTAGAATATTAAAATTATTTTCGCTAACAGAATACTTCTTTTGTTTAGAGACATGAGCAACGAAACTGATAGTTAAAGTCTAATTCAAAACCCATCAAATTTCCGTACACCGACCAGAACGTGACACATTTAAAGCCGAACCCACCACTGAAGAAAAAAAAATCTACATTTTAAACTATTTTGGGAAAATAGTCTGCAATTAGCAGATCTCCATTTTCATTTTTTAAATGAACATATATATATATATATACTCACAAATTGATACACATCACACAAAATGATAAAAAGGATAATTTCAGCACGACTAGGCCCAAACCACAGATTGGATCTGATCTGATTAGTCGACCCGATGCTGAACACTACTTCTGTGAAATCCGAATATATCTTTATTTTAACTGCAATGTAATGAAGAGTTTTCTCTAATTTACTGCAGATTCAACGTTTCCTAAGTGATTTATTAACATGGTAGAAAGCAGAATGCAATTTTCCTCTAACTAAGACATGATAGGAGTTGATTAAGGCCGCAGATTTAGGCTGATTGTTTCAAATATTCGATTTTGAGATCAGTTGGATAAGATTCAGGGTGAAGCACTTTTGCTAAGAACAATTTGTGTGGGAAAATATATGAAAAGGGAGAATTATTTAAATCTTGCACAACCGCAAAAAATGTTTTTCCTTTTTGGGTTTCTTCTTTTTTTAACTATGTTGTTTATCGTGAAGTACGGTGGAATTTCAAGTTGTGTCAGCTATTAAATATTATAAATAATTTGCTAACAAGTAACACTACTTACTACCTTACTAATTCGTTTTTAAATATTCAATAAGAAACATATCTTAAAGAAAATGTACTTAAAAATGGAAACATGAACATACCATAGATTTCAAAAAACATTCGAACATAAGTGGGGGCGTGACATGCCGAAATATGCACATGTGTCATATGCACAAGAAAAGAACCTTTTTAATGAACCCAAATATAATTTTGTGTTATTCAATTTCTACATATTACAGTTCTGGAGAAAAACCTTAATGCTAATTTTGTTGTTTAGAATAAAATTCCAAAAAGAGTTATATATCTTGTATTTAGCATAAATATCTGATAAGGTGTGATTTTATTTTCATTTATATAACTATGTAATTTAAACATATGTCACTGGTGTAACATTACATATTAGAGTAATGTTACACTGGTTATATTGGTTTATCGTTAATCCATAAACTTGTTGGAAATTTGACTGCCACCAACTTTATGGAGTAACGTTACAAAAATATTTTACAATGTGTGATGATGTTTATAGGTTAATAGTCTCTAAATTTATCGTTTTAAGAAGTGCATCTATTACTAGGAGTGTGTTTCGCGGAAATCATTGACTGAAGAAAAAAATAATAGAGCGTTTTCGGATTGACTGAAAGATAAGTTGCCCAATAAATTTAAAACTGTAGCGCACAATTTTCTTTATGATTCAATGGATTATGTTAGAAATAAAAGAAACGGATTTCTATCAAAACTCTCAGTCCGGTGTAAATGGAATATTGTTAGAATGACAGTTCAAGATTATGCTTTTTCATCCACTATAAAATCTGTTCTAGTACTCCCAGTAACGTCCAAAATTGATAGAAACGTGTTAAAAAGTGCCGAATGTTTTAAATAATTATCATATATCTATTGATTAGTGTCAATGTAGAATACACAATATGGCATGTACTATTATATTTGGATACAACCCCTCATTTTTTTGCTTCACTTTGGGAACAACGGATTTTTTTTTGCTTATTTTATCGACGATCCCTTCCATAATTTTCAAGCCATGTTTTTGAGACTTTCACTAAAGTTGTTCTATACATTTAGCTAACACAATATGCAAATGCAATTTTGATAACGTTGACGCTTGCTCAGTGATAAATTATTTAATAAATCTGTTCATTATTCATGTAAATTTTTTAATTTTGATTAAAGTGTATTGTGTACAATATTGTGCGTCACGTTTCCTGAAAAGAACATTTCTTTTATATTAAAAATTCTGCAAATTGTAAGCGAAAAACTATGCAAAATTTGGGACATTTTTTTAAATAAAAAAGCCTTAATTTTTCTACTCGTATATATGCTATCCACACAATAATAAACACAGTTTATTACAATAATCCACTTAATCATAATCTACAGTTTGAATGCTTTTGCTAAGTTAGTTTTGACAGGGTTATCCAAAAGATATTCGTACTTTTTCAGTTTGTTCACGGTCCCTTACGGAGTATTGGGAAAAAATCCTCACGGTAATATATGATTTTTACTATTATGCTTACACACCTGGAGTTTCAGGAAAATTCCTCATGTATTTTACCAGGTACCAGTTAACAAAATGTCTAAAATCGCAGGTGGCTGGTCACCTTTGGCCATATAGTGTAGCATTAAAATATATAGCGAACGATTTTGCTCCATAGACTATCATGTAACAAATATTTTTAGGACGTATTTAAAGTAAACGATCAGTAAATAGTTCATTTATACAACTAGAAGTACCACAATAATTCAAACAACACACATGGTGTTTGATAAAAAATCAGCAAAATTTAAGAGGTGATAGTGCAATTGAAGTAAATAACTTTCATCAAAAAATGCATAGTCGTAAATAAAATACAAAGGTGCTGGTGCATTTGGAAATTTGGTCCACGCAAATATTAAACCTCAATTGCTGTTGCGAGTAATCAAATGAAGAAGGACGCTAATAGCATGCAAATGTGATATGGGGCAAAAGAAGAATGGTTATGCAAAAATTCGCCTTCATTAATATGTAAAAAACCAGTGAGTATGCAACGGTCAATCCGGTGGGAACATATCGTAATATGTTGCTCTTCACTAATAGAGAAAAGGCTGGTAAACATTTTATTTATGGAACTGCAAATGAAAATGGCCCAGAGGTTCAATGATTGTACAAAGTGTAATTTCCCACGTTGAATTTGTGGCTTAATCGTTCTTCGTTGTGTTTTTACTTTGTTTAATAACATCACTTTCGGCGCCCTCTAGTACCTCCGCTTTTTAATTCCAATTACACATTCTTTGATGAAAGCCGTTTTTTATGGATGTGTATTATTATATATTAAAGTTTTACCCATTTTTACGAAACCCCTGTATACCCATGAAATTTAAATGCGAGTATATTTACGCATGCTTTTGCGCCGGCAGACAACTTCCAACTATATGAAAAGTGTTAAAAAGCTTGCTTTCTAACTTTATACATGGAAACAAAAAAATATAATAATGAATCAAATTTAATGTATTTACACAGAATAGTGACAGATTGTGTTATTATTATTATTATTATTATTATTATTATTATTATTATTATTATTATTATTTCTAGCTGCTGTATCCTTTAAAAATAAATCCCCGTATTTTGCATGCGGAAAATTATATCGAAAAGAAATTAAAGAAATTAAAATCCAACAGTAAATATCATAAGCTGTATTATAAGCTACTAAATCAAACCATAGTGAACATTTTTATCTTAAAAGAAATGTTAAGCAAATGTGGTCGAATATTTTATAAAATTCAAAGGTTTTAAAGTTTTTCACAGTTTTTGAAATAATACAGTTAAATAAAAAACATCTGAAATCTATTCACTTTTTTTTATTAAATCATGTAATTGTCGTGAATTTATTTCGTACTTTAATAAAGGTGATAAATGTAACTATCTATTCAGTACCCAAATTTTAAAATCATATTCCCTATACAGTTATTCAAATTTATTTTTTACATAAATATGATATTCGTCATTTAAAAATATGTCAGGCGTGAACAAATAACAATTCTGAGTAAGTTTTGTGTTTCTAAGAGGAACATCATTCAAGTTATACCACATGAGTTTTTAGGTGCGTTCTAATTATGTAAATACGTAGCACCTATAGTTGTCGTTTAGTCCGTCCGTCCGCATACAACAACGCAAAAACTACACAACCGAATCGTTCGAAATTCAAAATATATAATTATTACATAATTCTTTCGAGTCATTTCAAATTTTATGAAAATCGGATGCATAGATCAATTAAAGGGACATTCAAAAGAATTCCGTTACATTACGGTCAATGGGAAATTTTTTTTCAAAAATGCATTTTAATGGTGTTACACTCATTCGAACATAATAAAATGTGGATGCATCTATGAAGCACATATTATAAAATATATATTCTGCACAATCTGTGGTGCAAAGAACACTTGTTATTGATTTACAAGGCCACACAAAAGTATTCCTTTACATAATGATACAGGGAGAACATTGTTTGGTGTGCGGTTTAATTATAATTAACTATTTCATATTTTATGAGTTTGATATACGTTGCTGAGGTGGAATAAAAGTTACTTCCTTTTATATTTACAGGAACACAAAAAAGATTTAGACCACTATACTGTATCTGAAGTACTTTCTACTATAATAGCAAAATCTGAATATTTTAAAAACATCTTTATCGTACGAACGCATCTCATTTGCTATGCTTCACGTGCAATTTGCATTTTGTTATGTTTGTTCCTTTAATTTTCCGTTCTCCACAGTGTACATATCTTAAGAATAGTTTATATTCAGCGTTTAGAAATCGGTATTCATTGCCTGAATACGAAATTTTTTTCTTCTACTGGTGTGAAATTTGTACATTCCTTTCAGTTTTCAAATAAAGTAACACATTTCTCAAGGCCGTTACTTACTTTTATTGCCAGATACTTGAAAGGTTTATGATGTGGTTTTCCACTTAAAAAGTGCATATGGAGGGGTATTTCCTTTTACTTTTATCGCCTTTTTTAAAATTTGCTATTCACCTAATGTGTTTTTCCCACGCATTTATGCTGAGAAGTTTTATGTATGCTAAAAAACAAAATTTTATTTTATTTTATTGTTATTTGTATGCAGCAGGTTCCGAAATATATTTATGATGCTTTTGTTTCTCAGAGGCATTTTCTTTAGGGCGAAACTCTTTTTTTTTATTATTTTTTATTTTTATTACATTATTTACAATGTCACTTAATCGTTTCTTGAGTGTTTTTTCCTTTTTTAATAATATTACTTTCAGCGTCGTCTAGTACCTCGGCTTTTTAATTCCAACCGCACATTCATTAATGAAAGCCGTTTGTTTGGATGTATACTATCATGACTTAAAATTTTGCCCATTTTTTATGAAACCCCCTGTATATCCATGAAATTTAAATGCGAGTATATTTATGCATGCTTTTGCGCGGGCAGACAACTTCCTATTATATGAAAAGTGTTAAAAAGCTTTATTATTTTATATACGGAAATAGAAAATATAATAATGAATAACATTTAATATCATTACATAGAATGGTGACAAATTGTTTTTTTTTTCTTCTAGGTGTTGTATCATTAAGAAAAAAATTTCCCGTATTTTGCATGCAGATCGAATTATATTCGATTTTCGAACTATATTCAATTCAAATTTGTATTCGAATTATATCGAATTGAAATTAAAATCCAACTGTAAACATTTTTATCTTAAAAGAAATTTTAAGCAAATGTGGTCGAACATTTTATAAAATTCAAAGGTTTTTAAAGTCTTTCATAGTTTTTGAAATAATTCGGGCACATTGATACAGCTTTTTTCTAAGAATTTTTTTGGTGTCCAGAAAGCAGAAATTTCAAGTTATTTTTCTATGTGGTGTCAGCAAAACTTGTGTGGTGTGTTACAAAAATGTACAATCGTTGTTTTATATATTATTTTTAGAAGTAACTTTTAAAAAATCCAAAAAAGTCATTTGTATCAATGTGTCCCATTCCTGGGGCAGATTGATACACCTCATGAGACACTTTGATAGTCTGAAAAAAATGGAGACAAAATAACAACAATGCATATTTTTCATAGAAATATAGTTAGCAAACCATTTTATATTTATTTAAAGAAATTCAAATCGCCCACAATTTATTTATAAGCAATATTAAAGCAATCAAGATGAAATGCATAGTGACCTGATGTTCTGGCTGTTCCTTGTCTGATTGTTGGCTGAGGTAACTTTGTCATATCTGGCACTTCAACCGCAGCATTATCTTCTTTCTTAGGAAAGGTGAAAAAATTACCAGGTTCTCTGTTTATAAATCGGTTTATAAACAGAAAATAAAGGATAATTATATTAAAAATTCGGTTTATAATATAATTATCCTGAGCTGTCCTGCAGCTTGTTTCTCTTACTTAACATTTCTCATGTCGAAAATACTCTTTTCTCTCGAGAATCGATATAAATTTGAGATTTTCCAGGTTGCCGACCTTTTCTTTTGTTAATTCTGCTACCACTAGATGTTGGGTAAGTTCGTACGTCTTCTGTTTGCAAAAATACTATAAAATGTTCTAATATAAAGAAATTAGAGATATTTCACTTTAATAAAAACTAATATTAGAAATTTTTGTCGAAAAATTGTTAAATTAAGGAATGTATGGAAAAAATAATAAAAGGTAATGAAAAAATGAACTAGAAAAGAATTAAGGTTGTATCAATGTGCCCCGACATAGACTGTATCAATGTGCCCCGACATAGACTGTATCAATGTGCCCCGACACAGACTGTATCAATGTGCCCCATACAGCCATTTTGAATAAAATGAGTCTCAAATCCAACACGTCATAATTTATCTAACAATAAAGAATGAGAAACTGATAAGAGTAGCTTTACTTGCCATGGAATGTATTCTTTTCGGTTGAAAATACTGGAGCAGTTGTATTATACCATTTCAATTGTACAACTCAAATTTACTTTTAACCTACTAAAACAATTTATCACTCGTCCCATTTCATCAAACTATGTCATTCCATGACTTTCTGTATGTAGTTGAGTGCACTAGTATCACCTTTTGGAGCTGTTGTGAAACTTCCTGTAATGACCCTGTGTGCAGTACAGGGGGTGTATCAATGTGCCCCAATTCCCCATACAGTTAAATAAGAAACATCTGAAATCTATAAACTTTTTTCTTATTAAATCATCCAATTGTCGAGAATTTATTTCGTACTTTAATAAGGATGATAAATGTAACTATCTATCCAGTACCCAAATTTAAATCATATTTCTTATATAGTTATTCAAATTTATTTTTTACATAAATATGATATTCTTCATTTTAAAAAAATATGTTAAGTATGAACAAATAACGATTCTGTGTAAGTTTTGTGTTTCTAAGAGCAACATTATACAAGTTATGTCACATGAGTTAGTATATTTGTTACTCTATTTCCCCGTTCCCCACAGTGTACATTTCTTAAGAATAGTTTATATTCAGCATTTAGAAATTAGTATTCTTTCGACAATTTTTTTCTTCTACTGCTGTGAAATTTGTACATTCCTTTCAGTTTTCAAATAAAGTAACACATTTCTCAAAGCCATTACTTGCTTTTATTGCCAGATACTTGAAAGTTTTATGCTGTGGTTTTCCACTTAAAAAGTGCATATGGAGTTGTATTTCCTTTTACTTTTATCGCCTTTTTTTTATTTGCTATTCATCTAATGCGTTTTTCCCACGCATTTATGCTGAGAAGTTTTATGCATGCTAAGAAACAAAATTTTATTTTATTTTATTGTTATTTGTATGCAGCAGGTTCCGGAATATATTTATAATGTATTGAAAAACACCGTAATCACTGGCGATAAATTGATAAATAAGCTAAATAACTTTGTAAAATCACATTAAAAAGAAAATTAAACAGGACGCGTTTCGAGCTTCAAAAATAAGAGCTCGTCATCAGCTAATCCAAACACGTGTCACAAGGGACCGAGTCGAGATGATCACTCAGAGTCAGATGATCACTCAGAGTCGAGATGATCACTCAGAGTCGAGATGATCACTCAGATCACTCGAGAGTCGAGACTCTGTCCCGACTCTGTCCCTTGTGACACGTGTTTGGATTAGCTGATGACGAGCTCTTATTTTTGAAGCTCGAAACGCATCCTGTTTAATTTTCTTTTTATGGTGATTTTACAAAATTATTTATCTTATATTTATAATATTTTTGTTTTTCAGAGGCATTTTCTTTAGGGCGAAACTTTTTTATTATATTTTTTATTTTTATTATATTATTTTATTTATATTAAAAAATTATTTATTTATTTATATTTGTTATTTTAAATCTCATAAATTTTGAAATATTTATATTTTATATTTATTTATTCTATGATCGATATGATTTTTATTACTTACTTGTACTCCTTTATTTTTTCAATTTATTTTATTTAGCTATTCACTTTTTTTATTAAATCATGTAATTGTCGTGAATTTATTTCGTATCTACCTATCTATCTATATTATAAAGGCCAAACGTATCTGTGCGTAACGCATACGTCATTTTGCGAATGTCAACGCTTTTAAACTTGAAATGAAATTTCAGTTTTGAAATTTTTGAAACTCTAAATTTTAAAACTTCTAAACATCACACATTTTTAATTTTTACATCGACGTATAGAGAAAAAAAATGTTTTATCAATGCAATTTGTTTGAAAACTTTGAGATATAAATTTTTTATTTGTAGTTTTCAATGCCATTTTTGTGATCGTGGCAACAGTAGTACTCTATTTCTATTAAAAGTAAAGGGAAACAATTCAGATTTCTGTATCTTTTTGTAGATATTTTCTCATAATTTTTTTTAAAATCAAATATTTTAGCAAATGTGATACGTTATAAGAAATATGCTACATTTCGTTCTAAATACCTATAAATCAGTAATAATTAATATATTATTACTGATTACTGCCTTCAGTAGAGGCTGATGAGGATGGAATGTGGGTGATTACCTTATATGACGTCACAGGAATATTGTCTATCGTATTCATTGCATGCCGATTATGTCAGAAATTTTCATTTTCATTTAAAGAATATAACATTTTAGTATTTGTTTCCAGCTAATAACAGTCACAAGTTTTGACTTCAAGTGAGACAAGTGAGACTTCAAGTTTTGAAGTAAATTGATTTTAAAATGATGAAATTAAAAGACCAATTCTTTGAAAAAGTGCATACGGATATGAGAGGTGCGAGAGAGTGAAAATGATATTGGTTTCAGATTTCACGGGGGTAAATTTCCATGATTGATTCAGAGTGGAATAAATGTTACTGTTTTTTATTTTGGAATACTAATCACAAGAGTCTTAATTGATAATTGCACAATAAAAACTGAACTTTATTGTATTTTACTGATTAAATAAACGATTAAAATTTAATTTTAATAATTTTTACAACTGAGTTTTATCTAATTGGTATGTTGTTAATTTTAGGTTAAACATCATCTGTTTAAAAGTTAGACTTACCAATATAAGGTGCATATTTTATTGTTACTAATATCGCCAGTTTTTAATTTACTATTCACCTAATGTGTTTTTCCCATGCATTTATGCTGAGAAATTTTATGTATGCTGAGAAACAAAATTTTATTTTATTTTACTGTTATTTGTGTGCAGCACGTTCCTGAATATGTTTATAATGCTTTTGTTTTTCAGAAACTTTTTCTTTAGAGAGAAACTTTTAATTATTCATTTATATTTATATTTATATTTATATTTATATTTATATTTATATTTATATTATTTATATCAAAATTTTATTTCTTTATTTATATTTGTTATTTTAAATCTCATATATTTTGAAATATTTATATTCTTATTTATTTATTCTATGATTGATTTTATTTTTATTTTTTATTATGATTTATTTTATTATTTATTACTTATTCATTTCATTTATAATTCGAATATTTATAATAAACATGAGTATTTATACTTCGTGTGCATGACTGAGTCTATATTTAACGTAATATGATTATCATCGGGGTAGAAACATTACAAACATGTTGTTGTCTAAATTGAAGATTAAGAATATATGCGATTTAAAAATTTATGCTTTCGAAAAAATTGGTATTTGTTAATTTTAGGTTAAACATCATCTGTTTAAAAGTTAGGCTTACCAATATAAGGTGCATATTTTATTGTTACTAATATCGTAGGTTTATTATAAATTAATGAACAGCTCCTACTTTAAACATATTATTTCGTCGATTATTCGACGGATTCTACCGTGTTTTATAAAGATAATACAAAAATAGCAATCTATTAATTTAAATCCTATTTCCTATATAGTTATTTAATTTTTTTTTACATAATTATGATATTCTTCATTTCAAAAATATGTCAGGCATGAACGAATAACAATTCTGTGTAAGTTCTGTGTTTCTAAGAGCAACATCATCCAAGTTATGTCACATGAGTTTTTATATTTGTTCCTCTAATTCCCCGTTCCCCACAGTGTACATTTTTTTAGAATAGTTTATATTCAGCATTTAGAAATTGGTATTCATTGTCTAAATACGACATTTTTTTCTTCTACTGGTGTGAAATTTGTACATTTCTTTCAGTTTCAAATAAAGTAACACATTTCTCAAAGCCATTACTTGCTTTTATTGTCAGATACTTGAAAAGTTTATGATGTGGTTTTCCACTTAAAAAGTGCATATGGAGGGGTATTTTCTTTTACTTTTTATCGTCATTTTTTAATTTGCTATTCACCTAATGTGTTTTTTTCACGTATTTATGCTGAGAGGTTTTATGTACTAAGGAACAAAATTTTATTTTATTTTATTGTTATTTGTATGCAGCAGGTTCCGGAATATATTTATAATGCTTTTTTTAGAGGCATTTTCTTTAGTGCGAAACTTTTTTTTTGTATTAATTTTTATTTTTATTATATTATTTATTTTATTTATGTTAAAATTTTATTTATTTATTTATATGTGTTATTTTAAATCTCATAAATTTTGAAATATTTATTTATTCTATGATCGTTTTTATTTTTATTATTTACTTTTATTCTTTTGTTTTTTATTTTATTTTATTTTATTTTATTTAGCTATTCACTTTTTTTTATTAAATCATGTAATTATCGTGAATTTATGTCGTATCTATAAATCTGTCTATATTATAAAGGGGAAACGTATCTGTGCGTAACGCATACGTCATTTTGCGAATGGCAACGCTTTTAAATTTGAAAGAAATTTCGGTTATGAAATTTTTGCAACTGCAAATTTTGAAACTTCTGAACATCGCGCATTTTCAATTTTTACATCGACGTATAGAGAAAAAATGTTTTTTAAATGCAATTTGTTTGAAAACTGTATCTTAATTTATTTTTGAGATATTAGTATAGTTTTCAATACCTTTTTTGTGATCGTGACAACATAAGTATTCCATTTCTATTAAAAGTACAGGGAAACAATTCAGATTTCTGCGTCTTTTTGCTGCCATTTTCTCATTGAAAAGTGAAACTTTTCGAAATTAAATACTTTAGTAAATATGATACGTTATAAAAAATGTGTTACGTTACGTTCTAAATACTTATAAATCAGTAATAATTAATATTTTATTATTGATTATTGTCTTCACCAGAGGCTGATGAGGATGTATGTAGGTGATTACCTTATATGACGTCACAGGAATATTATCTATCGTATTCATTGCATGTATATTATGTCAGAAATTTTCATTTGCATTTAAAAGAATAAAAATATTTGTTTCCAACTGATAACAGCCAGAAGTTTTGACTTCAAGTGAGACAAGTGAGACTTCAAGTTTTGAAGTAAATTGATTTTAAAATGATGAAATTAAAAGACCAATTCTTTGAAAAAGTGCATACGGATATGAGAGGTGCGAGAGGGTGAAAATGATATTGGTTTCAGATTTCACGGGGGTAAATTTCCATGATTGATTCAGAGTGGAATAAATTTTACTGTTTTTTATTTCGGAATACTAAGCATAAGGGTCTTAATTGATAATTGTACAATAACAACTGATCTTTATTATATTTTACTGCTTACATATACGATTAAAATTTAATTTAAATAATTTCTACAGCTTAGTTTTATAGAATTGGTATTTTGTTAATTTTAGGTTAAACATCATATGTTTAAAATTTAGGCTTACCAATATAAGGTACCTATTTTATTGTTACTAATATCGTATGTGTCGATAACTCAGTATTAAACGCTTAAAAACTCATAAAAACACATATTTAAAAAACTCATTGGACTGTAATTTTACTTAACTTAAGCACATCTTAGCTGCTCATGGCTACGTTCTTTTATAACATTCTCAGAACTCATATAAACAAACGTAGACGATAAAAATCTTTGCTAAAATTACAAAGCATAAATATGACCGAACAGTAGGTTTATTATAAATCAATGAAACAGCACCTACTTAAAACATATTATCTCGTCGAAATTTGACGAGTTCTACCTTGCTTTTATAAAGATGATAAAAAAGTAGCTATCTATTTATCTCAAATTGAAATCACATTTCCTGTATAGTTATTTAAATTTATTTTTTTCCATAAATATGATATTCTTCATTTCAAAAATATGTCAGGCATGAACAAATAACGATTCTGCGTAAGTTCTATGTTTTCAAGGGCAACATGATTCAAGTTATGCCACATGAGATTTTATATTTGTTTCTTTAATTCCTCATTCCCCACAGTGTACATTTCTTAAGAAAAGTTTGTTTTCAGCATTTACAAATCAGTATTTATTGAATGAATACGATATTTTTTTCTATACTACAATGTAAAATTTGTACATTCCTTTCCATTTTCTAAATAGAGTAACTTATTTCTCAAAGCCGCCATTATTTGCTTTTATTGCTAGACACTTAAAAGGTTTATGATGCGGTTTTCCACTTAAAAAGTGCATTTGGAGGGGTATTTCCTTTTACTTTTATTGCCATTTTTTAATTTACTATTCACCTAATGTGTTTTTTCCCATGCATTTATGCTGAGAAACATAATTTTATTTTATTTTATTGTTATTTGTGTGAAGCACGTTCCTGAATATGCTTATAATGCTTTTGTTTTTCAGAGGCTTTTTCTTTAGAGAGAAACTTTTATTTATATTTATATTTATATTTATATTTATATTTTATTTCTTTATTTATATTTGTTTTATTTTTATTAAAACTCATATATTTTGAAATATTTATATTTTTTATTTATTTATTCTATGATTGATTTTATTTTGATTACTTTATTTATTTTTTCAATTTATTGTTTATTTAAATTGTTTATCTTTATCTTTATTTTTTATTATTTATTTTTTTGTATTATTTATTTTATTATTTATTACCTATTTATTTCATTTATAATTCGAATAGTTTTAATAAACACGAGTATTTATACTTCGTGTGCAGTATTGAGTCTATATTTAACGTAATATGGGTATCATCGGGGTAAAAACATTACAAACATGTTGTGGTCTAAATTGACGATTAAGAATATATGCGATTTAAAAATTTATGCTTTCTAAAAAGAAAAAAAAAACAATTACTAATTATGAAACTTTCTTCTCTTCAAAAGCAGTATTATGTATTTAAAATATCTCGCACTTTTAAATTAAACTAATTATAACGATAATTGTAATAATAATGGTTAACAGCAGATGTTATTTATGCTGGACAGATATCGGTGCTTCATCATTAATATTTAACATCACTGTAAATCGGTTTTTAAATTTAATTATACACAATTTGCATCAATCAAAAAGAAAATTTCTTTCCTATTTCTTTCCTACTGTAGGATGGGCAACACCGTATTCAAGATTAAAACTATTTCTTGAACAAACATTAACATTTATTACAGACGAAAAAACAAAACGAAGAAAACAAATAAAATATCGCACTTATTTTCAGCAATTTTTCACAACAATATTTAGTTTACATCTGTACGTCGTAAGGTTGGCAGTTTTTTAAAAGTCTCATTTGAACGTAGAATATATCGTTGAAATCGTCGTTTGTGCTTTTACCGAAGTTTCACCTCCGTCGCTGAAAACATTCTATTTACTTCTTTTCTCTTCCTCACACAGCTTCCCTACTTTTCATTTCGTTTTTTAATCTCGAAAACAGAGTTCCGCTAATAGAGTAGCATATTAAAAATACAGTCTCAATTCGAATGCAGTAGAAAATATTTCCCACACTACTATCCGCCTCTTTTCCTAAAATGTCTTACATATATATATTTTTTTAACTTTCTAGATAGGTGAAAGATATATATGAAACTGGTTCACCTGTCTTCCCTCTAACCATCTTGAACTTCGATTTATATATCAGATATGTATTATTGAGATTTATTAAAACATGTTTTCTAACAAAAACAAAGTATGTAGCATATGTAACGGCCTCAGAAGCTAAGGGGTACAAGTGACAAAAATTCGGTTTTAGTAAATTGAGTTTAAAGATAACACTGGTTTACACGGTTTATATACTTTCACCAAAATGTGTATTTTTTTCATAGATTCTAGTGCGCTGAGTACGGAAAAATTGTTGAAAAAAAAAATCTGTCACGTCTAGTTTAAAAAATATTTATTAAATACTTAAAAGACTAACAACATGAAATATAAAAAGAAAAAAATTGAAATGATTGATTTTACTCTTCTTTTTATTATTTTCTTGGTATGTTTCTCTGAAAAGAGATCAGAAACAGTCCACTAACATATTTTAGTCCCAAAAGCCTTTATGTTTATCTTCAAAAAATTTAAGGTCTTGATTAAAACGCTCACCCTGCTCGTCATTTACGGCACCCAAGTTTTCAAAGGAAAATTCCAGGTGTAAATGGAGAAATTGCATCTTCAGTGATATGTTCATACCCATGTATATGTTCATACCCACTGCATAAAAGCAGCGGGTATGAACATATCTTTGAAATATAATTTTTAAAAATAAAACAACAATATTTTTTTCATAATTTTCATCTTTATAATTTTCTAAAAATCCATGAACAATCGTTTTAACCCCATGGATCATGTGAAAGTGTGAAACAAAGGCTTTGTCTCAATCTACCCTGTGTTCCCTTTTCTCATACCAGATTTTACCATCATGTTTCTTTCCTTTATTAACTTTAAAATTAAATGTGTTTTATCCGAATTTGACTTACAATTTTAAAAAAATCATGAAAACACAATCTCCACAAGAAATTGTCTTTTAATCTTCTAAAAAATGATGCACCAATAATGCGAAGGGTGAAACTGAGGATGCAACCATTTTTGAAGAAAACGGCGATTGTGATGATGATGAATTAGATACTGTCTATAATCATACTGATGTAATAGTGAAAGAAAGCTATTTTAAAGAAAATTATGAAAAATCTCATAAAGATTTGAAAAGTGAATGAGGTTTTGTAGCTTTTTCTATAGTAAAAAATGGTGTTTTAAAGTATTTATAGAAATTTTTAAGTATTTTGGGGGGTTTACATTAGTGCAAAATTAATAAAAATAGCTGACTCTGGCAGCTAAACGGCTTTTACCTAGTTAGGGGTCGAACTGGGCTTGGATGACAGAAATAGGCCACTCATTCCATGCTACTTCGAGTTTATGCCACACTTCATCAACCGTATTAGCTGGCGATGGGAGGAGGGCCAATTTCTTAACAATCTAGGACCAGATGTTTTCAATGGGTGACTGATCTGAGACTATGCAGACATAGCAGATACACTACATGGCCATTGATGACCGTCCACTTGCGATTTTAGACATTTTGTTTAATATCTAGAAAAATACATGAGGAATTATCCCGAAACTCTTAGTGTATAAATATAATAGTACAAGTCATACGTTTCCGTGAAGATTTTTTCCCTTAACTCCGTAGGGGACCGTAAACAAATTAAAAAAGAATGAATATCTTTTGTATAACCCTGTCAAAACTAATGTAGCATAAGCGCTCAAACTGCAGGTTTTGGTTAAGAGGCTTATTTTAATAAACTGTAATTATTTTTATGAGAATAGCATGTATACTCGTAGAAAAATTATGGTTTTTATAAAAATGGTCACAAATTTTGCCAAGTTTTTTGCTTATAATTTGCAGAGTTCCTAATATAAAGTAACATTCTTTTCTGAAAATATGACAAATAATATTGCACACAATATTCTGTAATCAGATTTAAAAAATAGTAAAAATTATATGATAAATGAGTAAGTTTACTAAATAATTTTTCACTGCGCATGCGTCAACGATATCAAAATTTCATTTGCATATTGTGTTAGCTAAATACATAGAGCAACATTTTTAAAAGTCTCAAAACCATAGCTTGAAAATTCTGAAAGTAATCGTCTATAGAATAAGTACAAAATCCGTTGTTCCCAAAATGAAGCAAAAAATGAGGGATTTTATCCAAATGTAGTAGTACGTTACATATTGTGTATTCTATATTGATACTAATCATTAAATATATGGATACAACCCCTTTTGTTTTTGTTAAATTTTGGGAATAACGGATATTCAACTTATTCTATTGAAGATTATTTTCTGAGTTTTCAAGCTATGATTTTGCGACTTTCACAAAAGATGCTCTATACATTTAGCTACCATAATATGCAAATGAAATCTTAATATCGTTCGACTAGCTTAATATCGTTAATATCGTAAAATCATGCGCAGTGAAAAATTATTTAGTAAACCTACTCATTTTTCATACAATTTTTATTATTTTTTAATTCTGATTACAGAATATTGTGTGCAATGTTGTTTGACATATTTTCAGAAAAGAATATTATTTTATATTAAGAACTGCAAATTATAAGCAAAAATCTTGAAAAAATTTGAGACTGTTTTTATATAACCTTAATTTTTCTACGAGTGTACATGCTATCGACATAAAAATGAACACAGTTTATAACAATAATCCACTTAATCATAATCTACAATTTGAGCGCTTTTGGTACATTAGTTTTGACAGGGTTATCCAACAGATATTCATTCTTTTTTAATTTGTTGACGGTCCCCTATAAAGTTTCGGGAAAAAGACTTCACGGAAATATATGACCTGTACTGTTATGTTTATACACTTAGAGTTTCAGGATAATTCCTCCATGTATTTTTCTAGATATTTAACAAAATGTCTAAAATCGCAAGTGGACGGTCATCAATGGCCATGTAGTGTATCCAGAGGCGTGCGAAGAAAAAACTGCGCCCGGGGCAAAGATTGAATTTGGCGCCCCCCACCTCAAATTTTTCTTGTAATAAGGAAAAGAAAAAAAAACGTTGGTAGTAGAAATTTGGTGCCCCCTAAGTTTCCGTGCTCGGGTTCGACCGCCCCCCTTTCGCACGGCGCTGTAAAAATCCATTGCCCTGTTTATCGAAATAGGTCGGAACACGACGTGCAACATGTGGTGTTTTCGCGCAACTTGCTGGAAAACAGCGTTTGGGATGCCTCGAAGACAGGGCATAAACACTGGACGTAAGACATCAGAAATTTACAGATCTGCGTTCATCCACAGAGTATGAAAATTATAGGACCTTTTTCCTTTTTCTTTTCATTCTTTGTAACTAGTCACAAAGTCACGAATTTTAATGAAAGCTTCAAATTATCTTTAACAAATGAACATTTTTCTTTTGCTTTTTAGGTGTACTGAAGTAGAAAAATATGTATAAATAAATTCATATTCTCTTTAGTTTCCTAATACATGGTGTTTTCCAAGCGATAAATCCATTTCCAAGTTTCTTCTCTTCAGGACGATAATATAGGGTTACATCCCAAAGGGTATCAATTTTCTAAAAGTTTACTTTTTGTTCTTATTTCTAGTCTGAAATAATTGTGTTAACAGTAATCTCAAAGTAAATTTAGTTCTTTTTTCTAACAAAGAGTGATTCTTCTTTTTGTTTTGGTAATCTACAGCGATTGTTTAATGCATGAAAGTATACACCTATGAAATTATTGTTTCAGTAAATATTATCTTTTTGAGACTCTAAGTCATTTTACTCTTTCCAAAAATAATTTTTTTTATCTTAAAATCTCAAATAAAATGTCATAAAAAGCAACACATGAATAAATTATGTTCTGTATTTCATTTACCACTTTTTAGCTCACAGGATATCAGAGCCTGAAAGATAATGTGCCACCCAGCTCTGTTTAAATGTACGTACTTATGAATCTATGTACATAACGCAAAAACTTATGATAAAAATATCAGATATGCTTCAAATTTTCGATATAAATTTATGATGTAATGCACTTTCCTGATTAGTTATGAAAGTTCATTGGATAAGTATAAAAGAGAGGACTAACCCTCTCTCCACCCTTTAATTTTGATAAATGGGTTTTTCTTGCAGAATTATCAGAAATTTAGGTATAGGATAATTCTGATTGGGTCATTGGTTTAGTATAAAAATGAGGGGAATTTGGGTAGCCACTCCATTTATCAAAATGGGTTTTTTCATGCAGAATTTTACCGATTTGCATCAATTTTTGGATATATGTTCATCCTGATAAGGCGCTTTCCTGATCAGTTTTGGAGGTTTTTTTCTTAAGTATAAAGCACGATTATCCGCCTTAAATTAGATAATTGAATTTTTAATTCAGAATTACCCGATTTGCTTCAAATTTTGAAGATAGGTTCATTCTGATAAGACGTATTTATGATTAGTTTTGGTGATCCAATGATTAAATATGAAGGAGTTAAATGGGGTAGATAATTCTTTTTTAATTTGTTTTTCAAAGAGCACTATTCTTTTAAAAATAAGACTGTAATATACAATTAGTGTAAATAGCCTGCGAGTTCAATGCCATCAGTTAACTAGGCAATATTTTTTAATTCTATATTCCATTCTTCTTTTATACTATTCTAAACGAAAATAACACTCATAAGCAATGCATGAAGTTTTTAAAACTTTTATCCTATTTCAAGCTGCTTCTTCTACAAGTGCCAAACAAACAATAAATCCTTTTCCCAGCTTATCCTCCTTATAAAATAATTATTAATTTTAGAGTATGCAAGAAATTGTCATGAAAACAACGTATAAGAATCATTTCTATTTCAAATTTTGTGTGTTGCTTTTCCCAACTCTGTTCCAAAGTCTCTAATTTATCATATAAAAAACTGGTAGAACCAGAGAGAAAAGTAGAGCTCGATCTAAAAAAAGTTACAGTAAAAATTGGGAAATATTTTCAATCTAAAAATGTGCGTATAAAAGACTAAGCTTTACTGGTGCCTTAAAATCAATCAGGGAAAAAGAGGCATTTTTAACTCACTCCGTATGTCAGTCATCCATAACCAGTTTAAAAATTCGGGTTCATAACTATATGTTACAGGCTGATGTAATGAAGTATGAGAACGGTTCGTTCTGTACAAAGTGTACACATAATTCCATTCCAGCGGTTTTGATAAGTGGAAGATCAATACTCCAAGTTAAACTCAAAACCTTCAACAGACACGATTCAACCATATACTGCATATTTGTGTTCTAAATTAATTCCTCAACAATATGATTATATTAATGTTAAACTTTAATTGTTACTTTATGGTTTATATTCGTTTAGCGTTGTGGAGCTTAACTGATTTGAGACAACATACCAATACAGTCTATTGATTACTTTCATCAGTAATCATTTTGAGTGGATAATTGATAATTGGATAATTCTGAATTAATAATTCTGATAAGTGGATAATTCTGAATATAAGGCACCAGTAAAGCTCAGTCCACATTTTCAGCTAAGAAAAATTTGGGTTATTTCATGAGCTTTATTGATCATCTGATTCCATTCCTTTTCTAGACACATTTTTAGATTGAAAATATTTCCCAATTTTTACCGTAACTTTTTTTAGATCGAGCTATACTTTTCTCTTTGGTTTTACCAGTTTTTTATATGATTTCATAGCTTTTTCAGATCCTTTCAGTTAACTTTATCAATCACCTTCAACTAACAAATCTAACTATTTTTTGTATTAGATTAAAGTATTAGTAGGCATATTAGTTTGGCGAAATACAGGAAACAACGCCAAGTTGGCTTCAATTTTGGCTAGTAATTGTAGGTGGCGCCAGATTTGGCGATATATCGTTAAGTTCGAGAAAAATTTGGCGACATTTTTCGACAGAACCGTCCCCTCCCAGGTAGTAGTCCCATTGCAGTTTCTCGTCATCTAAGCAGATTTTCGTATGACCAGAGGTATCTACACAGATTTTCATAGCTTCATTTTCAAATCGTTATTTTTATAAATAGAGAAGATTTTTTTTTTCTAAATTATCCCTTTTGAATTAAAATATCTGTATTGTAGCAACTGTTTTGACGTCGAAAACACTCAAATAAAGGTGCGATGTTGTTTTAACACGTATTTAATTACAGTTTATACATATGCTTACAAAAAATATATATTTTATATTTCGAATGATGTCAATTTCAGAAATTCAAAAATCTATCAGGAGAATCAGAATTTTTATTGATCTATAAAGAAAAAGAACACGTGTTATCATTTCTTTTTTAAATTATTGAACTGTTTTTTAGTTGGTGGCAACTCGAAAGAAATAATTGAATTAGAATTAAAAAAGAGAGATTTCTACAATGTTAAATTATGGAAGGTATAGCGTTATATAAATTTTAAATGGGTGCTTTTTTCTTAATATTGGATATTTTTTTACAGGACTTTCGAAAGGCACATACCTGAATTAAAAGTTTTCGAACAAGCTATTACAGGTAGCTGAATATTTTGTGGTTCGGGTTATAATTGAGTTGTGTTTTTTTCTTGTTTCACGAGAAAAAAGTGACAAAACAGGGGTTCTGAATCTCCATAACTAATCGGTGGATCTGGATGATGTTTTGTAAACTTTGAGGCCTACAGTAGGACACCTCGCCTTTTCCATTTCGTCGCGATCCGATGATTGGGTCCAAAGTTATTAAGAGGCAAACTTTGGACTTTAACATTAGAGATGCGGCTGAGCTCTACTTATAGCACTATCGTGCTGTATGATAAAATAGTTCAAGATATTTTGAACGAAAATAAATTCATATTTCCAGAGTATATGAAGCTTTTAAAACCTTTTTTTTTCTATTTCTTATCGAATTTAATAAAAATCCATATTGACAGAACTTTAAAATAAGCTTCGCATTTCTTTCCCAAAAGAAGTTCTTTTTTTTTGGGGGGGGGGTGGGGGTGGGGGGGTTGTAGTTTGCAAAATTTCTTAAAAATTACATATGCATGAACATACACTGCTGCCCATTAAAATTGCAACGCCATGAAAGAAAGAAGATTCAAAAAAGCTATTTATTGTACGTAAACAGTATGGCATAAAAATAAAATGATTAAATTTGCAAGCAATTTGGGGGTTTACATAGGTGCGAAATTTGTAGAAACAGCTGCTACTCCGCCTGGCAACTAAAACGGACCTTATCCGGTTAGACTTGGAGTCGAACTAGACTTGGATGACACAAACAGTCAAATCATTCCATACCGCTTCAAGTCTGTGACGCACTTCATCAACCATATTAGATGGAGAGGGGTGGTAGTTCAGCATCTCAGCAATCCATGATCAAATGTTTTCAGAGGGTGACAGAACAGGAGAGTGCAGACCAGGGCAGCAATCTAATACCCTATGTATAAACTAAGGTCGGAACCCGACGTGCAACATGTGATCTTGCGTCATCTAGATCGCGTTTGATTGCCTCGAATATAGGGCACAGACACTGGACGTAATATGTCAGAAATGTAATGACCTGCGTTTAAATTACCATCGATCTGAACTAGAGATGTGCATGTTGTGTACCCAGCGGCTTTCTAAAACATCACATGAAGTGTAAGGTAAATATACTGATATTGAATGCAAGCGGGCGATAAGCGTTCTCCTCGGAGCCACCATACATCATCAGAATACTGCACGCAAAACTGGGAATCGTCTTAAAAGACGATATTGTGCCATCCCTGCATGCAGCACTGTCGCTTGGCGCAGCAGAGTCACCGCCTCTTTCTATGCTGCATTGCCAAAAGAGGCCGCAGTAATGGTCATTGTGCTAACAGTCTACGCTACTACATCGTCACACAGTATGAGCGGATAGTGAGAGGACTTCAAATATGCATGTGTTTCTAATAGTCCGTGATGTGATTGTACAGTTTTATTTAGTCAACATTACAATATGCCTGTCCTCTAGGGCATTAGCCATGGTCAGGAATTGCGATTCTATATGCCGTTCAGTATGACCTTCAGCATCACATGGATTCCATATTCTCTTGAAAGTGGTTGGATTTCAACCTGTGCAATGGGCGATATCACAGAATGATAATCCCCACTTTCGATAGGCAACGATCTTGCCTCTATAGAAATTCGACATTTGCTGGTAAAGATTTAATATTTTTATTTGAGACATAACATGATAGTGTGAGCAAACGCCGACCTTACAGAACGCTCTCCGAATGAAAAATCCACTATGCAACGCTTTAGATGTCGTTTCTCCCCCTGCGTTGTCTAAATACGCTGAAATGATAACATTTGCATATTCTTCTTCATTTCATGTGATTTTGACTTTTGTCAGATAATTCCTTCCTGGTATTGCAATTTTAATGGCCAGCAGTACATAAAAATTCATAAATCGATTTTTTTTTATAAATTTAAAGGTGAGCAGCACCAAAGCAACACTAGATATCGGGCTTGCTCATCATGATATCACAAATTGTGGCTGGATGCTATCAATGACATACTGCGATTGGTAGAAAGCGGTACGACAATTGTTTTGTACCAATCACTGAATGCCATTGATAGCGGCCCGCCACCATTTGTGACGTCATGAGTCTCGTATCTAGGCCCTGACTGCGCATTATAAACAAGTTGGAAATTGCACGTGAAGCGTAGCAAACGTGATGCATTTCGTACGATAACGAAGTTTTAAAAACATTCAGATCTTGTTGATATAGTAGAGAGTACTTCGGATACAGTATAGCGGTCGAAATCTTTGTGTTCCTGTAAATATACAAGAAGTAATTTTTATTACACCTCAGCAACGTACATCTTATTCATAAAATGTGAAGTAATTTAATATAATTAAAACACGCCTCAAACAATGTTTCCCCATATAGCATTATGTAGTGGAATACTTTTTTGTGGCCCTGTAATTTAATAATAAATATTCCTTGCATCACAGATTGTGCAAAATATATATTTTAGTATATACTTCATAGATTCATGTCAGTTCTATTTTGTTCGAATGAATGTAACACCATTAAAATGCATTTGTAACATTTCCCCCCATTGACCGTAGTGTAAAAATGGACAAATGTGTGTCTGATTGTCCCTGTAATTGAATTATGCATCCGATTTTCAAAACATTTGAAATGACAGGACAAAAATATGCAATAAATATACGTTTTAAATTTCAAACGATTAAAATGCATTTGAAACTTTTTCCCCATTGACCGTAATGCAGCGAAATTCTTTTGATTGTCCCTGTAATTGATCTATCAATCCGATTTTCATAAAATTTGAAATGACTCGACAAAATTATGTAATAATTATGTATTTTAAATTTCAAACGATTCGGTTGCGTAGTTTTTGCGTTGCTATATGCGGACAGACAGACAGACGGACAAACAGACGGAAAGACGGACGGACTGAGCGACAACTATAGGTGCTACGAATTTACATAATTACGAACGCACCTAAAAAAGACCACATCTATTATCAACTCACAATCTAAATAAATTCTTAACGTATTTAATATCACAGACAGTGCGATGTCGATGATATAAATTCTACCCGAAAATATAAACATCGTCATTTTAAATTAAACGTGTGAAAATAATTCAATTCTCTTATAAAACAAAACTGTAAACATTTTAGATAAAAACTTAACATATACTTTATTTCAGCAAAACTCTACTTTTTTTTTATCATTGCTCGTGATCGCCTGCACGAAAAATAAAATTACGACCATGGAGTCACTATGAGAGTATGCAAACCGAAAGTAATTACACAATATTAATGAAATTCGCGACACTTAAAATAGGGTTTGAATTAGAAAAAAATCTTAATCTAAAACAATTTCTTACGTTCTTTTGAGACATTTCTTGTAAAGCTTTCATGAAGGTAACAAATTTTTCTCCTCTTAGAAATATTATGCAATACTTTTTTCATGAAAAGTGTCGTTTTCTTTTTACCTTTATGAAATTCTGTTTATAAATAAAAGAAACACAGTCAACATATTTTTTACGACAGAGTGAAACTTTTTCTAAAGAATTGTATCTATGTTAAGAAAAGGAGATAAGCAAACTTTTAGGAATACGATACATTCCGTAGAAGAATTATTCTTTTATTTGCGTTCCAAACATTTGAAAAAGAGAAAGTTGAAGGAAGTACTAAAAAGAAAATATAATGTGTACGAACATTCTGTGTTAGAGGATGGTTTGTTTCACATTGTAAGAAGAGAAAACTTTTAAAAGACGAAGATCTCGTTAAAAAAACTTATTGTTTAACATATATATTTTTAAGGATTAAGCCTGTTAATTTTAAAACCGAAATATTCTAAAAACATCAGTGCAAATAAAAATATCATTTTGCATTAAAAAATACTAAATAACATAATTTAATCGTTGAACAATATTAAAAAAAGAAAAAAGTAAATAATATGCTTTTAGAATGATTGGTCAAGTACTAAATTAAAAAACTAAATTAAGTACTATTCTATTTTTTTTGTAATAGATGTACTATTTTTCTTTAACCCATTAATGCCCAAATTCTTTTCTTCATTAAAAATGAAATTTTGGGTTTCCCACCACTTTTAAAAAACGAATAACTTTTACCTTAATTTATTGAGGAATTTGTCTCGTGAACATTAGTGCTTATTTATCTTTCTATTTACTGGTGGGAAAAGCGCTTTATTGCCTTTTTTAAAATCGTCCCTAAAAAGGGACGCTAGGCACTAATGGGTTAAACATTTAAACATATTTTAAAACATACAAAAAAATGCATTTTACGTTTTAAATGCATAGTATCCAAGTTTATGGACAATAAAAAATTTTACGTTGTATAGGCAAATTCCTCAGCACAACGTTTAAAAACAATTTTCGTCTATAAAGTTTAAAGGAATGAATTAAAAATATTAATTTAATAGAGTTTGATAAACTTTCTCAGAAAATTTCACAGAAATCGATTTTAAAAGAAGAAAAGATAATTTTTTTTAAACTTAATCGTATAAAACAAAATTTTTTGTATGAAATTTTTTATTTTTTATTTATGCATTTATCAAATTTCATTGATTCTATAAAAAAAAATCCCATCGTTTTTAAGTATTAG
Source organism: Maratus speculifer (assembly GCA_964019185.1). NCBI lineage: Eukaryota > Metazoa > Arthropoda > Arachnida > Araneae > Salticidae > Maratus > Maratus speculifer. The sequence continues at coordinate 83,637,619 of OZ025296.1, forward strand.
TGTAAAAGCAAAATTTATTTTAGGAGATGAGTAAATGTAATGCTAAACGAAAAGCCGATGGCAAAACTTTCAGAAATGTGCTATGTCATTAATTTTTGTCCAAAATGTTCATATAAAAATTTTAGAAAGTGGTCTTGGAAAAATTTTAACTTGGATATAATACAACAACATAAAAAACAAACAAACAAACAGTTTCAAAGTGCAATTTAAAGTTTTTACGTTAGATAACATTTCGCACCACGTACGATATCGCCGACAAATTTCGTGGAATTTGCATAAATTTTATCTTAAATTAAGCATACTATTCTAGGCTACAATTCGAACTAACATTTTTGAAAACGGTTAACTAAATAAAGAATAATTAACTTTTAATTATAAAAGTTGAAAACCTCGGATTTTCACATGCACATTCATTCTTGTATTTTTTTTTTATACAGATGAATGATAATTTTTATTCAAAGAAATTGTGTCTTTTTTAACAAGTAAAAATTATTTAAATAATAAAATATAGCTTAATAAATGTTTGTAATTTACATACACGTTATATATGAATAGTGGAAAATTTAAAAGAAAAGTAGATTCAGTGAAAATTGATGTAATTTTTTTGATAACGTGCACCCTTATTCATTTGCGAAGTTTGTTGATGATCGTTCTCTTCCCGAACGTTGTTATTAATAATTTTGATCTTTCCCATCTTCTTCAATCGCACGTCTAACTCTACTGATTGTAAATCGTATAGGGGCGTCTGTTTGGAAATTTCTTAACTGTGTCTTCAAAGTTCCAGTAAACTATTAGGATAAATTTCCTTTGCAGAAAGCAAACTGTGATATCAGTCACTGTTTCAAGTTAGATTTGAAAAGAAAAGAAGAATATGGAGTTTTAGCGAATAAATTGCGTATATATTTTTAAAAAACACTCTGTATGTATTTATAGACGCTAAGCTACATATTTTGCATTTTGAACTTTCTTTCTAAATAGTTGGAAAGTCAGATAAATGGAATAGGGTTTTTAATTTATAGTTTTTTTAAAAATAAAATATCACAAAGTAATAAAAAAGGAACACGCAAATAAAACTGAATATCTATAGAACAGTTTTTCAATCACTATTTCTATAGTTTTATTTATTTTTTTGTACTTGATGTACAATTTCTTCCAATCACGGAACAACGTGTTTGAAATTTATAAAAAATTTAAATAAAAATATATTTCTTAAATTATAATGTACTTTGTAAAATAATTCTATATGTTATATACTGAGGAGTTAAATTAAATTATGTTTTTTATCAGAAACCTTTTATTTTGAATTGAAATCCTAAATATTCACATAATAAACGGAAATTGTCTTTTTCATCATTACGTAATAAATATTAGCAAGAAAGAAAAAATCAACCGCCATGCATAGATTATGCAGTACTTCCAAATACAATCAGAATCATGTAACAAAACTGCACCTTTTATAAATTTAAAATATTACGTCTTATTTCACCATATCAAAATGTGTAACGCAAATCAAAACCGAATTTCAGCTGTTCCCATCTACAATAGGAAAATTATTTGAATTTTTTAGCAGTTCTCTATATGATATAGAAATCTGTATCTATTAAGAACTTGCATTCCAAAATTTATTTTATTTAACAGACACATATATTTCAGTTGAAAATTCCCCTTCAGCAATTTTCTTTAATAAGGAGAATAGTATGCGAATACTTTTGTATATGAGTTATAGAATTCGTATATAAAGAATAATATGCAAAAAACTAGTTAAATTTAAAAACGCATACCAAATTTTAAAATGGACTTTCCAGCAATTGTTATGCAATGACAGTACTGTAACCGATTTCTTTAGTGTATCCATATAATTTAATAAAACATGCTATGAATGCTTCTTTTTAATGTGATTGTAGTGAAATTCAGTACTAGATATCAGTTTTAATACATATAAAATAGGTTAATCTCATTAAAATACTGTCCAAACGATATTTTACCCTATGCCTAATCGAATTCTTTCGAGTGTCCCTGTAAATGAATCATTAATCGTACATACTTCATATACCATACCAAACATTTTTTTGGTGACCCTCAATAAGCTTTATCAATTCCATGAAATCCAAATATATTTACGGGAGACAGGGTGTGGGCAGACAGACAGACAAATCAAATTCATAAGCACTTTTCAACATTTTTGGAAAGTGCTAAAAACAGATATCTTCCTTCCAAAACAGAAAAAACGGAAATTTTGGAAGAAATCATTTAACATAAAACAAAAACAATTCATCTAGTTTTATGTAGAAAGAATAAAATTTATTTCAAGAGATGTATAAGTGCTGTGGAAAGTCGACAAGAGAAATTTAGAGATACGTAATACACTCCATAAAAGTATTATCTTTTTATTTTCGCTCCAAGTATTTGGAAGAGTAAAAAAATACAGGAAGTAACATAAAAACATTTAATGCAAGTGAACATTGTTTGTTGAAGGACGTCATCTTTTACAATATATTGTAAAACGAAAAAACTTCTGTACGGAAAAGAATCCGGAACATTGTTGGATAAAAAGATATAGGATTTCTTTCAATTTCTATTCTACAAGGCAACAAAAGTTAATAAAAGTTAACAATCCAAACAAGTGTTTAAGTTTGATCGCAGATCGCACTGTGGGTTTTGTTTAATATTTCATTGAAAACAACTTATCCTTTAATCAATAAATTCAAATTAAATATTTATAACTATTAAATTCTTACATCGATGGTAGCACCAATAAATTTAATTTTAAAATAATTATAATAGGAAGTTATTTATTTTAATCAAATTAAAAATGTTCATATGAAATTATTTAAACAAAATACAAAATTTCAATTTTTTTGAAAATCCGAAAAAAATAGCGGAGATATAAATAAAATTTTAAATTTCTAAAAACAAAAAAAGTTGTCTAAACGAAATTTAATAGATTGAATCATTAATAAATCGCAACAGTTTTTAAAATAGAAAGAAAATTGATCCAAAAAATATTAAGAAAGTCAGTGATTAAAAAAAATAATATAAAATCTTAATTTTGCAAAAAATACGAAATGTCTTTTAATTTAATCCTCTTAGTATGAAAATTTCAAGTTGCAGCACTGGATTTCGAACTAAAAACTTCTTGTTTCTATCGAGATGCTTTATATCCAAGTTATGATGGCTACATGAAAAACGTTGAAATTAAGGTTCTTTTTTGACATTTAAATCACAAAAAGAATGGATGATATTGATAAAATTGATTTAATTAAAATAATATACATTTTTCAAAATTTTATGGTTTGTCGTATGACACGAAGTATTCAGCTATAAGTACACAAAATTTGAAGTCCCTGACTTATACATTTTTTGTGTACGAACTGTGTCACGGATAGTGAAATAGAGGACAGAGACGAATGGGTTTACGTTAGATGTACGAAACCGTGAAAAAGGAAAAATCTTACGAAATCTACCAAAAAAGGTAGCTTTTGTAAGAAATAATATTATTGATATTCAAAGTATTTATACAAAAAACTATTAATTACCGTACTATTTTTTACTGTACTATAAATCAAACTATTAATACTAAACTAGAAATACTATTATTGATATTCAAAGTATTTATACAAAAAACTATTAATTACCGTACTATTTTTTACTGTACTATAAATCAAACTATTAATACTAAACTAGAAATACTATTATTGATATTCAAAGTATTTATACAAAAAACTATTAATTACATTACTATTTTTTACTGTACTATAAATCAAACTATTAATACTAAACTAGAAATACTATTATTGATATTCAAAGTATTTATACAAAAAACTATTAATTACATTACTATTTTTTACTGTTCTATAAATCAAACTATTAATACTAAACTAGAAATACTATTATTGATATTCAATATAAATATATTATTGATATTTATCGATATTTTTATATTGATATTTAAACGAGAAAATTACCACTGAACCGCCATTAGGGGTCAAAATGACCCTTACTAGATTAATAATAATCGATTCGAACCAGAATTTCCTTCATAAAATATGTTAAATATATGCAGCACAAAAATAGATTAATTAAATAAGTTTAAAATTAAAATTCCGGTGAGAAACACTTTTTGTAAAACTTGAGTAAAATACCCGGCGGTTTTAGTGTTAAAGAGAGTACTGAACTTGTTTGTTTGGGCTGGAACATTTGTTTGTGTTTCCGAGTTTTTAGGGTAGACACTTAAACAAAAATTAAAACTGAAGCATATAATATTTAAAATTTTTTGTATTTTTTCAGATTTAACGTAAAGCAATTGCAAAATTATAAATATAATTATTAGATTCATTAACATACTTAATGAAGAGCGTTTACACTTCATTTAAATTTTTGGCATCTCTTTTTTTTTCAGATTGCACATTTTTCATTATTCCAGATTGAAACTGTATGATTAAATGGTCAAAGCATACTGTTCAAAAACACTGGTTTGCAAATTTAACAATTTTGTTTATCCTATGTGACAAATATAAAGTACAAAAGATTTAAGATTACTGTAGGAGGATTTATTGGAGCTACTAATTTAATAGGATTGAATGCATTTTTCTAAAAAAGTAATGCTTCAATGTTTTTAAAGAAAAATAGATTACTGTAGGAGGATTTATTAGAACTATATTAATTTAATAAGATTGGATGCATTTTTCTAGAAAATTACGCTTAAATGTTTATCAAAATATAAAATTACTGTTGGAGGATTTGTTCGAATTGTTAATTTAATAAGATTGGATACATATTCCTAGAAAATTACGCTTAAATGTTTTTTTAAACAAAAGTATAAGATTACTTTAAGAAGATTTTTAGAACTATTAATTTAATAACATTGGATACATTTTTCTAGAAAATTATGCTTATATGTTTTGTAAAAAAGTATAAGATTACTGTAGGAGGATTTATTCGAACTGTTAATTTAATAAGATTGGATATATTTTATTAGAAAATTACGCTTAAATGATTTTTAACAAAAGTATAAGATTAATGTAAGAGGATTTATTGAAACTATTAGCTTAATAAGATTGGATACATTTTCCTAGAAAATTATCATAAATGGTTTTTTAACAAACATATAAGTTTACCATAGGAGGATTTATTAGAACAATTAATTAAAAAAGATTGGATAAAATTTTCTAGAAAATTACGCCTAAATGTTTTTCAATAAAAGTATAAGAACAGTTTATTGCTTAAACAAAAAATGAAACAAATACAAGACGCCCTTACGGTGAAACTTGTCGTTTACTTCTCTGAAAACAGAACAAAAGGTAGTTTTGCTAGGGAAAAGTGAGGAGTTTATTTCAAGAGTTGTGTCAATACGAATGTTACGAAAAGAAGATAAGAAAGCTTCTACACATATGATGTGTAAAATCTATTTATTTTCGTCCCAAATATTTGTAAGAGCGAAATTTAATGGATGTGGTGTAAAAAAATAATATCATTTGACTAGGCATTTTTTGTTGAAGGGCGTGATGTTTTGTAGAAGAAATTTTTTCCTAAAGACGAAACAGTGGCGTAGCAGTTCAGGAATTACGAAAAGGAATATAACAACCGTTTTCAAATAAATTGGATAGTTAGGATTATCATTAATAAATAAAATTTTTATGACAGAGATTAATTATTAAAACTTATTATTAAATATTATCTAGCTATATGTTATTAGCTATTATCAAATTGTTAAATTGTTTTAGATAGAAGACTTAATATATGTAAATTTGTAAAAAGTTAAACAGATAAAATTATGAGTGTTTAGGGTGAGGGTGGGGTGAAGCCGTCTAATAGTAACACATTTTTTATAGAAAATAAACAATTCGTAGAGTATCGATGCATGTAATGAACGCATTTCGCTGAAGATTTAGTAAAATAAAATCTCTTGAGACTACTTTAAAATGGTGTTAGCGTTAAAATGAAATTCTTGATTGAACATTTAAAAAAGTTGAATGAAATAAATTCAAAGCAAAATGCAATGCGCGGAACTGACGTTCAGGGATGGATCGGTGGGTTTACTATTTTTGAAATATAATCAGCAATTTAAATAAGATGTCCTGGGGTAATAACGCCAAATGCTAATATTACGCGTAATTATGAAGGAATCCAGGAAATGTTACATGCGGATTCTGCGCAAAAGAGCTCTGAGTCATCTGAATCACAAACAACTGACAAAGCTAATTTGTTCTAGTTGTAGATCTGATTGCCGAAAGAAGCACGTAAAAGTCAAAACCAGATCTAAAATTTGAAAGGTAAGTTCTATGATCTGAACGCTATATATTTATTAAGACATATTTTGTTTATTACATAAATTTGTAGTGTATTTCATGTATTTTCAAAAAGTTGTTGAAGATTTTGGGTGTGTTAGGCAGTTTATAGTTTTATATATTCTGGTCAATAAGTATACCCTAGTAATAACGCAATCCTCTGCCGTAAATACTCCTGTTGCTTCTTTTCAATTTTGGAACTACATCCACAGAGATAATTTTTTATGCACGAGAGAGCATTATTGTGATCGTTGAAAACCAAAAATGGTAAAGAGAAATTCATATGTCATAGATGTTACTATTTTTTCATATTTGTCAATTTATAGAACTGTAGAGTTTGTATCTTTATAATCGGACAATTTAATGCAATTAATCTACCTTATTTTTATAGTTTTGTTTGCATGGCGTTAATACCCACCTATGTGGGTAAAAACGCCAGTAACCATTGGTCAAGGAAAACACGGCGTTATATTTTATAAATAGATATGTGTTAAAATTATTCTTTTTTGTATACATAGTCAATATGTTAATGTATCAGAATCTGTATTTGTTAAAAAAAACTAAGCAGAGAAAATTGGCAAAAACTTAACGTGGCGTTAATATCCCAGAATACATTACTTTTCTATGTAGAATTGTGAATTTTAGAAATGAGTAATCAAACATTAAATACAGAAAATGTTAAAAGCTTCATGTGAGTGAAACAAAAAGAAAAAAACAGCTTTCTATTGAAAATTCTGCAATTCTGTAATTTTTCTCTGTATGTAGTATGTGTTCGGTATGTGCAACTACATAATATGGCCAAAGATGATCGGTTTTAGACATTTTGTTAAATAGCTAGAAAAATGTGTGAGACAAGTGCTGTATCGATATATCTAGTGATTAGTATCAATATGTCATACACAATATTGCACGTATTACTATATTTTGATACAGCCCCTCATCTTTTTTGCTTCATTTTGGGAATAACGGAGTTTGAACTTATTCTATCGACGGTAATTTTCAGAATTTCGAAGCTATGTTTTGAGCCTTTTACAAAAGTTTTTCTAAACATTTAGCTGACATATTATGCAAATTATATTTTGATTGTGTTCCCATATGTGCAATGAATTATTTAATAAACTTGCTCATTTTTCATGGAATTTTTATTATTTGTTAATTCTGATTATAGGGTATTATGTATAATGTTATTTGTCATATTTTGTGAAAATAATATTTTTTTATGCTAAGAATTATACAAATTATAAACAGAAAGCTTGGCAAAATTTGCAAATGTTTTTATAAAAATCTTAATTACTTCACGAGAACACATGCTATGCACATACATATGAACACAGTTTATTACAATAAGACATTTAACCAAAATCTGAAGTTTGAACGTTTATGCTACATTAGTTTTCGCAGGATTATCAAAAATATATTCGTTCTTTTTCAATTTGTTGACAGTCCTCTATGGGGTTTCTGGAAAAAAAATCTTCGCGGAAATAAACGACTTGTACTATTCTGTTTACTCACCTGGATTTTCAGAATAATTCTTAATGTATTTTTTATAGATAGACAAAACAAAACATCTAAAATCGCAAGTTGCCGATCACATTTGGCCATATGGTGTATATGGGTGATTCTCAAAATAGGGGACAATTTCAAAAGTGAAATCTTTAAAAAAATACTGTTAGCAAAATTTCTGAAAAAATAGGTGTTGTTAATATAGTATTAGGTATACTTTACATATAGTCAGCAGAGCTAAATATTTAAAAATTAACTTTAAAAAAAATAATTAGTATTTTTTGAGCCATGCTAATGACAAAACAAATTGCATGGAATAAATATATTAAGAAATTTTTATTTTCTTCCTGTTTAAATATTTTTTTCTATATTTATTAGCCTTCCTTTTCAGCAAATGGTTTCCATTTTTACATATATACATGTAAAGAGAATAAAAACATTACCAAAGAGCAAACTTTGTTTGAGCAACATTCTGACACTAACAATGTAAGAAGCTGTCTTAAAGATTTTCTGACAGATTTAATGCATATTTTAGGGATAATAAATGTAATACCTAAATTTATATGTAAAATTAAACTTTATAAAAGATACAATATAAGCAATAGTTACATTTACGCACATAGGAGTCTTTAGCATGGACAGAAAAACCATGCTAATGACACTGATATTTGTCCATGCTAATGACAAATTTTAATTTAAATAAGATTATGAGACATAATATAATCACAATGCAATAGTCCTTTCTGGGGCTTTTTAAAACACAAAAGTCCTATGCAAATAAGTAAAATAAAAATTTTAATTATAAAATAAACATGAAAATTATTATCCATTCTAATGACATACAATTGATGTACGCCCCTAATATTCAACTTCTATTCTTAAAATACAATACATGCTTCCATTTTCAGGCTGGGATAAAATGGCTACTTGTTGCCATGGAGAAACTTTATATTTTCAAACTATTGTCATGTGTGAAAAATGAAATTTTGATTAATAACCAGCTGTTATAGTATGACCTTGTTTTGAAAATAGAATATGGAGGACAAACTTTAATTCTTTTTTTTATATACTATAATTTTATTTTAATATACTATAATTTAATTTTTTTTATTAATTTAATTTTTTTATATACTATAATTTAATTTTATTTTTGAGAATCACCCATATATACTAATAGAAACATGCGTTTAAGCTTAACTTTGTGAATTTTTACAATTTGAAATAACTTTAAGCATTTTTAATTTTATTTACTTTCTGGAATATCTGTTAAGAGCATTCAGCACTACTTAATTTTCTCTATATGTCCAAATGCTTTTTTGAAATACAAAGGAATATTTCCCTTCTCTTAGAATATGATAATAAAGTAAATATTATCTTTGTAATACAGTAAAACCTCCATAACGGACACTCCCGAATAGCGTACACCTCTATTTAACGGAGAATTTCTTAATCCCCACTCCCAAAACTTAATATTTTCTATGTTTAACCTCTGAATAACAGACATTCCAAATAGCGGGCACTATTTTAGGCGATAAAGAATAAAAAAATATTTTTTAACGAGAAAAAAAAATGAAAAAAAGTTAAAAAGCATCTAAATTTATTGGGGAAATGTATCACAAAATTTCCGATCACAGATAAAGAGGATAGGTTGGAGAAAGTCCCCCCCCTCCACATCCAGTGTTAAATTGAGGAGGTTGCCCGGAGGGACATCTCCCACAGCATTCGAAACATTCCGCCTTATGATTTTGAGATTTTATGTTTTTAATGCTCAAAAAGTACACCCCCCCTTTCTGTCCCGGTTTAAATCTAGTTTTACTGCAATTTGTAAAAACTACCAATTTATATATGTGTTTTGAAAGTTTTTAAAACAATCTACAAACTACAAAGCAAAAAGAAAAAAAAAACTTTGTAAAAGTAGTGCGAAGTTACTTGAAAAGTTGTGCCAACATGGATATTTAGTAAACGCGATAAGAAATAAAAAAAAAGTTTCTATAAACTTCATAAACTCAGAAAATTTGTCCATTTATTTTCGTCCAAAATATTTGTCCCACTGGGAATTAGAGAAAGTGGCACACGAAATTTGAAGCATGAATGATTCGAGAATATTTGTTTCCTGACAATTTGTTGCATACGTTAAAATTAATAATCTTTTGTAAAAAGGAGAAGCTTTGAAAATCATTTATTACTTGATTGACACTTCGCCACCTGAGAAAAATAAAGTTCCAACTGTGTTTTTGAAAAGAATTAACTTATCGATATATAGGTTCTATTTGTATCTATGAAGGAATTTTCGCATCAAAATGTTTTTATATATAATTTACATATGACCTTACAATCATAATATGACATTATTTTAATCCAGAAGTGCCTTCATAGATACAAATAGAACCTACTATATCGGTAAGTCAATTTTTTCAAAAACACAGATAGAACCTTATTATTCTCAGGTGACGACTTGTAGAAAAAGAAGCCAATAAACATTATTTTTATTCGGAATACTCCGAAAGAAGATTGGAATTTAGAATAAAAAAATATTGCCTAGTTAAATTGATAGCATTGAGCTCACACGCTATTCATATTAATTGTATATACTACAGCCTTATTTTGTCGAAGAATAATGCTTCTACAAAATAAAATTAAGGAGAAGGATTCGTTCCCCTATTTCCCCTTTTTTACTTAACAGCTGAGCTTCCCAAAACTACTCAGGGATACGCTTTTCAAAATGAACCTATATCCAAAATTCTTAAAAAATCTGATAATTCTGCATAGAAATCCATTTATCCAATTTAATGGGGAGAGTAATCCCCGCTTCCCTTTTTATACTTAACCATTAAACCCCCAAAACTATTCAGATATTCACCTTATAAAAATCTATATTTTAAATTTGAAGCAAATCGGATAATTCTACATAAAAACTCATTATCTAATTAAAAAAAAAGACGATTGCCCGCTCCCTATTTGTACTTAACAAAAGAACTGCCAAAACTAATCAAGGAAACTCGTTATCAGAATAAACTTATATACAAAATTTGAAGGAAATCAGGTAATTCTGCATGAAGCGCCCATTTACCTAAATTAAGGGGAGTATCACCCGTTCCCTCTCTATACTTAACAACAGAATCCCGAAATTAACTAGGGAAGTGCTTTATGTGAATGAACATCTATCCAAAATTTGATGCAAATCGGTAAATTTTGTATGAAAAAAAACGCATTTCATAAAATAAGGGGGATTATACATATCCAATGTACTCCCAACAATAATCAGGGAAGCGTCTGATAAAAATAAACCTAAACTGAAAATTTGAAGCTAATCGGATATTTTTTCATGAATTATTGCGTTAGGCACATACATACGTATATATATATTGAATCGGCGGGCACGACAGTCTGTGAACTAAAAAGGGGTACATGAAATACAGAATACAATTCATTCATGTGTTACTTTTTATTACTTTTTGTTTGAGACTTTAAGATAAAAGAATAATTGTTGCAAAGAGTAGAATGATTTAGAGTCTCAAAAATATTGCTGAAACTATAAATTCATCGGCGTATATTTGTATACATTAAACAAATTCTGTAGACTACTAAAACAAAAATAAGGATCACTGTTTGATAGAAAAAGAACGAAGTTTAGTTCGAGAGTACTGTTAGCACGATCATTTCAGAAAAAGATCTAAGAAATAAAAGAAAACGTTTAGAAAATTGATACCCTTTAGGATTTGACCATATATTATTGTCGTAAAGAGAAGAACAATGGATTTATCACTTGGAAAACATGATATTTTCGGAAGCTAAAGAAAATATGCATTTATTTGTATATACTTTTCTACTTCAGTGCACCCAAAAAGCAAAAATAAAATCCTCATTTGTTAAAGAAAGTTTGAAGCTTTCATTAAAATTTGTGTCATTGTGAGTAGTTACGAAAAATGAAAAGAAACAAGAAAAGTGTTCTACAATTTTCATACTCTGTGGATGAGTGTCCATTTATTTTCGTTGAAATATTTGAAAGAGTGGAATTTAGGAAAAATGGTGTAAGAAACACAGAACATAATTCATCCGTGTATCTTTTTAGCCCCCGATAGGCGATTTGTTTCGGGCATTAATTAAAGTGTCATCCTTAAAAAAATAACATTTCGTTACATTACCCAGTCATTTACGAAGCAGATGTATCATTGCAAGGTTAAATACTGATAATGTATGCTGCTTAAAAAAAAAAAAAAAAAAAAAAAAAAAAAAAAAAAAAAACTTTTAAGCAATGCGCATTTGCAATTTTTAAATATTTGTATAGGGTTAAAAAGTACTTTTAATGAAATTTGTTTGAAAAATACATCTCAATTTATTTTTGAGGTATTAATTTTTTTATAGTTTTTAAAGACATTTATGTAATGATGGCGACTAAGTTACTCAATTACAGTAGAAAGAAAAGTATACGAGATCATAAGACATGCAGCACAACTATTATCATAGGATAAACATTTGACATTTAATGTCCACCGTATTGGAGATTTCTTTGGGCCCTATAGCAACTATCGTTTTCATTTTCAACGATCCTTATTGTACATAGAAACAACAACAATCCACAACAATTTTTTTTTAGAAATGAAAATCTAGAATTACATACTAGTCTTACCCAAAGATTCGAACCCGCCGTGGCAGCAGCTGACGCAAGTGACCACGCCACTCAGCGATTCCAGGATAAAAAAATGCTTAAAAGGAAGTTCTATATATGAGCATACTCCGAAAAATCTAAAAAAATGAAAAAATGGTCTAATTATGAGGATAGATATGTTTTTAAGATTTTTTTGCGGAAAATCGATTTAGTGTCGTGAAAAAATAATGAACATTTTGTTATTTGGTGCTATATCACCGGCTGGCGATGTTTAAAGTTTGAAAAAATACTTTATATCAAAGATTCTTTAAAATAAAAATGTTTCATGCTGAACAAGTTTAAATTAATTTAACTAAAATAACTTTGTCATATAAAATAACTTTGTTATATATGTATTTATAATGAAAGTTAAGTATGAAATTTTATTAATTTAAAAAAAAAAAAAAAAAAAAAAAACTTTTAAGCAATGCGCATTTACAATTTTTTAATCTTTGTATAGGATGAAAAAGCACTTTTAATGAAATTTTGTTTGAAAACTGCATCCCAATTTATTTTTGAGGTATTATTTTTTTATAGTTTAAAACAAATTAAAAAAAAACTTAAAACATAAACTGTAATTTAACAAATTATAATAATCATTTATAAAATAAAATTCTAGTCGATTCGACATTTTAGATTCAAATTCAGTGGACGAAAATTTACCGAATTTAAGTTTACCGGATTAAAATTTGAGTTTGTATAATCCTAATGGTCAACTAACGGTTCAACCCCTTCGCGACGGGACCTTTTTACGAAATTAAAACAGAAATTTGTATCTTATCAAATCGAGAAAATGCTCTGACTAAATAAGGAAAATTTTACAGTAAATTTTTACTGGTGAAGATAAATAAAGATGCTTAAGCCCTTTTTGCGGCTCATATATGTGTTCCTCGTCCCCAAGGAGTTAATAATAATAAGCTTGGAGCAGCTGCAGTCGTTTAGGGGCTTCAGTGGCCAGAATCCACCAAACCTGCATACATATCAAGCGTACAAAGATAATAATTAAAATCTGTCTTAAATTGACACAGCTGTGCCAAATGATGGACGGGGTGATAATGTAAATATGTAGGTTTTTAATATGACATCCTATATGCGAAGATGTCTTATCTGCGCATGTCTTCCGCATACCTTCTTAATTTTTGCTCACTCACGACAAATGAATCTTATTTACCAGATTTATTGCAAAATGTTTTTGTTACAGTTTGTGTTAATAAAATTAAGCAAATAAACAAATAAAAAATATCCTTTAATTTCGGGTGAAAAAGCACCTAATGCAACATTAATGACTTTGTTGAAAACATTGCATTTTGCCCCGAAACAAAAATGACATTGCGACTGTTTTTTTAAGTACACATATTTTTATCAAAATATGCTATAACAAACATATTTTGCGATAAATCTGGTAAACAAGATTCATCTCCCATGATTGAATAAAAATTTTAAATTCTTGATAACACTATAACTCCCGGAATTTTGAGTGAAATTCTATAAAAATATTTCACACCATAATTTTGATTTAAAGCAGTTTAACTTTATTATTTAACATTGGTTTTATTTGTATCTTTTATACTTATTTCATAATTTTAAATTTCTGGTTCGAACCGAAATATTGTCATATGGTAGCCGTCAAAATACTAGCTCTTGCTTGTTCTAGTGTTAAAATTTTAACAAGTATTTCAGACTAAAGGAAAAATATTTTTGTTAATAAAAACTTTAGACATAAACATAGACTTTTCTTTCCATGATTTTTTTTCGCATTTTAGAAGAAACTTGCCCACATTGGGCTTATGTTAAAAATTATCAGTATAAAAAAGTGTATTTAAGTCTGATGAGCGAAACGTATGTGTTTTAAATAGATCTAATATACGAGTATGTATGTATGTTTTAAATAAAAGTTAAGTTTTTAAAATCATGTTTTTTTAAATGATATAACTCAATATAAACTCTAATGATGGGGAAAATATTTGACAATTTATAACCTACGGCCGGCTGACATAAAAGTACTTTTTTACACTCTTTTATTTAGTCTAACCCTGTTCATACCTATGAGAGTAAAAACTCTGTAACAAAAGAATCCGAGATCCAAATGAACTGAAATTTCAGAAATATGCAGCCAGAACGATGGAAATTTTCTAGGTGTGGTTAAAAAAAGTTATTTAACGATTTTAGTATTTTTTTAAAATTGTTATCTAAAATCCTCAAAATATTTAAAAATATAAGTAATAAATTATTGCTAGTTTGATAGTGCAAGAGTTATTGCTTGCTTTTTAAATTAAAATAGAATTCAATATCAAATTAAATGAGTGTTAAATAGAATGAAAGAAATGCTTGTATTTTAGATATTATGAGTACAACTTAATCAATAGAATGTTTAGCAAGTTATCTCTTGCATCCGGTAAATAAAAAATTTTCATTAAAATTAATTAAATTCAAAGTACATTAAAACATAGACTTATCATCGGAAATACTCCTGTAACTTTAACTTATTAGTATTTGAGTAAAAAACGCTGCTACAAAGCTTTATGCAAAGCTGTTTAAGGAAGTGTCCTAAGATAAATGGGAGAGTTGACCGCAAGTTTAAAGGTGGGTCACATACGCCAACTAGGGGTGAATTGGAAGAGAATTATTTTGAGTGTAATTTCTTTAAGATTGTAATTTCTTTTGTGTGAATGGCAACAAAATTGTTTTGTTTCTGTAAAATGTTACTTTAAAAAATTGCGTAGAATAAAGTTCAGGTTTGAAATGTCACAAATAAGTATAGAATAAATAAGTGTAATGCGATTAAAAATTAACATAAAATATACTAAGATGAAATATTATTTAATTATGCAATATAAATGTCCCTGATTTAAATATGTTCGATTTTAATTATGTTTTTTTAATGTAATGAAAGATGACGTATAAAAATTAGTAAGTATTTAATATGTAAAGACAGGATTTTGTAGTTGTCTGATTTTATACTAAATTCTTAACCCCTTAAGTGCCACAGACGAATATATCTGTCGCGCATAGTCGATGTGTTAAGTACCACTGACGTATATACACTATATTGCCATTGATTATGGGACACTTGCGATTTTAGACATTTTACTAAATATCTAGAAAAATACACGAGGAATCATCTCGAAACTCTTAGTGTATAAATATAATAGTATAAGTCATACATCTCTGTGAAGATTTTTTGCCGAAACTCCAAAGGGGACCGTCAACAAATTAAAAAAGAATGAATATTTTTTGAATAACCCTGTCAAAACTAATGTAGCATAAGCGCTCAAACTCTAGATTGTGATTGAATGCCTTATTGTAATAAGCCTTGTTCATTTTTATGCAAATAGCATGCATACTCGCAGAGTATTTAAGGTTTTTATAAAAATGATCCCAAATTTTTCCAAGTTTTTTCCTTATAATTTTCAGAGTTCTTAATATAAAATATTATTTTTTTCAGAAAACATAACAAACAACATTGCACACAGTACCCTGTAATCAGAATTAAAAAATAATGAAAATTGTATAAAAAATGAGTTGGTTTACTAAATAATTTTTTACTGCGCATGCGTCAACGATATCAAAATTTCATTTGCATATTATGTTGGCTAAATGTATACAGCAACTTTTGTGAAAGTCACAAAATCATAACTTGAAAATTCTGACAATAATCGTCAATTGAATAAGTCGAAAATCCGTTATTCTCAAAATGAAGCAAAAACAAGAGGGGTTGTATCCATATATTCATTGATTAGTGTCAATATAGAATACACAATATGGGATGTACTACTGCATTTGGATAAAATCCCTCATTTTTTTGCTTCATTTTGGAAACAACGGATTTTGTCCTTTTTCTATAGACGTTTACTTTCAGAATTTTCAAGCTATGATTTTGAGACTTTTACAAAAGTTGCTCTATACATTTAGCTAACATAATATGCAAATGAAATTTTGATATCTTTGACGCATGCGCAGTAAAAAATTATATAGTAAACCTACTCATTTTTCATACAATTTTTATTATTTTTTTATTCTGATTACAGGGTACTGTGTGCAATGTTGTTTGTCATATTTTCTGAAAAAAATATTATTTTATATTAAGAACTCTGAAAATTATAATGGAAAAACTTTGAAAAATTTGGGACCATTTTTATAAAAACCTTAATTACTCTGGGAGTGTGCATGCTATTTGCATAAAAATGAACACAGTGTATTACACTAAGGCATTCAATTATAATCTAGCGTTTGAGCGCTTTTGCTACATTAGTTTTGACAGGGTTATTCAAAAGATATTCATTCTTTTTTAATTTGTTGACGGTCCCCTATAGCTTTTCGGTAAAAAATCTTCACTGAGATGTATGACGTATACTATTATATTTATACACTAAGAGTTTCGAGATGATTCCTCATGTATTTTTCTACATATTTAGTAAAATGTCTAAAATCGCAAGTGTCCCATAATCAATGGCAATATAGTGTATACGTCAATCCAAAGTATTGTTCTTTATACTGCGCTGTACCAGTAAAACCAAGCCCACGACTTTGGAATTAAAAAAAAGAAAGAGGGAAAAGAAAAAAGACTTTGAAGGTGTTTTTGAAAGACTGACCTATTTCAGAAAAGAAGGGGTAGAAAGAACTACCTTCATTAAGGCTATCGCACTGAGCTAGTGACGTGAAAATACAAGCGAATTTTTTTCCATATTTGACAATGCTCCGCCTTTTTTGTACACCACTAGTATTTTAGAGAAAATATTGCTTGGTTTGCCTTTCGCCTTTCTATCGCATTGCTATTTTGATGTCACTACCCCAGTCTCATAGCTTTAGCCGTGCAGTTTCTCGAATTTTCTCGAATTTCGTAGGAGTATGTACGATACTGACGATAGTGAGTTGGATGACGACTTTCTGTCATCTTCTGGATCAGAGACGTCAGAATATGATATGTCAGATGAAGAGGATTCAGATAACGTCTATTCTATGAAAGATGCCAGAAACTGGGTACGATTGGATATAAAAAATTTACCTATGCCACCTTCACGGTTTCCATTTTCGGGACAACCAGGAATAAATAAAAATGTAACAGATGTTACGAACCCACTTTTATTTTTTGAATTATTTTTTGATCAGAAGCTGGTGCTTCATATTGTTACAGAAACTAACCATTTTGCAGACCAGTATAACAGCCAGCATCCTGGAAAAGAGAAATCAAGGACGAAGTTGTGGCGTCTAACAACTTTAGAAGAAATATGTTTTTTAAGGTATACTTATTCTGCATGGAATACTTGTAAAACCTCACGTTACGATTTACTGGTCTAAAAACAAATTGATCGAAACTCCAATTTTTGGGAAATTTATGAGCAGAAATCGCTTATCATGAAATTTCTGCACTTTTCTGATAACAGTACTTTTGATAAAAATTCACACCCAAATCCAAAACTAAGAAAAATATGGCCTGTTTTTTTATGACATGATGAAGAAATTTTCAAGTGTCTATATATCTGAAAGGGACCTGATCATTGATGAGAGCTTGATGCTTTTCAAAAGCAGGCTATCATGGGTGCAATACATACATATGTAAAGAGCTCGCTTTGGAGTAAAACTCTTTGTACTTGCTGAAGCAGAGACAGGATATATTCACAATACGATCGTGTACACAGGGCAAAGTACAATCTTTGATAAAAAATATGAGAACTATGGAGTCGCAACAAAAGCAGTGATGACGCTTATTGGACCTTTTTTGCGAAAAGGTTATTGTGTAATTGCGGACAATTTTTATCTCTCACCAGAATTAGCAGACCTTCTTATCGTATATGGAATGTCGACGTATATCGACGTATATAGAACTCTTCATCCTAATCGACATAATTTGCCGGAAAATTTCAACAAACCTACTCTGAAGAAAGGCGAAATAGCCGCTTTCCAAAGAGGCAAAATTACCGTGTTAAGATGTCGTGACAAAAAAGATGTTTCGCTTCTTAGTTCTATCCATACAGCAAATTGCTCTGAAACTGAAAAAAATGTCATGAAGCCAGCTATTGTTATATATTATAATTTGAAGATGGGTAAGGTTGATAGAGCGGATCAGGCATTAGTTTGTTATTCGAAAACACGAAAAAGACAGAAGAGGTATTATTTAACAATATTTTGCCATCTATTAGATATGGTTATTTGTAATGCCTTCACATTACAAAAGAAACAACTCCGTATAATCTATATATTTAAAACATCTGGCTGTTTTTTTGGTCATCAGCCCTGAGCTTTCTACTGGCCCGATTTTGATAATTATTTTTTTAAATGAAAGCTGTTTATGTGTAGATGTGCCCATTCTGGCTAATTTTTAATTTATTTTAATTTTTATATTTTATTTTCAATTTTAAAAGCTTTTTCATGACATTTCTTCAAAACAGTGGCAACAGGTTAAGCTTTTCTCAAAATTTATTTTGTTTCATTATTTTCCACCAGTCAGGAGCTAATCTCATAGGTGAATGTATAATCGCGATTCAAAAAAAAAAAAAAAAAAAAAAAAAAAAGGTTTTCGTAAAATTTAATCATAATAAAATGATTGCACATACATTTATTCCCTGCAATACACAGATTATTTACTGAGTAATATTATTAAGTGTTATGTAAGTAAAATAACAGAAGATAAACTTTAATAAAATATGATATCTAAAGTGAAATTTTGTCGATGGAGAAAATGTCGTCATACAGGAACCAGATAAATTTATTCTATGAAAATAACATACATTGTTATAGCTGTGTCAGTGATGATGTCATATTCACAGACTTTAATTCCTGCATCTAAATAAAGTGAACTTCTATTAATTTAAAGGTCCGTGGTGTGCACAAATGAAAATATTTCTATAAACTGCGCCATATCTATTTAATTATAATGAATATTTTATGAAACTAAAGAATTCTTAAAAAACTGCATAAATCACGCTTTTATTTAAGAAAAGATGAGTATTTCTGAAGGGGGTAAAAGATGTCATAAAAAAAAAAAAAAAAAAAAAAAAAGAATAAAACCTGATGCCGGTATTACTATATTTCTATCTTATATAATATCAAAAAATAATTAAAATCATTTCATTGTATTAAGTTATTGTTTTTTAAAATAAAAAAATCTGCATTTCAGCAACAAATACAAAAATTTTGTTCTTTTTAATAACAGAGATATCGTTTTTTTTTCGTTGCCATAACAATAAAATTACTTTTTGCAAGTTCATGGAGGATACAAACCAATAAATAAATTAAATTTATTGCAAGTGCTGTAAATATGTAGTGGGTTGGTTAGGCAGTTTAGTAAGTCCCTGTTTTTATTATAATTAAAATGTTTCATTGATATTATAATTATTGTACAGTTATCAAGCGATATTTAAACGGAGAAAAAATAAACTATGCAGATATTTTTGAATTCGTCTTCCGGGATATAATATTAACTTCCTAAATAATTTGGCATTTAAATAATATTTAAGGTTTAGAAACCGCATTAAAACAAGATTCGTAGCTGAAGTTAAGTCCAACATAATAATTTATGAGTTGTTTTCCTTATTTTTTGTTACTTTCTGAAGTTTGCATATCTTCATCATGAAAAGCTATGTTATCCCTATTTTAAGAGGTGGCAATTGTTTATTTCGCTCAGTATTTTACTGCCTATATAAGATTGATATATATCATACCTAATATATATTCTTTTCCGTCGAGTTTCGACGGGTGCAGCTAGTGTTGATAATTACAATTTCTGCATGAATTTGGTGGAAAGTATATTTGAGAAATTTCATATTACTCCCCCATAACTGCCAAACAACAGAAATTAGAAAGTTGCTGTCCTTTACGACTTTCTGCTAGACATTTTCCGGACTTAGTAACACCAACATCTTCAAAGAAAAATGCATCAAGAAGATGTGCGGTTTGTTCAATGAAAAAATCCCGCTATCAATGAATCCCGCTATCAATGCACTGAATGTGCTGTTGGTTTATGTGTCTAACCATGTTTCAGGATATATCACACGGCCACTAAGTTCTAACATCTTTTTTATCATATTGTTACACTATAATTTTACATTTCTGTACATAATTTTTGTATTGTGGTTTCTTTTTATATTTTCGTGGAAGTACACAATGCTTATATTAAAAGCATGTCTCTTATTTCCCTCAATACACCGCATAACTACGTGCACCTGTTTGGAAAACTGTGGCACGGGGAATGAATCTCGTAAGTTTTTCTCGGCAGGTAAGAGATTACAATAACTACTAATTGTTTAATATTTTACTTATGACAGTAATTTTTGTTCGTGTTGCATATGTGTAGTACAAGAAAAAAGTTGATGTTATACGAAAAACACATCTCTTATTTTATCATTATTTTTGCAGTGCAATAAACCTTCCATTAAATCACATATCATTTTTTTGAAAAAAAAATCAAATAATGCATAGAGATATGACATAAAGAACCCGACTAAAATGAACGCAAGAAAAACTTTTTTCGTATAATGAAACGAATAGAACCAATATTGTTACCCACAAATTGTTGGTTCTAAAGCGTACTTATTTATCGGAAGAGAATCAATAAATTATATTCGAAAAATATGAATTATTTACTTAGATGAATTTTTACATAAAAAGTTTTTTTCGGAAATATGGTTTTGTTCACGTAAAACTCACTCCTGACTCTTTTGTTCGAGATATACAGGGTGTATCTAAACTATTGGGCAAAACGTTAAGGGGTGATAGCACACATCAAGACAAACAATATTAAATAGAAAACTAAGGGTCCTTAGCATTTTCCAAAGGAGATAGCCGCCATTAAAGTTTAGGGTCCGAAATTTCAAATAAACATAAAAAACGGAAAAATTGGTCTATTGATTTGCGGTTTTCATTAAAACTATTCTTTATGTCGGTATTTTATTGAAAATAAATTATAAAGCTAAATTTCAAAAAATGGCGATAGATGATTAGACTTTCGAGTAAATAAAAACTATTTTTTATCGTTATTATTTGCATCTCGTTAATTTTTTATTAGAAGATTAGATATAAACTTAAATTTTGCGCAGAAAATCTGAATCGTTGGGAGTGGTTAAGTAGTGTACTGAAGTAGTAACTGAACTGTGTTCAGTGGGGGTGGGGAGGTTCAACTTTCAAGTGATCATATAAACCGGAAAAAATGGTTGACTCGTTTATGGTTTTCGCCAAAAATATTCTTTATGCCAGTATTTCCTTAAAATTATATTTTAACGATAAATTTCAAAAAATTCCGTTAGAGGGTACATTAAATTTTAAAGTAACCAACAACTATTTTTAACTGGTATTTTTTGTATCTAATAAATGCTTGTAAAAGCTTATACTTAAATTTTGAGCTCAAAATCTGAATCGTTGTGAATAATTATGTAGCGCAAAACTGAACTGTGTTCGAGGGGTGAGGAGGGTAACATTTGAACTCCTGAACACAGTTCAGTTTGCGCTTCTTATCCCCTCCCAACTATTCAGAATTTGAGCTCAAAATTTAAATCTAAGCTTTTGCAAGCATTTAATTAGATAGAAAAAATAACGGTTAAAAATAGTTGTTGGTTACCCTAGAGTTAAGGGCACCTTCGAATGAAATTTTAAAAAAATTATCTTTAAAATTTATTTTTAAGGAAATACTGACATAAAGAATAGTTTTAGCGAAAACCGGAAACAAATCGACCAATTTTTCCATTTTTATAATCATTTGAAATTTGAACCTCCCCCCCCCCATTGAACACAGTTCAGTTTGCGCTACTTAACCACTCCCAACGATTCAAATTTTGAGCTAAAAATTTATGTTTATGTCTAAGCTTCTAAAGAAATTTAATGAGATGCAAAAAATAACGGTAAAAAATTGTTGTCCGTTACTGCAAAGTCTAAAGTGCCCTCTATCGGCATTTTTTGAAATTTATCTTTATAATTTATTTTCAAGACAATACTGACCTAAAGAATAGTTTTAGTCAAAACCGCAAATCAATTGACCAATTTTTCCGTTTTTTATGATTATTTGAAATTTTGGATCCTAAACTTTAATGGCGGCTATTTCCTTCTGAAAACGTTTGGGACCCTTGGTTTACTATTTAATATTATTTGTCTTGATGTGTACTATCACCCCTTAAAGTTTTGCCCAATAGTTTAGATACACCCTGTATACAATAGTTTCCTATGGGTAGCTTAAGGGCACAGCTTTCAGTTATTAGTGAATCCACAAAAATAAAAAATTGAATGGAACATCTGCTATCTCTCAATGATTATTTACAGAGTTCGCACGCTCTTAAGCCACGCCCCATTTCGTAAGGTCACTAAGTTCTAACTGTGGCACTGGGGATTGAATCTCGTAAGTTTTTCTCAGCAAGTAAGGAATTAATGAGCTAGATTGTACAAAATGATATACACGTTTATCGATGAGAATAGAACGTTTATTAATGTTTAGAATATGTATAGAATTTAATAATAAATAAATTATTCAATTTTAGGTCTTTTATTTTCGTTTATTTAGCGCAGACAATAGCTATCCAATACTTTCTTGGTCGCACAGCATTTATGTTTTTAACTTACGAAAATTTCATTCTTTTAATTTAACACTCATTTCATTTTACATTCGGAATCGACGCTTAATTACTAAAAGAGCAAGTATTGTTCACTTATTTGTTTAAATATTTTGCAATTCTAGACAATAATTTTAATAAAATCGCCAAATTAGATATATATATATATGTATGTACACACATATAAATAAATAAATAAATAAATATATATTTATATGGAACAGTCAAAATTATTTGGGAAATTCCTATTAAAAATTCAATCATAAGTTTCCAATTATTGCCTCATAAAAGATAAATTTTGTTTACCAGACTTATTGTAAATATTTTTATTACAGTTTTTTGGATAAAAATATGTGTCTTAAAAAAGAAAAGACGCATTGACATTTTAGTTTTTGGGTAAAAGACAATGTATTTTCGTAGCATTAGTGCTTTTTCCCCCGAAATTGAAAAGATATTGTGGCTATTTTTTTAAAATGTGCATAATTTTATCAAAATAAAATGTAACAAAAATATTTTGCAATGTAAATCTAGTAAACAAGATTCATCTGTCATGACAGAGTAAAAGTTCAGAAAATATGCTCAAGAGATGTACAGATAATGCATATCTGCGCATTTATGACATTATACAGTCCCGCGTATTTGGGTTATCACCACTTCCACCAGATGGCGCAGTTGGTCAAATTTACGACAGATTCCAACATTATCTTTGAACGCTTGATATGTATGCAGTTTTGATCTTTATGTATATTAACTAAATTTTATGTATCTTTGTTCATTGAATCACAAAAACATAATTCAAATAGAGCGTATGAAAATCAGCAACATTTGGTAATACGTATTAAATAATATTTTATCTTTTTCATAAATTAAAATAAAAACACCCAACTAACTTGATTTTGTCTTTTAGGAAACGAAAGAGATAAATTCTGTCAGAAAAATGTTGTTTTTACAATTTTGAAAACTCAATAATTAGAAGGCCGACGTTTAGCCATTTAAAAAAAAAGAATAGTTCTTAAAAGAACTGCTTCTTTTAAGTACCTAAATTCAATAAATAAATTAAATGATGGTGAATAACAATAAATCTAATATTCTATACTTGAATACTAATATGACTCTCCCTGTAAATACACTAATCATGGTAGAAACGTCATTTTCAATAGGTTTTGTGCTAGGATAAATGTCAATAACGTCCAAAAATTTTAAGGCAGTCCGAGTGTATTTAAAGGAATTAGAACGCTGACAGACAGACAAACCGAATGCATAAGCGCTTTTCAACTTTGTTGGAAAGTACTAAAAAAAGATAACAGACTAAAAAAATAACATACTACTTTGAATCAAAGATTATGTAACAAATAAAAAGAGAAAACTCAAGTTGGATCAAAAATGATATCGATATCAAAGGACAGCCTCCCCCTTTCCCTACAGATATCTATCCCCTACGGATATTTTGTGCCACACTTTTCCTTTTCTCCTCTACACAGCTCCAGTACACTTTTCAGTGTCTTTAATGTAATTAATTTTCCTTTAAAATGTGTCCGGTTTTAATTTTTGTTTTTTTTCTACCCATCCTAGCTTTTTCTTGAGATTCGGCTATTTTCGATGTGCTTTGAACTGGCTTTCGCTACAGAGTCGCAGTAAGAGAAGAACAGCTAAAGGATCACTGACGCTGAAAAAGGTAAAATAAAAGTAAATGTGGACACCAAAAGTTCTGTTCTCGTCCGAAAACTACAAACATTTTCCAAATGTTTAATAATTAAAATTGTTTCAAACTCAAAAAATATGTTCAATCGAGCACTGTTGACTCAATTTTGTTGCTATAGAAACAAAAACTTCTCCGATATTGAAATGCAAAACTGCAGCATTCTTCATCTGGGTTTTATTTTGGAATACACTTAATTATATGAAAATATATTTTTCAATCTGAAAATATATTTTATATATGCAATTACTTTTACTGTGATAAAAAATCAAATATTTGCAGCAATAAGCAACATAAAATAAAAATAAAAATATTTATTAAACTGTCTCATTGTTTAAGTTTAAATTAATTAAATACTATTTACAAACATTATAAAAATGAGCTAAAAAGCAGTTTTCAGATGCATTAGAATTGTTTGCTTTTGGCGAAGAAAAGTGCTTGACGCTTTCGTCTTTTCGCGCTAATTACTTGAAAGTATTTTATATTTTTACAGACTTACTACTGTAATTCCGTGCTAAATTTGACTGACCCTTTATTACATACATAAGTAATTTAATTAGTATTTTTTTTTTCAAAATATTCTGAGTATGCCCGGTAAAGAGACCTTCCTTATTAGTTATAATTTATTTCCATAATCTGTAAACATATAAAAATATCATGATTTTGTAACGTGTATTTCCGTTAGTAATCGTATTACGCCCTTCTGCTCTAATTCTTTCATAAATTGTATTACATCTTTAAAACTTTGGTGCTGGGCTTATATATTAAAATAAAACTTTCAATTATTTTTTTAGAATGATAAAATATGTAAAAGATATAAATGAAACGTAATAATCAACTTTGCATGATATGTAGTAGTGATAGTAAAAGTTAGAAAGAAAAGAAAAAGTTTACTTCACGAGTTTTTTCAAGACGTACATTTAGAAAAAGTGATAGGAAATAGAAGAAATTGCTCTAGAAAAATGTCACAAAGGTATGATTTTTTTAGTTTACAATATTCGAAATATTGTATTTTAAGAAGATGCAAGAAAAATACACTATACATCAAAAATATGTGCTGTCTTCTGGATTCCCCCCCCCCCCCCCCCGCAGAAAAAGCTAAGATAAGTAATGTTTTGCTTAGAGAAAAAGGTTAAAAAATAACTTATGACTATGAAACATATGATGAAACATATTTTCAGAAAGTACAAATTTGCTTGCATTTATTATTAATTTGCTAATATTAAGTATTTATTGTTGGGTACAAATAATTATTTTCTATCGTTTGGAAAAGAGAGATATTACTTTGCGATTTCTATCAATAAGTACATTTCAAAAAAGCGGTATTGAGTAGGAGAAAGGATGTAGTAATTATTATACAGACTGGGAGGCGACAGCACAGAATAATCATCTCATCGAGTTTATGGATGAAATTTTGGGATTATAAACCAAGAGGAGGTTGCACAAACAATCACCTCATCCAGTTCATGGATCAAAATCTAAGATTAGTTAAATTTCTATCCGAATACAAAAACTCAGTTGGTCTTCCAAGTCATATCTTTGTGAAAGACACCTAAAAGACCCGAACTCAGAGGTTGACACGTGCACTGTAAAAAATATGACTGTTTTGCTGCATCGTCACTCCACAGCTTTTATAGAAAACGTCTACTTCAGGCTATCATGGAGCATTCTCATTGGTCAAAAGAGTAATATTCTATAAAAGCGGGGGAGTGACGATGCAGCAAAATAGTCATATTTTTTATTGTGTAGGTTTACCATTGAGATTTTTTGCACCAAAAAAGTATGAAGAAATGGGGATTCAGAGCAGGAAAACGTAATGGTAAACAAACGAGTCAACGACTAAAATGAGGTTTTTAGGGGTTTTTCATCAAGATATAACTCGACACCAAGCTATGACGTTTTAATATACGAATGGAAATTTAACTAATCTAGATTTTCATCCGTGTACTCGATGAGGTGATTGTCTGTGCTGCCTCTCACGGTCTATTAGTTAAAACTCGATTCGCGTATTAAAATGCAATCGGTCTGTCAAGTCATACTTTGGTGAAAAGCACCTAAGAATTCCATTTTAGCAATTGACTCGAATGTTTACCATTGTGTTTTTTTTTCTCCCAGGACCCCATGTTTTCATAACTTTGGGTGCAGAAAAACATAATGGCAAATCTACAAGTTAACCGCTAAAAGCGGGTTTTCATCTGTTTCCCACTAATATATGTCTTGTCAGATCGATTGTATTTTAATATGCGAATCGAATTTCAAATAAATCTGGAATTTCAATTGTGAACGCACTGAGGTGATTATCTGTACTCCCGCCTTTCGCTTTAACACTTTCAAACTGTAACATGACCAGCAATTGACACTACTTGAAACTCGGATACTCACTACTTGAATTCATAACTCAGATTTTAAAAACCTTTATTTAAGCTAAAAAAGGAGTATTGCAGAGTTATTTCACTAATTCTTCTCAGATTACATGATGACTAAACAGGATCCTTCACTAACTCTAAAACTAATGGAATACGAAAATGTTAAAGATTCACCTTACATACACTGTTAAAAATTTGAAACTTTTGCAGCACCGTCACTCCAGGTCTTTTATAGAAAACGATTACTTCATTGTATTATGGAGCATTCTCATTGGTCGAAAAAGAGATATTCTATAAAAGCGGTGGAGCGACGATGCAGCAAAAGTTTCAAATTTTTAACAGTGAAGTATTTCGATATTTCAAATCAGCAACAATTGTCCAAAACAAATATGTTATGTTGAGCCGCAAAATAAAAGTTTTTCAAATGTTCAATGCAATAAGATTAACAAATTGTAGTAGCGAAAAAACTATTTTTTTCAATCTAGAACCCGAATATCTTTCCAACATTCAACCACTTACAGCGCAAGTTCTGAATTTGCTTACATGTGTCGCAAACTTCTGGTTCTTTCCTCTAACATTGGTCGCATATTCCAGAGCAGTTGGTGTTATGGAATCCATCCAGCATTTGTGCATTGATAGAGTATAGTCAATAGATAAACACATCAATAGAATAAGATGCATTATTCAGAGGGGGGAGGGAGGGGCGTAAAAAGGAGTTCCAAAGTTCTCCCATTATTGACTATTTAGTATATAATTTTATAAATTACATTCATGCGATGAAAGCTCAGAAATACTTTTGTTTTCGCCGAAACTCGAAATGCGACAAAATCCAACATTAGTCATTTCTATCACCGTATTTAGACCAACGAAATGCCCAAAGATATCTAATTAATATACCACTGCTAAATTTTACGAGGAAAACGAGATTCAGAAATTTTCAAACGCAATTTGCGGAAAGAAAAGAAAAGACATAACAGTTGGCTAATTGACATACAAATGTTGAAATCAAGACAATGCATTCACATACCAAACTGAAAAAAATATTTTGACCCTGATTACTTTAGATGGGCATTTATGATACAAAAGTTTTATAGCCTGACAAACAATTCAAAAATATTAATATTTTTTTAAGGAAAAAAAATCACAGAGAATCTTCCACTATTGATTATTTTAAAGTTCTCTGTTTGTGTTACTCTTTAAAAATGTAATTATCAGTAAATATAACAATAGTAATAAATGCTTAATATAGAATGTATAATCACAGGATTGCCAAAGGCGATTTTTTTACGCTTTTTCATTTAATTTAGTTTTTTTCATGTATGTCAAGATGGAATTTTATATTCTTTTTCTTCTCATATTTCTTGATATACTAGAATTATAAAAGACATGTACGCATGTGTTTTTTCAAAGACAGTATGATAATTTAATACTTTTAGAACGTAAGAATAAACAATATATAAATAAAAAAGACTTTTTAAAAAATTTGGTATAACCTAGTTTTATTTTATTTTATTTTATTTTATTTTTAACACAAGAACTACTATGAGCTTTCATTTTGACGGCTACTATATGAATATGTTTCTGTTCAAACCAGAAATTTTATTGTGAAATAAGTTTAAAAGATAAAAGAAAGAAAAACAATAAATAATGATGTCAAACTGTTCTAAATCAAAATTCTGGCGTGAAATATTTTTATAAAATTTGACTCAAATTTCCGGAGTTACAGACAGTGTTGCCAGATTGTAGAAAGCTAATCTCCCCAAAATTTCTGAAATTTTCCCCAAATCAGGGTTTTTTTTCTGGAAAAGTCCCAACGCAATTTCTACTCAAAAAGACAAGTTCTCAATTTTTAATTTTCCTTTATAAAAAACTTTTAGCAAATTTAAATTCAATGTTGTCCCGAAATCAAGCATTTAAAAAAAATTCCCCATTTATGAAAAAAATGAACATTTAATCTCAGCAGAATTTTGCATGTTTATTCAAAACTAAAACAACAACAACAACAAAAAGTTATATATTTGATTTTATTTTTGTTGCATAAATCTATACTATTGAATGAAATTCATTTCTGTGCTTGTGTTTCTGTCCGCGATGACAGGAAAATCTGAATCACTTATCTGAAAATTCAGATGAAGAATAGACCATTGCAGATTATGATGAATATGTAGTGCATGTAAATTGTGAGCACGATCAACGATAATAATGATTTATATCTATTATTTCTGTATTTTATTTTCGTTCATCAAATCAAAATCGAATTCAAGACAGCTCCAGTATTGGCAAATGTCTGAAAGTAAAAATTGAAATTGTGATAACAATTTCCCAAGTTTTTTCCCAAATATGTTCATAGTCACCAAACATGTCACCAAGATTTACTTGTCCCCAAAAATTCCCTGGAGGTTCAAAATTCCCCAAAATGGGGACAAAATCCCCAATCTGGCAACACTGGTTACAGAGTTAATTAACCTTCCTACCCTGTTCAAATTTTACTCAATCTTCATAAAAACATTTCACACCAGAACTGTTATTTAAAATATTTTAATACATTTAATTGACTTATTTCTCTGAATCTATTATTTAACTTTAATTATGAAAAAATTTCTGGTTCGAATCGTATGAAACAAATTATAGGTATGGGTCGATTAGACCCATTCAGGGTAGGAAGGTTAATAATAGTAATAAAAAACAGACTTAAATAGTTTGATATTTTTTATAGTTACAACGGCATATAAATTAAATGAACAATGAGGCTACTTTACTTTGAAACAAACTTGCTCAAAAAGGACAACTGACTACATAACTGCAAGAATGAAAAACACGGAAATGTAATAAATAAATAAATAAATAAATAACAAATTGAACTATAAATTATGAGTTTAATTAAAGTAAATTTTTAATCTTGGAGTTAAGAAAGGATTTGTTATCGTCTAATCAATTTCTGGTTCATTCCATTTTTATAATTTTCAAAATATTCTCAAACGTCTGTACTATTATATATATATATATATATATATATATATATATATATATATGTATATATGTATAAAGCAAATATTATTATGAGAAACGGCACAGTTTTTTAAATTGTCAATGTACGTATGACTTGATACACTGAAAACAAAAACATAATTGTCAGTCAGCAATATACTAACAGATCTTCCCATTTCACAACAACTTCAGCCTGCGATTCGTGTTTGGAGATGAATAGAATAAGATTTAAAGAGGGCAAAGAAGGTACATTCCTATTCTGACGAAGGTATCATTTGGCAACCTTAATGTGCATTCTGTTGTATGATCATCTTGAGAAGTTTGGGTTACAGTGCCCATTTTCTAGATGAGTCGTAAACCCAGATTATAGAAGATTCTTACTTTTTGACAATATTAATCTGAGTGCGAATTTCTAGAAATTAGATATCACCTAGTTGACTACATTCATGATATAATTTTTTGCCTATATTGGCGATAACTTATCGAAAATTCTCACGCTTAGTGGTAGTTTTTCACTGGCGAATACCATTACGTAAGCATGTGGCCAAATTATAAATGTCAAAAACAAAATTTCCTTTTAAATTAAATACATTTCAATATATGATTGCAATTAAGAGTTTGCGAGTTGCAAAAGCAGTTACAATATTTAAATTAAATTTGCGAGAAATCACTGCAATGAAAAATACACTAGCAGTGATCTCATTTACAGAACAATAATGTATTTTTAACCTGCTTCCTTGATTCAAATTGTCAGCCATCGTCGAACTTCAAAGTGCTACATTTCAGCTATCTTTTCTGATGGAGAAAAAATGTTCTGGAATGCCTGTCTAATGGACTAACAATTAAATAATAATTTTCAATGTCTTTTTTTTCATATTTTTTTGAGTTTGAAATCTTTAAGTGGCCACTGTTTAGGAACATAATGGACCAAGCTGGTTTAATGAACTCGGCTGAGATTTCAGTAATTCCTCCATATATGGTTATATCTCTATAATTAATAAATATGATGTCTGCTATAAAATAGTCTCCTGTGACAGTCATTTAATCCTAACAATATTTAAAATATTACATCGCTTTCCGAGCAACCATTACTTTAAATTTATTACAACAAATAACTTTTATTATTTATTTAAAATTTAAATAATTGCCTAATTTTATTAAAATGATATTTTATTTAAAAGGATTATGATTAAGCTACATTTAATAGATTTCACGTTCCAATTACTTTTAAACATTTTATGAGAGTAAAATGTTGTTTGTTTATCCTCTCAATTCTGTTTTAAAAATAAGAAAAAATTGATTTTTTCTAATGAAATTTGTTGTTTCTGTCATTATATCTTTTTAAAATCCTATAATAGACAAATTAAAAATAAATATTCTCTTTCTTTTGAAAAAGAATTATGTTTATTTCAAGAGTTGTGTCAACACGAATATTTTTAAAATGCGATAAGAAATGGAAACAAACTTTTAGAAAATTGATACACTCCGCAAAAGAGTCCAATTTGTCTCTTATAAAATATTTGGTCGAGTGGAAATTACAGGAAATAATGCAAGAAATGTACAGTATGAGTAATACTTATGATGTTGTTTTTTTATGATATTTCGTAGCAGAAGATGACTAATAAAAAGCCTTTTTTAAAAGATGATAATTTCGAATTGTGGACTGGTTAATTCCATGAAAATTTGTCATGTCTGTCACACAGTTAAAAATCACTATGCTTGTTCGCCACCGTTATTTTCGAAAAGTTTCCTTCGCCCTAGTCAACTGATAAGAAATCTCTGATAAAATAAGTCACATTTTTTCCATTCTAGAATACTGGTGGGCAATAAGCGTTGTTTGTGACAGACATGACACGTTTTCATGCGATTAGCCGATTATCAACACGATTGCGCTGAAAACGTGATTAAAAATCAAAAATTAATAAAAAGCGAAATTAAATAATGAAATCGTAATAATCAAATTTAAGAGAAGATACGTCTGGGATGCCACGCCCACTTACTCTAATTTTATTCTAACATTTTATACTCATTTGTTATATGTAATTAAATTTTATCCAGATGTTTATACATACTTTAATAGATATGTTTAATTAAACTGTGAAAGAACTTCATAGAAGTTAGAAGTGTCTAATTTTTTTAGCTCCCTGAAAAATTGTATACTTTTCAGATAAAACTCCCATTCACTCTTAAAGTACAGGCTGAGGGATTTAAAAAAACTTTTGGTAATAGAGTATAAATATAAGATCACATGTGACAGGCAATTTAAAAAAAAGTTATATGTGACAGACGTCACATATAGCTACGTGACGTATTTTTTTGACGTATTTTGACGTATGCCACGTATTTTTCGTGCAATTCGTACAGGAAAATTCTTCCTATTAATTACTAAATATTAGGTATCAGAAATAATGTCAAATAATTATATGATAGAATCTTTCGATACGAATTAATCTTCCGAAACGGACACGACTTTCTAAACCATCTAATAATCGAAAAAAAAAAACTGTTTGTCAAAGACCTTGAGCATAATCCAGTGAATATGGATTCCAAATTTTCTGAAAATCGGTCGAGTAGTTTTCGAGGAAACGGGGCTTAAATCTCCTATATTTTCTGCAGGATTGTACCCAGTTATGTCGTTCCTTAAGCCAAATATGCAAACATTCACAATATAATGATTCATATTGCGAATGTATATATATAGTATAAATATATATGTTACAGGCCAAACTAGATTGGCCTAGGCCAAACTAGTTTATCCCAACACCCATCGGATAAATTAGTTTTTTTAGGCCAAACCGATCTATCCTCACGCCCACCGGATAAACTAGTTTTTCCTAGGTCAAACTAAGTCTATCCTAAGGGCTATAGGACAGACTAGTTTTTCATAGGCCGAACTAATTTGGCCTAACTCTTATAGGATAAATTAGTTTAGCCTGCTATTTATTGGTCTGAACTAGTTTGTCCTGGGCGTGCGTATGTACGTAACGCGAAAATTCGTGATAGAAATATCCGATTTGCTACAAATTTTGGATGTAGGTTCATTCTGATAAGGTATTTTTCTGATTAGTTTTGGGGATTCATTGGATAAGAATAAGGGAGGGGCAAGCGGAAGGTTAATCTCACATCGTTAATTTAAATGGATTTTTCATGCAGAATTATCAGTTTTCATTTAAAATTTTAGATATAGGACCATTCCTCCGTGATTAGTTGTGGATGTTTATTGGTTTATTGTGTATGTTCAATGTTTAAACACTTGAAGGGCGGTGATGCCGCCACGGCATCGCCTAACTTTAAACCCAGAATGCCACATTGTTACTCAAAATTTTTAAAGAAAAGTTCATCTTTATTAAATCTTAAATGAGCGAAAATACAATTTCACTAGTTAGCAAATAATGTTTCTTGTAAATACTTGTGTGAATGAATTATTTCAACTTTTTATGAAGACATGTACCTTGCCCCTGAAAGGGTTAAGCATGATTGGAGGAAATGGGAAAACGTAATCCCCCTTACTTTATTTTTCGAGGATGTTATTCTTTAAAAAAATAAGGCGGTAATATACGATCAGAGTAAACAGCCTGTAAATGTAAAGCCATCCGGCAATATTCCTTTTGGGGGAATATCCCTTTTAATACTGATCGCGAGAATTGCTCCATTGTATATCTTATGCAAAGTAGTTTTGCTATCGCTCTTGTATAATGTATTTTATTCGAAGGATAGTAGAATATTGTTAGAGGTTTGCACGGACCCCGCCCTTCCTGAAGGAAAGTTTTATCTTGCCTTGATCCGGTGTAAAAATTAAAAGTTTACCCCGAGCCCTGCCTGTACAAAAATCAGTGAAAAGAAACTCAGTCCGGCTCGATCTGGCCCTGCTTTATTTCTGCAAAAAATCAGATTTTACTTCCCATTCAATAAGGATTCCTTTAAAAAATACTGCATGTATATTATTGGATAAATTTACAATGTATTTTTAAATTACGATGGGTTCGAAGTATGGAAAATACACAATGTATTATTGATTATTTAGATTCTTAGACCTTTCAATATTCAAATAGAAATTCATTAAATAATTAATGTAGTTTAGAACAAAAGAGAAAAAGGAGAATTATAAACATCATAACTTTTGAATCTTTTTAGTAAAAAGTAGATATATTATTTATATTATTATATTTATATTATTATGATTTAGTAAAAAGTAGTTATATTTGTCTGTCATTCTTTAAGGCCTGACACATTTCCTGATACATTTATGAACTAATTCCTTTTCGGAAATATATAAGATTAGCAGACATTCTCACTCAGAAAATATGTAATCGAATGACGTTAACCATTTTTTCATAAAAGCTATGTATCTTTAAGAAAATACTATTAAAGCTACGTTTTGAATCGAATTTCCGATTATGACTTCACGGAAAAGAAAAACTTGATGCCCTGACAAGAATAACTTATATGTCGACAGGTAATTAAATTCGCAAAAATAGAAAACGCTGTTCGATTCCAAATTATGTTAAGCTCCGATCTTGTTCGAATAATAATAATAATAATAATAATAATAATGATAAATGCAAGTCTGATCTCAGAACGGCACGAGCCTGCAGAAAAAAAATAAGCGAACACCATGTCCAAATCACCATGTCTCTATGGTGGACATGTTAAATTTCTGTATTCACGTTATAAGCAATGACTCTTGACACACATTTATACTTATTCTAGTGAAAAATTTGTTTTTTACCAGCCAAACCCGATTTTGAGCCAAATTAGATTAGCCTAGGCCAGACAATTTTATCCTAATGCCAATTGGATAAACTAGTTTTTCCTACGCCAAACTTCTTTACCTAAATGCCTATAGGATAAACTAGCTTTTTCCTAGGTAAGAGGGCAATCCTTCATTTTTCCCTTCATACTTAGCCATAAACCCCCCAAAACTATTCAGAGAATCGCCTTATCAGAAAAAACATATATCCAAAATTTGAAGCGTCAAAAACTATAATTAAGAGTAAATCCTGCGTCAAAAACCATTTATCTAAATTATGGGAGTTACCTACATTGCCCTTTCTTTTACACTTAAAGAATTAACATCCACAACTAATCAGTGCCTTGTCAGAATGATCTTATATCTAAAATTTTAAATGAAAACTGATAATTCTGCATGAAAAATCTATTCCTCTAAATTAACGGTGGTGGATTAGCCTCTCGTTCTCCCCCCCCCCCCTCCTTATTCTTATCCAGCGAATTCCCCAAACTAATCAAAAGAGTATCGTATCAGAATGAACCTACATGCAAAATTTGAAGCAAATCGGATATTACTATCAAGAATTATCGCGTTACGTACATACGTACGTACATACTTACATAGATGCGTATATACAAACATACAGAACCTGTGAACCCATTATGTGAGCTAAAAGCACATAAAATTACATTGGCCTAGGATAAACTAGATCAGCTTAGGACAAACTAGAATGTTGGCGCTGAGGCGGTCATGGAATTCTATAAAATCACGGCAAATTGAATTGGCCTAGGATAAACTAGATCGGCCTAGAATAAACTAGTTCCGACCAATAAACAGCAGGCTAAACTAATTTAGAGTTAGGCCAAATTCGCTTGGCCTAAGAAAAACTAGTTTGTCCTATGGACCTTAGGATAGATTAGTTTGGCCTAGGAAAAATAATTTATCCGATGTGCGTTAGGATAAACTAGTTTGGCCTAAAATCGGGTTTGACCTGTAACATATATAAGTTTAAATATATTTATAGTTTAAATAAATATAAATATATATATATATATATATAGTTTAAATTTCTATATATATATAGTTTAAATTTTTCTATATATAGTTTAAATTTTTAATTAAGAAGCTTAAAGTAGAATTTTCCTTAAAAATCGCGCGATTTCTTTAAAATAATTTTAGAATTAAATAGAGTCAATAAGAAAAGGTAACTACATTCTTTTAGTAAATTACGCTTAATTCTTCTAGTAAGAGAAAATACAGTTTCCTTTTCAAACAAAATTAAATCGGAGACACTTTTCCGATGACAAATTTTTACCATCGTGTATATATTTTCAAGATTTTGTGGCGCGCAAAACGAATATCGTATTTCGTTAAGGAAGGACCGAAGTTTATTTCAAGAGTTTTGTCAACATGAATATTTTGGAAAGGAGATAAAAGATAAAAGACATGTTCTAGGAATTTGATACATTCATGAAAAGTGTCGATTTATTCTCGTTCAAAATATTTGGATGAGTGGAATAAACAAAAAATGATACAAGAAACGTAAAATGTGAGTGATTTTTAAAGAGATCGGCAAAGTTTGAAAAAAAAATTCTGCATATATTTTTTGTTCTTGTTATTATTATTTTTTAATGTTTAAAACTTTTGACATTACGCTTAATACTTTAAGTAAGAGAAAATAGAATTTTCTTGTCTAACAAAATTAAATCGGCGACGCTTTTCATAGCAAATATTTAGACCATCGTGTATATATTTTCAAGTGTTTGTGGTACGCAAAACATAAAAGAATATCGTAATTCGTTAAGGTAGGACCGAAGTTTATTTCAAGAATTTTGTCAACGCGAATATTTTGGAAAGGAGATAATGAATAAAAGACATATTCTAGGAATCTGGTACATTCAATAAAAGTGTCGATTTATTCTCGTTCAAAATATTTGGATGAGTGGAATAAACAAAAAATGATACAAGAAACGTATAATGTGAGTGATTCTTAACGAGATCGGAAAAGTTTGAAAAAATAAAAAAAATCTGCATATATTTTTTGTTCTTGTTATTATTATTATTTTTAATGCCTAATATTTTTGAGATTACGCTTAATTCTTTAGGTAAAAAAAATACAGTTTTCTTGTCTAACAAAATTAAATCGGCGACGCTTTTCATAGCTAATATTTCGACCATCGTGCATATATTTTCAAGTGTTGGTGGTACTCGAAACAAAAACGAATATCGTATTTCGTTAAGGAAAGACCGGAGTATATTTCAAGAGTTTTGTCAACATGAATATTTTGGAAAGGAGATAAGGAATAGCAAACATGTTCTGAGACTTTGATACATTCATAAAAAGTGTCGATTTATTCTCGTTCAAAATAGTTGGATGAGAGGAATAAACAAAAAATGATACAAGAAACGTATAATGTGAGTGATTCTTAAAGAGATCGGCAAAGTTTGAAATAATAAAAAAATATGCATATATTTTTTCTTGTTGTTATTATTTTTTTAATGCTTAAAATTTTTGAGATTACGCTTAATTCTTTAAGTAAACGAAAATACAGTTTTCTTGTCTAACAAAATTAAATAGTAATAATCAAATTTAAGGGACATGTGGCAAATATTTCGACCATCGTGCATGTATTTTCAAGTGTTGGTGGAGCGCAAAACACAAACGAATAGCGTAATAGGAAAATGTAACTGCAAGAAAATCAAATGGAGAACGAAAAATGGCCAAGATCAGGCGTTCAAAGTGCCCTCAGGTTTAACCCTTTTGACTCCGGTGCCTCTTATACAAATTTTATTCGATTAGCACCACTTTTTAAAAAGAACTTTCCTTGAAGTAGACAGTTTCAAAAATTCTCTAATTAAATAAGGAAATTTTTATTTATCTTTATTACTGATGCCAAAAACAAATTTTAGAAGGCAACGATGATGATTCCGCATCGGAGACAATGGAGTGCCAATGGTCAAATATGTAAAACGAAATCCATCTCTAGTGTATCTCTCACATACGCGCGTCTGCTGGAAGGTTAAGTAACCATAACCTTTCTAGAAAAAAAAATATTTTGTGTGTGTTGTTGTTGTTGTTTGGAGAAGTGTTTTTTAAAGAGTGCCTTCATATGCAGAACGTTTTTCAAATTCTTACAGACTTCTTAAAGCAAGTTCTAATTAAAAAAAAATGTTTATTCATTATTATGTTTAACTTTGCATTCAGAATTTTTTGAAATAGGCGTTTTGTTCACTATTTCTTACTTTGTACCATCGTTATATACTGTTAAAATCTTGTTCTACTCCGAACAGATTTTGGTGCTGAATAGTTGCCCCTGTAAGATGGTGAAATCTTGAACCAATTTTTGAAGCTCCTGTTGAAGCATAGTTCCAATATTTGAAAAGAGGTTGAAACAGGAAACTCCAAATGTTGGTACGAGATTTCACGATCTTATGGTGGCAGCTACTGAGCACCAAAATTTGGTACAAACTAGAGCAAAAATTTTAACAGTGTGGAACCCTATGCAATATTTTACTTTCATGTTTATTTTTTTGTGGTTTTTACAAATAATTTATTTAGACATTTGTTCATACAAATTAACAGTGAAACGGCAGCTCAATATAAGAACACAAAAGACCTCTTCTTAGAATAGCGAGAATGTTCCTTCAATAAGCCGCAGTGGCGTATTATAGGGTGTACGGATATATATGCCGTATATCATCTGGATCTCTTAAAGAAGCTTCTTAACCTTTTGTTGCCCAAATAACAAACTACAACACTACTAAAGTATCAAGAAACTTTGTTGTTAAAAGCAGGAGTATTAACACCTTCAGTTATTAAACTGAAATAACTTTATTTTTTAAAGTTCGTTGATTGGTCAGTTAGATGTTTGCAGTTTTGCATAGATTTAAATGTGAAGACTTTGCTTTTTACATTCACGCCATCTTTAAACAATTTTATTTCATTAAAATCCGGAATCGTTTGTGTATGTAAAGTTTTTATTTTTTCTATTTTCCTAAAAACGCAATATAAATCAAATTCAAGAATAAGAATTCACTGAAATAGCTATTGTTTCAGCAATAAATTCATCATCATCCTTAGAAATTGTATATATAGATTTGAATTTTAAAGTATTGGGTTCGAAACAAAATTAGATTTCCGGTTATCGACGGATTTACACATTTTGGAATGTTCTGAATACGATTAATCGTTTATACAAAATGTTTGCGTGTGAGTTTGTATGTGAGTATGTCTGTGTGTCTGACTGTGAGCCTGTATGTTAAACAAAGTTTGATGGTACTGTATCTCAAGAATTAATTTGACGGAATTTAATAAAAGTTTATGTTCAGTTAGATCTTTACACAAGTTGATGCTGGTTAGTTTTTGGTGGATATAGCATAGAAAGAACGCTCCTATAATGCATTACTTCCGATTATTGCGATAGTTCTATTTAAAGAACAAATACATAGATTTCCATTCGAATTTCAGATTCAATTAGATTTTGCATAAGTTACTGCTGATTACGTTATGGTCTATCTAAATTTAGGTTTTAATTAGCAGCAGGTATCGCTATGCTGCTTTTTTCAGGATTTACATGATAGCCATAAACTAGGGGCTAGTAATTCTTTGTTTATTTCAATAACACTTAACTTGATTTCAATGATATTTCAGATTTATTTACACGTTGTCAAAAATTGTTAGGTTTTGGTGTAAATAGCAGAATAGGTGACTCTGCTTTGCTGCATACATTAGCCACTGTTTTTCTTTGCGGTAAATTAGCTTCAGGTAAAAATGATTAATTACAAAGTTTCTTGTACATAAGCAATAAATAATATGCAAGAAAATTTAACCACAAATGTCCAAAATTTGAGAAAAACATCGAAAGTTACTAATTAACCCAAACTTTAATAACATGGAAATCATGATAATGTATTTATGATGCAGTTTCGTTAGTCAGAATTTAAAATATAATCAGAAATACTGACACAGAAATATACATAAGCTACATTTTATCAGTATTTTCAACTGTAAGAAATATAAAAATCATAATATATAAGAAAATATATCTATTTTAATGTATGTTCTGATGATTATAATAACATGGAAATCAAAATAATGCATTTATGAAGCAGTTTCATCGGTCAGAATTTAAAATATAATCAGAAATAGTGGCACAGAAATATATAAATATGCTACATTTTATAAATATTCTTAACTGTAAAAAATATATAAATTCATAATATATACGAAAATATATCTATTTTGATGTGTGTTCTGCATGATTTTGACATAACAACCACAAGTCACATATACATGATTCAAAATGATAATGTTTCTTCACCATATTTTCTGGAAATTAAACCAAAACATTTTTCCATCACACTATTTGAGCATCCATATTAATTATAATTTTGATAATTAATATTGTATATTTTTAATCTACTGTAAAGCATAAGAAAAAGATAATAAATAGAATTAATTTTATGTTTGAATTCTTTTTAAGACTTTTGTAAAGAATTTAGAAACTACAAATTTTCAAGTCTTTTTTCTGTTGTTGTTGTTATTTTCGTTTTTCCAAAACAGAACAGAAAATATTTCCCATAATGCTGATAAATTTGTCTTTTGAAACTGAATATCTGAACGCAACAGTGCAAGATGGTTCAAGTTAATACACCAATCGCTTTTAAGGTAACATGGATTATAAATTGGTTAATATTTTTGTGTTTTGAATTGGTTTATAAATTGATAAAACAGAAAAAAAGATGAAATGTTAAATAAATATTATTTTGATACTGGGATATTTTAAAATATTAATTTGTTTAAACATAGTAGGTTTGTATATAATTTTTTTTTGTCTTTTTGATAAAAATGGTTTTATAATGCATCGGATTTTTAAAGCTTTTTAATAAAATATTTTAAATTTTATATATTTAAAATCAAAATGAAAAACGCTTTTTGTTATTCTAAATAGAGTTATTTACATTATTTTGGAAAATTTCAACTGTTTACCAAAAAAAGATTTTTACAAAACTGTACCGAAACAGTAAAAAAAAATTCAAAAGGCAATATATATATATACACACACTCACATGCTTAATTATGTTCTTTTTAAAATATTTTTTCTTTTTTTTTAAAAACTATATTCAAAACTCGAAAATTTGATCCAATTTATGTATCATATGCTTTTAACTTAAGTTGCAATTCATTTACTGGAAAACTTTTTGATTACAAATGAATTCAGTGATCATGCCTAAATTGGTGATGCTTTTGCATTTAAAAAGAAGCTTCTCAATTTTTAGAAAGTTTCGCAACATTGTTTTCTTTCTTTCTTTCTTTTTTTTTTACTCTATTTCTAAGTGTAGCTGATTTCACAAATCTGAATTAATCTTTCTAAGACGTTATTGTAAATTATATCTACTAGAAAAATATTTTCCTTGTAACAATTTTTAATTTCTTCTATTGATATCAAAATTCTTGCAAACCTCAATCCATTTTTCAAGTACGATATTCCACATTATTTCTGTATGAAAAATATATTTATTATTGCTACATTTTGAGTTTTATTCGTTGTATAAAAATGACTGATGAGTTGCTTCACATATTGAATGACCCGATAGTCTTAAATAAAAATATTTTTATACAAAATGAAATTTTTTCTCATAATAAACAAACCATTTATTTTAAAATCAATATTTTCAAAATGTATTACCTAACGTTATTATTTTACGGCAAAAAGGCTTTGTTCAAAAATGAGTAAAGTAGATGCTCTTAAATAAAAAGAAAGAAGTTCTATTTGCAACACGAGTGTGTTTTAATGACAATTCTTCAAAAATTTAAACGTTTAAGTAATTTATACGTAATCGTTATTGTTACATATATAAAAGGATATAAACATAAAAAAATAATGTATTTATATTGCGATGTTATTTAAAATTAAATATTTTTTAAAAAGAGTTGTGGTCTCCCAATCCATTTATACTTTATTTACTTTTATTTATTTTATGTTTTACATTTTTATTTTGCGCGAAACATAAAATGGCAACACATAATAAATACAGTAATCTCTTAACCCTTGGCACTCCGTTGTCTCCGGTGCGGGAACATCATCTTTCCTTGCAAAATTATTTTTTGTCATCAGTAATAAAGGAAAATAAAATTTGTCTTATTTAATCAGAGCATTTTTGAAATTGTGTACTTGAAGGAAACTTCTTTTAAAAATGATGCTGGCCAAATAAAATTTGTGTAAGAGACACCGGAGTCCGAAGGGTTAACATTCGCGAGTTTTAAAATAGAAAATACAGAACATTTCAACTTTCTCACCACTTTTTAAAAAGAAGAATCTTTTATATTCGCGTTGATACCATTTGCAAGAAACGTATAATACAAGATGTATATATTTTTAAACATTGATGTAAACAAAATATAAAAATAGCAGATTTAGCGATCGCTTTTTGACATCCACGGAACCTAACTCTCGCGAATATTAACCTTTTGGGGACGAGCGACCTGTATAGGTGACGCATAAGATGTCCAGAATCCTTGATTATCCTCACCAGTAAACTTTTATTTTAAATTTTACCGTATTATCGAGCATTTTCCCGATTCAATTACTCGAAAATTTCTGCTTTGAAAAACCGCTTATAAAAGATAAAAAATTCTGTGAAAGACTCTCTTCCCGAAGGGATTAAGGATACATTTTAAAACCTTCTGAGCTTCAAACAATATTTGAAATGCAATAATTTATTTATTTTCCTTTCTATTTTTTGTTAAAAGATTGTTTCTCCTGATGCTACATTTTGATTTTATTTATTGAGTGCATTTGTCAGTGTTTATTAATGATGCATTTGTCTTAATTAAACACATTTATCCATAAAATAAAAGTTACTTTTGGGAAGAAAACAATCCATTTATTATAAGGATAGTATTTTCATACCTTTCGATATTTATTTTCAATGTTTTACAGTTTTGCTCAATTTCAGGCGGTAATGAGTTTTATGCATAGCACTAGGCATCAGATTTTTATTTAAATGTTAATGCACCTACTATCATATTGTTCTCAGATATCAGGTAAGAGAAGCCATCATTATTATTTTTTTATGAAGTGTAAGCATTTAGAATTTGACTAGTTGCGGATAATTTCGGTAAGTCAAAATAATCCATTTCCTTCTGTCTTATTTCAACTGATATTTTTATAAGAATTATTGTTAATCACAGTCCAAAGATGATACAACAAAAGATAAGTTTTAAGATTTTTGACTCATTTTTTCCCCTTATCAACCACTGAGAAAATGCTGATTAAAAAAACTATTTATTTATATTTTTGTTACTATATAATTTCAGCTTATTTCATATTTTCCAGTTAAAGAATATTCATTAAGGATTGAAGGAATCATGTTTACTTCTAAAACATAAAAAAAGGAAATGGAATAAAAACTTCGTCGCACTGACTTTATTTGTTTGTTGATCAAATAAAATCTGTGCGGCGAAGTTTTGTGGCGGGGTGACCTTTACATAAGAAGATTTCGGAAGATTGCTGGTATTTTTCCTTTATCCTCAGTGATACTAGTATTCCTGTCATTGCAAATTCTTCTGTAACTATTCTCATCTTTTATTTTTATCTGCCTACAGTAAATGTAATATGTGTCTATTTATTTACTACTAGCTGACCCGTCCGGCGTTGCCCGGGTCTGTGGTAATAATATTAAACGAACCTGAAATTTGCGATTTTATCTGTAACTCGAAATACGTGACTACTGACTGTGAGAAAAATCTGTCAAAAAAATAAACAACTAATTTTTAGAGTAATAAATATTCAAAATGACTTCAATGTGAAACGGGGGAGGAAATATGTGTCCAACAATTGCTTGATTTTTGCGTTAAAATGTTGATTTTTATACATAAATATCACTGTTCAGTCACGTAACTTTTTATTTTTTTCACATCGAAATCCTAAGTGAAATATTTCGATTTAAAAAAAAATTATTACACTCCTAGTTCCGACTATACCATGATAAAAATCGATAAGCTATGATTAGGTAAATGGTTAGTATATAGTAATGTAGTTTCAGAACCATAGTACAAAATTAAGTATACTTTAATCAAAACATGTGTAATGTTCACCTTGTGGATAAAATCCTAACCGTAACTTAATTTTACTATAATCGTAACCTATCTGTAACCTTACTGCAACTTAACCTGAACCTAACAGTAACTTAAATATATCATAAATGTAACCTAATCGTCACCTTATCGTAACATATCCGTAATCTAATAGTAACCTAACTGCAATTTACCTTAACCTAACTGTAACTTAATTATAACCTAACTATACAGTAACCGGAATTTAAATCTAACCTAAGACTAACCATAATATAATTGCAACCTAAATGCAACCTAACTGTACCCCAAATGTAACCTAACCGTTGTC
Organism: Maratus speculifer; assembly: GCA_964019185.1. Classification (NCBI taxonomy): domain Eukaryota; kingdom Metazoa; phylum Arthropoda; class Arachnida; order Araneae; family Salticidae; genus Maratus; species Maratus speculifer. The sequence goes on from OZ025296.1 coordinate 83,681,781, forward strand.
TAATCGTAGCCAAATTCTAAAATTAATAATAACTATAAGCTAACAATTCCAACCGCGTACGTGCTACAAAGTACTCCAGATCCACCTTTCGCCGCTACGAGGCGCAGTATGCTTTGTACGAAAATCCGACACGGATCACCGCCACTTGCGGTTGGATAGAATAGGCGTGCAATGCACGATTTGCAGAATGTTAAAGTTTCACTTTACATCACCAGAATGAGCATTTTTTCGCAAACAAACCTAAATCCGAACGATACTCCGATTGTCATTCTTTCCGTAGATATATTACCCAACGGGGTGGGGATACAAATAGCAATTTAAGAAATTTATTGAAATTTCTATTCGGAAATAATGATAGCCACCACTCAATTAAGAGACCAATATTAATCAATAACAACTTCCTACACGGCTAGTTGCTGCATAATTTATCAAGTAGAAGGTAAGCTGTGAAATATGCTCTGTAAAATATGTTAGTTCTACTTTTCACCTCCAGTAGCTCATTAATACCTTAACAAACATGTAGCCGAAGGAAACTCCAGTATTAAACTTATTCGTATAAATATATTAGTCGAGAGGGTGAGAAAATCCAATAAGAATTTAAGAAATTTAGTAAAATAATTGTTCGGAAATAACCATTTATAAATTAAGGATGAAATATGTTCTGTACGAATATCCTACACAAATTCCCACTACCTGTAGCAATGTATAGCAGGTGTGCGTTAAACTCGGAACAATTTTTAGTATTTAAAAAGAAAAAAAAATAGAGCAATGATAAAATGTGTTTAAAAATATCTTTAAAAATAAAAAATAATGCATCAAGCACAGATTATGAAACACTATCCAACACATTCAGAATAATGTAAAAAACTGCACCGCTTAAAAAATTAAAATATTACATCTCATTTCACCACATGAAAATATATTAAGCATTTCAAAACAGAATTTCAGCTGTTCCCATCTACATTCGGAAAATGATCGGAAATTTTTAGCAGCACTGTATATGACACATAGATTGATATCTATTAATAACATGAATTCCAAAATTTAATTCATTTAAGAGATACACATATTTCAGTTGAAAATTCCCCTTCAGTAATATCCTCTAATGAGGAGAATGGTAGGCAAATACTTTTGTGCTGCCCTGTATATGATGCATAGAATTTATATGTAAAGAGTAATGTGGAAAAAAAAAGTAATTACATTTAAAAGCGCATACCGAATTTTAAAACGTCCTCTCCAGCAATTATTAAGTGAAGGCAATGCTGTAACCATTTCTTTTGTGTGTCCCTGTAAATTTATTTTAAAAAAATGCTATAAATGCTCTGTTTTAATGTAACTGTAGTAAATTTATTGATTTATATTAGTTTGAATACATTAGAAATAATGTAATGTCATTAAAATACTCCCCAAACGATTTTTTTCCATATACCCTAATCGAACTCTTTTGAATATCCCTGGAAATGAATCATTTGTCATACATGCCATGGAATACCAAGCAAGCTTTGGTGACCCTAAATAAGCTTTATCAATTGCATGAAAATCCGAGTATATTTACAGTAGTTAGAGCGAGGACAGACGGACAGACAAATCAAATGCATAAGTACTTTTCAACTTTTTCGGTAAGTGCTAGACAGATGTTTCTTAAACTACGAAAATTTATTATAATCATGAAGTAAAAATCTTCGATTACCGCTTCTAAGTCATCCAATATTTCTTTATATTTAAAAACATCAGAAAAAAATTATTTTCCGTTTACAATTTATTTAATACACAAAGCATTTCAAAACCGAATGTCAGCTGTTTCGGAAAATTATTCGAATTTTTTAGTAACTCTGTATATGATATAGAAGAGATTTGTACATATTAACAACATGTATTTCAAAAATTAATTCATTTAAGTAGTACATATATTGCAGAAAATTTCCCTTCAGCAATTTCATCCAATAAGAAGAATAGTATGCGAATAATTTTGTGCAGCCCTATATATGAGGTGTAGAAATTATATATAAAGAGTAGTATGCAAAAAACTAAGTGAATTTAAAAGTGCATATCGAATTTTAAAACATACTCTCCAGCAATTATTACGCAAAGACAGTATTGTAGCTGATTTCTTTTGTGTGTCCCTGTAAATTATTAAAAATTGCTATGATTTGTCTATTTAATTTAATAATAGTGAAAGCAGGGAATTTATATCCGTTTCAGTACATTTGAAATAGCGTTAAAATACTCATTAAAATACTCTCCAAACAATTTTTCCGCATATACCATAATGTTTATCTATTTCTTTTGAGTGTCTCTGTAAATGAACCAATATTCGTAGGTACTTCATATGCAATTTCATGACCCTAAATAAGATTTGTCAATTGCATCAAAATCCGAGTATATTTACAGGAATTAGAGTGTGGACAGGCGGACAGACAAACCGAATGCATAAGTACTTTTAAACTTTGTTGAAAAGTGCTAAAAAACACTTCTGATAATAAAAGAAATTATATCATTAATATTATCGAAAATGAGAATGTAAATTATATTTAAAATATTGCTACTCGCAACAGCAACAGAAAGCATTCGAATGTAAGGAATTATTTTTGCCCAATTTCTAATTTTTAGTGGTAAAAGAGCCAGTAAGATCTTTTCTGATCTTTTACTTAATATTTAAAAATCATATGTCTTGCTATTTAAATAGATCAGTTTCAATTACGCATGTATTATTGCTCAATCAATCAGAGTTAAGGAAAAACAGAAAGACGAACAACATGAATTCCAGGTTGTGAAGTTCGTTGCTAGGTTCTGACGTCATTTGAACTAATTCATTCTCTTAAACTTTCATTATTATTAAATACGTTTTCAAAGCAAGTATTTCAACTCTGTGCTAAAATTTAAAGTTTAGGTGAAAAAACAGTCACTTTTGAAAGATTAAGTACTCATTATTTTTTCGGTCTTGGTTTTTTAAATTATTTTTGTGAATGTTTTATACAACCGACCAAACGAAAGCAAGCGCAAAAAAGAAACGTGTTTTTTTATAAGCGACTCTGCATGAACCAACCAACCATAAATCAGCGTAGAGAAGAAAGAGAAAAAAAGGCATAGTTTTGATGATAGTGAGTTCCACTTCGTAATTAATATATCTGAAATTAATCAGAATATTAAAATTCTGAGCTTCAGGTGCATCAGGAGAGATATTGGGCTATTCTCATAGAAATTTTGAGTCTCCTAAGTCCCGTAGATTTTGCTAGCGATCGCACACACACACACACACACACACACACACAGACAGAGCGATTTGTTATTTTATTAATATACTAGCTGACCCGCCCGGCGTTGCCCGGGTCCGTATTAACAATATTAAACGAACTTGAAATTTGTATGATTTTATCATTAACTGGAAGCATGCAGAAATGCATTGTCTGAAATACGTCGCAGCTGACTTTGTGAAAAATCGGTTTTAAAAACAACAACTAATATTAAGATCTAAAAATACTTAAAATGAGCAAGGAGAAACACGGGAGGGAACATGTATCCAACGATTGCGTTAGTTTCGTGTTAAAGTGTTGATATTTACCCGTAAAAATCACTGTTAAAACACGTAACTAATTATTTTTTTCGCATAGAAATCCCAAGTGAAATATTTTGAATTTCAAACTAATTATATTACTCTTAAATCCGACTATACCGTGAATGAAATCGATACGCGATGATAAAAGATTGGTATATAGTATTATAATTTCAGAGCCATTTAACAAAAGTGTATATTTTTATCAAAGCATGCGTAATGTTGACTCTGTGGACAAATTCCTAACCGTAAATTTTTGTACCATAACCATAATCTGTCTGCGACTTAACATTACCCTACCGTAACTTAAATATAACATAAATGTAACCTAGCCGTCACTTTGAAATATCAATATAGAAGCATCATTTAAGATTTTGCTTGAAAAGTTAACATTCTTTCGTTAATGTCTTAAAATCGTCTGCACTCTGAAATCTAGATTTTAGACTAATATTTGTTATTTAAGTTTTCGCGCATGATTTTAAAAGAATGTTTTCATAATTATATTTTATATATTGACATAGAGTTATTAATATATTGTTAAATTAAAAACATTTTTTCATCTACGTTATAAAGTATTAAAAAGTTCTGAAAAAAAAAGAAAACTTTTAGTAATACAATTTTTAGTTCAAATCAAATGTTTTCAATATTTTATTTAATTTTATTTTTACATTTAATTTTTTCGAATATATCAATTCCAATTATTTTAAAAGCAAACATTTTTTAAAAATAAATGATATAATAGAAAAAAGACCATTTTAAAAAATTACTATTACTTCGTAAAATACGCTTCAGCTGTAATTCATTCCTTTCAATTCGTCTTAATACAAAATCCCTTCCACATGCTTTTGTTTGGGACATTAAAATTTGAGCGATAAATGGTTTAATATTGCGACCCTTTTTCGGTTTACTTCACCACCACCTATCTTTTTCCTCCATGGTTTACAACCGCTGTGATAAAAAATCATCATTTAAACTGACAGTTTGCCAGTCTATGAATTTTAAAGGTCTGTTCCAGCTTTTTTAATTATTTATGCGAAAATTTTATGCAACCAACCAACCATAACTAAATGAAGGGAAAAAAAAGAAGAAAAAAGGCGATTTTTTATAAGAGTGATCTTTGGAATTTAATTAATTACTCAGTTAATAAATAGAATTTCGAAATTCTAAAGCTCAGGTGCATCAGGAGAGATATTGGGCTACTCTCATAAAAATTTTGAGCTTCGTACGTCCCATAGATTTTGCTAGCCATCGCAGACACACACACACACACACACACACACACACGCAGACAGAGCGATTTGTTATTTTATTAGTATAGATAGATTATCTCTACATATTCAGCATTTATTGTATCAAAACATATCAGATGTTCGCATAAATCTCTTTGAATCATCTGTTTAGTTGTTTTACTTTAAGCATATATTTCATTCTTTAAGCGTTAAATAAGTTCTTTTTTTTCCGAACCATTAAGTTATAAATTGAATAAGAATAAATATACTAAAAATGATTACAGAGCCTATTGATGATTGTAAAAAGCCCTACTAGTTTTACACACACAGTCGGTGACACTCTAAAGATCATTTATAATGAAATAAACTACAGTGTCAGCAAATAAAATCTTGACATTTTGTTAAATATCTAGAAATATACATGAAAAATTACTCTGAAATTCCAGATGTATAAACAAAATAGTACAAGTCATATAGTTTCGCGAAGATTTTTTTTTTCACAAAATCCAATAAAGGACCGTCAACAAATTTAAAAAGAACAAATATTTTTTAAATAACCATTTCAAATCTAATGTAGCAAAAGCGTTCAAACTGCAGAGTATGATTAAGTGGCTTATTGTAATAAAATGTGTTCATTTTATGTGAATAGCATGTATACTCTAAGAGAAATTAAAGTTTTTACAAAAACTGTTCCAAATTTTGCCAAGTTTTTTTGTTTATATTTTGCAGAGTTCTTAATATAAAACAATGTTCTTTTTAGGAAATATGAGAAACAAAAATTTACATAACACACTGTAATCAAAATTTAAAAATATTAATAACTTTATGAAAAATGAGCAGGTTTAATAAATAATTTTTCACTCCACATGCGTCAATTTTCAATTCATGCGTTCATTTGCATATTGTGTTAGCTAAATGTATAGTGCAACTTTTATTAAAGTTTCAAAGTCATAGTTTGAAAATTCTGAAAATTATCGTCTAAAGAATAAGATCAAAATTCGTTATTCCCAAAATGAAACAAATAGATGAGGGGCTGTAGCCATATTCCATTGATTAGTGTCTACATAATATTGCATATACTACTGTATTTGGATACAGCTCCCCACCTTTTTGCTTCATTTTGGGAATAATTGATTTTGATTTTATTTTATCGACGATAGAATAAAAACGACATATTTGTTAAATTTCAATAAACCTTAACCTTATGATTTGATTATACGCATTTTTTAACTCTTTCCGGCACAGGTAAATTCATTTCGCAAATTGAGAAAATATTGACTGACACTGGATTTTACAAACGACTTTCTTAGAAATTAAGAACTCCCTTTCTTTTTTTAAGCTTTCATTGTAAAAGGAAATTTTTTTAAAAAATATTCTTGGTTCTGTTTAAAAGTTTGGAATTAAAATTAGGTGTCCCCGGGGATTGGGACCACTGTGCCGGAAAGAGTTAAGAATAAGAGTAACCCCGCCCCCCCTTTTTTTTAAACCTTAAACCTTTCGAATAATTACTTTCATTTATACAAAAGTTTGGCTTTTATTCATTGGATAAAAAATATTTTTGTGGCATGGATTATAATCAGTGGTCCAAAATTCTTGAGTAAACACATTTATCTATAAAATGAAAGTTTCTCCGAAGAAAATATCCCATTTATTTTGAGAACCACAATTCCAGAGCCTATAGCCATTATTATTCTTTGTGATGAGATGGCTTCATTTAATAAAAAGGATAATGAAAACATTGTTGAAATAAAAAACAAAACTTTCTTTCAAAATTAATTTATTTTAGTGACATATTTTTACTTTTTTCTATCTGCACAAGAGGAAATTATTGGATTTATGAAAAATTTTGAATTCCGGTTTTCGACAGATTTACATGTTTTAAGGATCAGATAATCCGAAAAACATGTTTGTACAAATTGCCTGTCTGTGAAATTGTAACTCGGTCCGTTTGTGTATATGACATAAATTTTTTGGGCGCTCTATCTCAAAAACTAGTGCACGGAATTTAATAAAAAATTATATTCAGGTATGATATAATTTAATTCATAAATTATGTTAAAAAATTAAATTCATCCTGATATAAATTGGTGCTGATTTGATTTTGGTGTAAATCGGCCAACAAGTGGCGCTGCTATACTGCTTTTTGTTCAAATTCCACTATAACCCTATCTCCAGAATTAATGTACGGAATTTTATCAAACTTCAGATTCAGCTAATCCTTGACATAAATTGATTTTGTTTACATTTTTGTGTCAATCGTCCTACAGATGAAGCTGCTATTTTGAAGCTGAATTTTGTAAGATTTACATGATTTCAGCGATAGTCATATCTCAAGAACTAATGCATGGGATTTCATACATTTAAAATCATCATGATGGGTTTAGATTGCCATTTGATTTTGGTGACCGAGATAGAAAATTTCGAAATGTTACTATGAATGCGATATAAGAAAGTTTTGGATTGCTACATCCGACTAGTTTTTAATATTTGAAAATGCTTAAAATATTGACAACAAAGCCTGCCAGTTTCATAACGATAATAAATATGCAAAACGTTATCGATATTCGAAAAATAATTTAAAAACGGTCCCTGGAATTTAAATAGCTTTATTTGTATTAATTTTTTATGTAATTGTTTTGTTCATTTATTTATTGTTTAATTCTTTCCAAAAGGGTTTCGGAATATTTAAAAAAATTCTAGTCTTTTAAATTCTAAGAAAATACATTTTTTTGATAAATTTTTTGTAAATATTTTTATACATAAAAAAATTACGGAACACTTCCGGGAATCTACGGAAAATTTTCCGTTAAAAAACAGTAAATTGCATTGGCATCCAGATTAGCAGTAGTATTTTCTGTAAAATCGTCCGTTTCGTTTACAGTGTACTTATTCCTATACGCTAAAATAACATGCATTTCAGCAGATGAAACTACACGGGCGATTTAAAATACATAAGATATTAATGGCAGCATTAAAAAAATCGTAGGAATATTAACACATTGAGTGCTACGGTGACTGACACTGAACTTTCCATTTAAGCTGCTTCATTCACCGGTTGACTGACAGCGTAAAATATGATTAAAAACTTTACAAAAATATTATTTTAAGTAGTTCTTAAGAAATTTTAATCCTGTAATAAGTAAAAGTTAAGTAAATATATACATTTTCAGTAATTACTTAAAATAATACATATTTTTTAGTTTTTTATCAATTTTACACTATCAATCGCCGGTGACTGACGCGGCCTAAATGCAAAATTCAGTGTTAGTCACGGGTGTGATGTAGAATCACATATAGTTTTCTTAAATTATACATTTTTCTAAATTACAGTTAAAACTAATCTTTAATTACATATCCATTTTATTATACACTTATTTCGATCCCACAATAACTTTCCTTCAAAAGAAAAGAAAGAAAACATATTTAACATCTGCTTTATTACTGTAACGGCTGTCAGATAAAGATAATTCATTAAGATGCGTATTTCACACTCTCCAGAAATAAATAAATAAAAAAAGAATAAAGATTGACTTTGCTCGCGGTGAGTGAAAATATCTTTTTTCCCTTTTCTCTGATTAATTTTTATATTTCAGTTCCTCTTTAGATCATAATCTTTTCATGTACATGCGGCATATTGTGTCTTTCTCAAAATTTTCTCTAAACAGGGCCCTAACGTAACGAATTGGCAGTCGAACTCTTTTTGGCTTATTTTTTAGGACTGCTATTTCTGGTTACCCTGCTATTAAATTCAAAATCCTTTTAATTGTTTAAGACGTAACAGAAAATTTTGCGTAGTTGATATCATTCGTTTTCTATATGTTCTTTGTCGCCAATTGTATGGTGCCAATGTGTTAATTATAGAATGGGGAATGGATTGCCTCGCTCTCGCTTCACGAACGCAGTCATGTGAAGACTGTCTCTAAAAAATGCTCCCATGCACCATCCCTAACTATTTATGTAAGAAATGATTTAAATTTATAATTCTACTTCAAATAAACAAAATTCTTAAAATATTTATTTTCTTATAACTGATCATAACCTACAACTTTAGTGAATGCATTTTAAAAGGAACCTGGTCAACAAATATTTCAAAGTTTAGAACAAAACTAGTATAACGGGTGACTGAGGTGGCACTCAACATGTTAAATAAAATTATAAAAAAATTCTGTCGGCTTGGCCTATAGGCGGAGGTAGATTTCGAAGAGTGCTCATTTCAACAACAAAAAATAAAGTATGATTAGAGATAAACCCAGTTTAATAACTTCATTTGGCCGCTTATGAAAAATTCTTAATTTCATTTTTCTACAAGAACTGGTTTTATCAGAATCCTCTTAAGCGAAATTAAGCTCAAATGCCCATTTTGACAACATATTTTGAAATATATTCTGAATTTATCGAAAAATCAACCAAAACAGCACAATATATAGTTCTTAAATAACAAAAAAACTGTCAATTGAATGCTTTTCAGAGCAAAATTGAATTTAAAAATGAGTCATCAAATAATCGATTTGTTATTTGAATAAATCGTCCATTCTTTAATCATTATCGTTTCGGAAAATTTTGTGCGAAATGCCCCCTTTGACAGCATTTTTAAAAAATCTTCTATCTTTATCAAAAAACTGGCCAATGCGTCACATTATATAGTTCCTAAATAAGAGGATCTGTAAATTGGATGCGTTTGACAGCGAAAATGGATTTAAAAACGAGTCAGAAAAAACGCAGTTTGTTATTTGAATACTTCCTTAAATTTTTCAGTCTCGATGACTTCGGGAAATTCTGTTCAAAATACCCTTTTTGGTAGTCTTTTTTGAAATATATTCTGTCTTTATCAAAAAACTGACCAATGCGTCACATTATATAGCTCCTAAATAAGAGTATCTATCAACTGGATGCATTTGAGAACAAAAATGGGTTTATAAACGAGTCAGAAAAAAACGCAATCCCTTATTTGAATACTTCCTTAAATTTTCGGTCTCGATGACTTCGGGAAATTCTGTTTAAAATACCATTTTTGGTAGTCTTTTTTTAAATATATTCTGTCTTTATGAAAAAACTGGCCAATGCGTCCCTTTATACCGTCTCAAAATAAGAGGATCTACTATTTGGATGCGTTTAAAATCAAAAATGAATTTAAAAATGAGTCAGAATATAAGCAGTTTGGATTTGAGGTTTTTTTTCCAACTCCTATTTTTGTTTAATTTATTTTTGCTATACAAATTGGTCCTATCATAAACTTGGCAATATAAAAGTTGTAGATATTATTGAGAAGATGTAAAATAAATTTAATTAGATTTGGTAGCTTAAAAATTGACGGAGTTATGGATTTTTTTCTTTTATCACCCCCCCCCCTTTTTCTTTTCGTTTTTAATTTTTTTCATCGGTAAAAGTTGGTCCTATAAAAATCTTATAAAACAAAAGTTTTAGATAATTTTGAGAGCATTTATAAAAAATTTAGTTGGACTTAATATCTTGAGAATTAACGAAGTTATGAATTTTTTTCTCCCAAAAACCCTGTTTTTTTCGCCCCTTGAGTCCATTTCTAAATTTATCAAAAGTCTGTCACGCATAAACTTTTGGAACCTTTTTTAAGAAGTAATATGAACTTTAAGCCGATTCGATATCTAATTTATTAAAAAAGTTATGGCGTTTTTTCAATTTTCACAAAACCCCTCCCTATTTCCACCCCCTTGACCAATTTTGCTTATTAACGAACTTAGCCGAGATTTTATACTCCTTGATTTTATGTATCAGTTTGGAAGAGATTGAAGCAAAACTATAGAAGTTATCATGTCCATAAGAAAGTGGTATATATATATATATATAATTTTTTTTACTGATGGTAGTTTTGGGGTCTAGGGGTCATGATCGGCGTAGATCTGCAAAAATTTCTCAGAAATTCCAACATTCGTGCGATCGCAATAGGTAGTATTTCATACGAAATCTACCTAATATTTCATACGAAATCTACCTAATTACATAATCTCTGCACATATTGTCGCTGTAATTTTCGCAATGTATGTTTAAATATCATGAAAGCATAAAAGTGAGGATACAGATTAACGTTCAATTTCTAAAACCTCTTAAGTATAGCTTCCACATTAAAATCATACGTCTCAATCAATATTTCCTACACATAAGTTAAAGTTATTTATTTTCCTTGATACAACATTTTGACTTTTAATCATTGGAAAAAGGAAATTGATGAGGTGCCTTAAATATTGAATGATCGTTTATTCAAGAGTAAGAACATTTTTCTACCGCATGAAAGTTTTGTTTGAAAGAAAACAACCCATTTATTCCAATGTTTTCATAAACTTTTAGTAATCATTATTCTTTGCAATAAATTAGCTTCTGTAAAAATGATTAATGATTACATACATTGTTTATAAAACACTAGAAAATTTCGTCATTATGTATTAACTGTCACGGTAATAATTTTGATAACACTTCAATTAAAAGCTTATAATTATTGCACTTTGTATAAAATAGAAGTTAACATTTTGAATGAAATCAGTGTTGATAAACTGGCGCAGAGATGTAGCCTATTGACATCACATTTTATTACTATTTGGAAAATTGTTGTTGTCCTCTGTAGAGAACTGGAAAATCTGAAGTGTATCTGAATCTTTTTATTGGTTGATTTCCGCACCTTATTTTATTTTTTTAATTCATTTTCTGATTGGTCCATGTTTAATGTCCAAAAATGGAATACTTCTGTTAGCACAATGACGAAAAAGTAATAAAAACTTTTAAAAAACCTAATAATTTGAAAACAAATTGTGATAAAGATTTCAAACAAATTTAATTTAAAAGTGCATTTTTTTCTCTACGCAACGATGTAAAAATTTAAAATATGCAATTTTTAACGTCTAAAAATTATAAAACTGAAATTTCATTTAAAATGTGTTCATGATGGGTGCAGGAATATTAACGTTTAATCCATGTCTTACGTAATATGAGGCATTCATAAATCAGCCTGATTAACTCCATCCAATAAAAATGCACATTTTAAACAGTTAAAGTTGTACATCTATAAACAATTATTTATTTATCATCGGTCTAGGAATATGAATGATTATAATGCATGACGTACTTAATATAGGACTCGTTATGATCATCTTAAAAATGTTTATTATTATTAATTTAAATGTACAATTTATTTATGAATCTTTTAAAATGTTAGTGTTCGAAAATATTATTTTCCAAATAGTTGTTGTAATTTGTTAAATTACAATTACGTTTATTTATTTATTATTATTATTATTACTATTATCTTAGTATAAACGCTGAATTTTTTTCATTAAATAAGCCAGAAAAGTCTTTTACAGTTTAGTAGTGTCAATAATTTCCACTTTTGCGCCAACTTTTCACCACTAATAAAATATATGGTATTAAAATCTGTATATGTCAAAGAAATATGTTGAAGTCCTTTTTATTTACGCATAGCTGCCAACTTGTACGGGTTTTTTCCATTTCTAAAATTTAAAAGAAATTTTTGTCTTGTTTCATCGTCGTAATTTGTTAGATTTCGGCAATTGTTTTAGCTAAAATTTTGTGTTAAATTTTAGAGATAGGAAAAAACCGTACAAATTGGCAGCTATAGTTTAGGTAATATTATAGGAGTATTTATACAAAATAAAAAAAAGTATTATTTTTGATCATCGATTTATTTGTATTAATGTATGTACAGTTGCAAAGGACTTCATTTGCATTAATTGTCATTCTTCAGCAAATTGTCAGACATAACTTCTGAACAGTAAGTACATCACCGATCTTAAATTCAAGTATATATCCATTTACCTGTAACATGGTTACTTAATTTATAATGAAGAGTTTCATCAATAGAAGAATTTCAAAAACCACTTAAGTCACAGAATCATCACTTTTAATAAATAAATAACAAAAAAAAAATAAAATAAAATAAAAAAAAATAAAAAAAAAACTGAATTATTTACAACTAAACGGATTTTATGGATTTTTTTTGGGCGTAAAGTTTGGATTTCAATAATTGTAAATATCGAATAATTTTAATAATTCATGAATCATGAAATTATTAATAACAAAAAAACTGCTACTGACTTATGCAGTTTTAGCAAAAACCAAGGCTAGGGGGTATTTAATTCGAACAAACCAGACATATATTAAACGTATTTTTAATTGAAGTTAATGAAAATAACATTTATACGGGAACATTTTTATATTTTTACATAATCTTGTTGCGGAATCATATTCTTCATTATTCATAATTGGATTATCTTCAACAATGGAAGTTGGTCAGCTAAATATGTTCTGATAAAATGGCATATGCTATTCTTGAATGCTATCCTAAACTATTAATTGACACTTTCGATCATAAGTTTTGGCTGACGAAAGGGGCACAGAGATTGAAAGTTTTTCATCAAATTAAATAAATCTTTAACGATCCATCAATAAATTCTTCGGCTATGATAGTTCTTTGTCAGAATCATAGTGAAATCTCTTGTATAAATGTTTAATATGTGGTCCAATATTATTTTTTTGTACCCTTGTTAGCATTTAAGATTTTTCCAACCAAAACTATGAACCCATAGTTGTCATAAAAAAAAATGTGTTGGATTGGTGTTTGTAGTGTTGGTATTAGTGAAATTTCCTAGCTAATTTAGGAAATAAGGGGACAAAAATTGTTGGTAGCCATTTTTTCTTCAAAACAGACTATATTGTATGTCGGTACAACAACCTCAATTAATGCAGGGGCAAAAAAAGTTCTAAAATGGTGATTTCTCTAACATCAATAGGAGAAGAAATTTGAAATTTGTTGTGGTGGCTCCTTTTAAGATGTAATCTATTCATTATTAACAATTTCTAAAAGGCTTTAATGTTTAATTTGATAAATAAATATAAAAATTTCTTAAAAGATTTTAAATCACGATTTATTTGGAATTCCTGTGATACTGTATGGGCTTACAAGCTATAACTTTGGCATCACAGTAATTTAATCAATTATTTGTAAATCATCAATTAGTTGTAAATGCTCGTTTAGAATGAATTTCCAAAAAAATATGCTTAACTCTTATAGATATCCTCATTGCATCCGTGGAAAACAGATATTCAACAATGTAAACTATTCGGAGGGATCTCACAAGATATAAAATGCAGTCCATCCTCTTAGAAAATAATACATTTTTTATTTAGAATTACTGAAATAATAGCGGAGCATCTCTTTATGCTCTTGCATCCTTTCAAAGAGTTTAAATTTCAATATAAAATAATTTAGCGTTTTATTTTCTGTGTTACTTTTAACGTATTGCGTACTTACAATTTTATATCCATGCATGGTTTGTTTTCATTTTATTTTAAACAGTGTATACGATTTTATATATAAGGTTTTGTAATTCTGTGATTTAATTTGCTTATTTTCATCATTTCAATTTATAGCAGTATATGGCCAATTACAGGTAGCATCTCATTTTCTTTACTCATTGCAAGTTTTTGAATCTGTATTATCAGCAATATCGCTCAGATAATCTCTCTGAGGTCCCTCTGAAAAAGTCTGTAGAATCTTTAATTTTTTTTTAATTAAAGCGATATTGTGGTTTATTAACTATAATATATAATAAAAACCTCATCCCCCCCCCAAAAAAAAATATCTTTACCTTTAAAATAAAATATATTTATGTTTAAATAAGAAGCACGATAATTGGTATTTAAGTTTACAAAATATTTCTATATTTTAATCATAACTATGAAACCATAATCCCATTTGCTTTTATCAGATGCAAGGTACTGTTTATTTACTATAGTGCAAAATAAATTAATACGCCGAATTCGAAGCAATCGGAGGTAAATTTTGGGATATTAATTTCCAGGGGCATAAAATTCGCATTTCCTTTGGAGATGATTCTAGTTGATTAAGGATCGTAGTTTCGAGTTGATTGCTTTAGTGTGTATGCGGAATAATATGAATAAGAATCTGAAATTGAGCGTTTTAATTGAAATAGTTGAAACGCATTTCTATTTTCGACTGCCAGAACTGTAAACATAAGGTTGCATTGTATTTTGCATTCCAATAAGACAAAAATATACTTTTTAAAGGTATTGTTTATTTACTATGGTGCAAAATAAATTAACTCGCCGAATTCGAAGCAATCGGAGGTAACTTCTAGGACATTAATTTCCAGCGGCATAAAATTAGCATTTCCTTCGGAGATGATTCTAGTTAATTAAGGATCGCAGTTTCGAGTTGATTGCTTCAGTGTGTATGCGGAAGAAGATGGATAAGTATATGAAATTGAGCGTTTTAATTGAAATAGTTGAAACGCACTTTTACTTTCGACTGCCACAACTCAAAAAATAAGATAGCATTGTATTTATCATTCCAATAAGGCAAAAATATACTTTTTGAAACATTTGTATATTTTTCATTAATTAATTTTTCAATTAATTTTAAGCTCTGAAATTGCGCTTGAAGGTAAATTCTGGGATATTAATTTCCAACGGCATAAAATACGCATTTCCTTTGGAGATGATTTTAATTGATTAACTATCGTAGTTTCGAGTTGATTGCTTCAGTGTGTATGTGAAAGATGAATAAGACTATGTAATTGAGCGTTTTAATTGAAATAGTTGAAACGCATTTCTACTTTCGACAGCTACAACTCAAAATATAAGATAGCATTTTATTTTGCATTCCAATAAGGCAAAAAGATGCTTTTTAAAACATTTGTATATTTTTCATTAATTAATTTTTCAATTAATTTTAAACTCTTAAATTGCGTTCGAAATTATTGAATATTCATCACATTGCTAACTAAGTATAGAACAAACTGATTGAAAAATGTCCAAGCCAGGAATCGAAACCGGAACACTTAGAATAGAGCTCCTATTTCACCCTTTCCTGGGCGGAGTTACTCTGTTTGAAATAATTAACATACACTGAAATTTATAAATGTATTTATTGGACAACACGAACATGCTTATTAAAAATAAATTAAATATTATTGGTGCCATTATAATTAAAATTAGGTGTCCTTTTTTAAGGACACCGTGCCGTAAAAAGTTAAGCTACGAAACTTAGATGTTCTAGCCAACATAAACTATGGGAATAAGACATGCTAAGCTAGGTATTATCCTCGTAGCTTAAATGGTAGAGCACTTGGAGATCTATTCCAAGGTTCAGTGTTCGATTCTTAGCTCGGATATGTTTCACTCTGTTGATTCTAAGCTTAGTTAGCGATGTGGTAAACATACAATTATGTTT
Organism: Maratus speculifer; assembly: GCA_964019185.1. NCBI lineage: Eukaryota > Metazoa > Arthropoda > Arachnida > Araneae > Salticidae > Maratus > Maratus speculifer. The sequence goes on from OZ025296.1 coordinate 83,697,799, forward strand.
ATTTTTCTTTTTATAAAAAATAAACTAAATACACATGCTTTCAATTACTTTTCCGTCATTAAGCAATCGTATAAATGTACTAGGATTTTTTTAGTTTTGGGTACAGGTTCATAGCAGCCTTTATTTTTTATATAATTACTATGATTATTTTCAAGTTGTAATTTCCTTCATAGATTCTGATTGGAAATATTATAGAAATCGAAAATGATTGATTATAGTTTGAAAAATGGTAATAAATGCATTAAAATTATATGAATTCGAGAACGTCAAAATATTCTCCAGTAGTTAGGTGAATTTATTGCTCAATCATATATAACTGTGACTGTCAACTAAATATTATGAAATTGGACGAACAAATTACGATGATTAAACCTTTAATTCTCCCTCACGTGAATATTACGGTTTGAGGTGTTGTTCGTCATTTCTCGTATCCCGTCACATTTCTGGACTGCAGATTTAATTTCTGGAAAAATATCTGGAACCAGAAAAAATTAGTTGGCATTTCCATTTGAAGTCTGAAAATTATCGCCTGTGTTTGGTTTTGTATGTTTATTGTAATGTTAAACATGGTATTTGCATATTACAAAATCTATGTCATCCACTCAATAAATGATTCATCATCAAAATTGCATGCGTATATATAATTTCAAAATTACTTATAAAAATTTGAAAAAAAGGTCTTGTTCGCATTATTTTGTATGGTGTAAAGCAAACTTTGAGACACAGAATTCTCACATAATGGCTTTTCTACAAATGCAAATTTATTCTAAAACCTTTTTTTTTTTTGGCCTTAAAAAATTATTTGCATTTTCATATAAAAATCTTATAATTTTATTTTTGTAAAAATGTAGGTACTTTTTTATGGTTTTCCCAAATAATAAGCGAACCTTCAGAGATTAATGTGTCCTTTCTGGACAAATATTCTGGACTCGCTCCACATATGTATTCTTCAATTAACACTAGAACCGCGGAACCGGGTCATTTTAACCCGTAGCAAATGAATAAATGTCGATTCAAATCAGAATTTTTTTAAATAAAATTACGTATGATGATGAAAAATAATTTAGATAAATAAGTGATTTAGTTTAAAATGACAATTCTAGTGTGAAATAATTTTAGGAATCACGAGAAAAAAATTCGCGGTTCTAGAGTTAAATTGATATGGTGCCGTGATAGCTATCTTTTTATGACAGATTATTTTCGCCGTAAAATTCACTGCTTGACAGCATACATGAAAATAATTTTCTTCCATATTAAAATATTTTTTATTATAAGCAATGTTAATAAAAAAATTCATTTTATATAAAAAAAAATGTTTTTTTGAACACAATTTTTTACCACAGGCACAGAAATATAAGTTTATGAAATAAGTTATACACCCTGCTATTAAAATTTGAATTTTTTTTCTTTTCAGAGGCAGTTTTTACTGATTTTATTTTCCTTCTTCAGCTGACATAAAATATGGAGATAAACTTCTATTTCCAGATGTTTTCAAGAAACTGGAGAAGAGATTGAATTATTATTTTTTCTTTTCTCTGATCTCAATTTATATGCTTTCTTCGAATAAACAAGCTTCCTTCATGAAGGTTGAACAAATGTAAATTCTCTTCTTTTCTTTGTATTTTAAAATGAAATAAAGTTTCGATTTGTGAATTTTTTACTCGAAATAAGTTAAGAAAAACTTTTTTAACCAATATTTTTACATGAACATCATAATAAAAATTATATTTATCTGTTTTATTATTATTATTATTATTATTATTATTATTATTATTATTATTATTATATTAAATTCCATTTTTCTTTCAAAAACAGTTTTTTTAGTGATATGTGTAAAAAAATTCCTGTTTCGTAAATTTAAATTGGAGTTATTTCGTAATATTCTATTTTCTATTTTTCATTTCTATTTATAAAAAAAGATTTTAGATAAAAAAGTGTTAGAAATTTATTATTATTAATTTGTGTTTGAGTTCCACTAATTAATTTAATATATTTCTTTAAAAAAATAAAGTCTAAATTTAAGACGTTGCTTTTTATAAAAGTCTACATTTTGCCTATGTCAGTACAGTGATTTTTTTTCTTTATAAATTCATATTTGAGAATTACTAAAGTGCTTTGGGTTAATAACGCCAATTGCTAATATTACGCGTGATTACAAAGGCATGCGAGAAATGGCATATAGGGGTTGGGTTTAGAAAAGCTCTGAATCATCTAAATCACAAATAACCGCAAAATTTAATTTGTTCCATTTGTAGACCTTCTCGCTGGAAAAAAGCACGTGAGATCAACGCCCTGTCTAACATTTTAGAGGTAAGTTCCGTGATCTAAAGACTGTATATTTATTAGGAAAACCTTTCTATTACATAAATTTGTACTTTATTTTATGTCCCTTCAAAACCTTGGGGAAGATTTTGATACGAGATGTCGCGAGATGTAGTTTAAAATATACTGCGCAATAAATATACCTGGGTAATAACGCCATCTATTGGTGTCATTATTCCTTCTGATTATTTTCAGTGGTAGAACTACATCTGCATAGGGTTTTTTGAACTATTTAACATTTTATGAAATCGATATTCGTTGCTGAGGAATACTACAAGTTATTTCCTGTGTAACAGAAAACAGATAGTAATTACAGGGACACACGCAAGATTTCGGCTACTATACTGTATCCGAAATGCTGTATATTATTACACCAAGATCTGAATATTTTAGGTGAATTCGTAAATATATAAAAACGTAGCACATATAGACGTCGTTCAGTCTGTCCGTTCATCTGTCTGTGTGTTTGTCTGCCCGCATATAACAGAGCAAAATCTGCCAAACCAAATCCTTTGAGATTTAAGATATATAACTGTTGCATAATATTATCGAATCATTTCAAATTTTATGAAATATCTCTGACAATCTGATGTATAATTTCATTACAGGAACAATCAAAAGTATTCCACGACATTACGGTCAATAGGAGAAAATAGTTTCAAGTACATTTTAATGAAGTTACACTTTTTTGAATATAATAAAATTGACATGAATCTATGAAGTATGAACATCCTGTGAAATCTGTGATTCAAAGAATATTTATTATTAATTTACAGGACCACAGAAAAGTATTCCACTATGTAATGGTATACGGGGAAACATTGTTTGGGGTGTATTTTATTTATATTAAACTATTTCACATTTTATGAAATTGATATATGTGACTGAAGTTTAATACAAGTTCCTTCCTGTATAATAGAAAGCAAATAGTATTTATAGAAACATGCAAAATATTTCGATCACTATACGGTATCTAAAGTACTGTATACTATAACAGCAATATCTGAATATTTTTAAGACTTCGATATAGTACGAACGCACCTCACTTGCTACGATTCACGGGCAATATCCATCTTGTTAATCCTGCCATGTTTACCTTAAACATTATGCCTAGGTTCACGGAATCAATTTATCTTACTCTTAAACAATTTTTATTACAATAATTACATTTGGCATTGTCTCCGAATACGGAAACTAACTACTTTGGTTTACTCTCATTATGAAACACTAACTACTGAATTTATTTTTAGCAATATAATATTGCTCTGTTTCAGTTTTAAGGTATGGCAAAGGAAAATGAAAAAAAAAATTACAAGAAATTTTTAGATATTTTAAAATTGTTTTCTGAATGTAAAAATATAAATTATTATTTGATAAAATAGTTTTATATGCAATTTTTTAGTACTTAAAAGATTTTCTTTGTGTCAGTTTCTCAGCCAGTTGGCTTATTTTGTTTGGTTCATAATTAACACCGTTGCTTTTGTAATTCGTATACAATTGTAATGATTAAGAGTATTTGATGGTTTATCAGTAGCGTCTGGCTAAAGGTAAAATGCTTCAAAAATTAATTATACATTAATAAATTGTACTACACTCTAAAAATATTAAGACGTTGAATTGTATTCACAAATACACTCGTTTATATGCATGTATAAATTCCGGCACACTTGCACGGTATTGTAAAATTTATTACAAAATTCCACCTTGATATTTACAAACCAAGTCAGGTTAAATAAATGAATGTAATATATAATATAAATACCCAATGTCTTTTTAAATACAATTACTTTATAAGAAGTACGGAGAAAAAAAATAATCATGCATTAAGATTTTGAAATCTGGAAAATAATTTGCTAGCTAATTTCCTTTTTTTTTCAGTCGACTTAAAAAAATGAGCAAAACTTCTTTTTTCACATGTTTTTTGATAGAAGAGAGAATATGGAAAAATATTTTGTTCTTTTACAGAATTTAATTTATACGCTTTTTCGAATAAATTCGAATTCTATAAAGGAAATGAAAAGATTTAAATTCTTTTCCTCGTACTTTAAATTCAAATGGAGGTTCAATTTGTCATTTTATTCCTCAAAACAATCTCAAATAAACTTTTACAACTTCTCAAAGATTAAATTATTAAAGTTTGGCGAACTTGTAAAAATAATGAATTAGATTTTATTTTTAATTTATAAAGATTTTCTTTTACTAACTAAGATGTAAAACAAAAAGTATATTTAAACAAATAATATGTATTTAACAAGAATAATATTAAACAAATAATATTATTTTTAAAAAATAATATAAACAGGCACTGTCTTTTTAAAGAAAATTGTTTTGTGAAAAGTGGCGAGCTAAGAGATTTAATTAAAAAAATTATGCATTATGATTTTGAAATCATGAAAATAATTTTCTAGCCAATTCCTTTTCTATTTCAGTCGACATAAAATATTCAGCAAAATTTCTATTACCACATTTTTTTGAATAGACGAGAGACCGTAATCCTCTGAACCTAATTTATACGCTTTTTTGAATAAATTTGATTTTTATAAAGGGGATGAAAATATTTAAATTCCTTTCCTTGTATTTTAAATTCAAATGGAGATTCAATTTGTTATATTGTTCCACAAAACAAGCTGAAATAAATTTTTACAACTTGTCAAAGGTTAAATTATTAATGTTTTGGCTACCATGTGAAAATAATGAATTTGTTTTATTTTCAATTTATGAAGACTTTCTTTTCTAAGTAAGATGTCAAACAATATATATGTATAAACAAATAAAATACATTTAACAAGGCCAATATTAAACAAGTAATGTTATTTTTTATAAGTAATATAAACAGGCACTGCCTTTTTAAAGAAAATTGTTTTATGAAAAGTGGCGAGCTAAGAGATTTAATTTTTAAAAAATCATGCATTATATTTTTAAAATCTGGAAAATAATTTGTTAGCTAGTTCCATTTTCTATTTCAGTCAACATAAAACATTTTTGAATAGAGGAGAAAATATGAAAAATATTTTGTTCTTTTACTGAACCTAATTTATATGCTTTTTTCGAATAAATTTGAATTCTATAAAGGAGATGAAAAGACTTAAATTTCTTTCATCGTATTTTAAATTCAAATGGAGGTTCAATTTGTTATTCTTTCTCTCAAAACAATATCAAATAAACTTTTACAAGCTGTCAAAGATTAAATTAATAATGTTTTAGCTAACATGTGAAAATAACGAATTAGATTTTATTTTTAATTTATAAAGACTTTCTTTTACTAAGTAAGATGTCAAACAAAACACAGTGAAACCTCCAAATAACGGACACTCCGAATAAGGGACACCTCTATCTAAGGGACAAAATTTCTGGTCCCATACGTGTCCCTTATTCGGAGGTTTCACTGTATGTATGTATGTATGTAAACAAATAATATATATTTAACAACGAAATATTAAACAAATAATATTATTTAAAAAAATATATATAATATGGCACTGTCTTTTAAAAGAAAACTGTTTTATAAAAAGTGACGAGCTAAGAGATTTAATTTAAAAAAAATCATGCATTATGATTTTGAAATCTGGAAAATAATTTGCTAGCTAATTCCGTTTTCTATTTCAGTCGACATAAAACATTCAGCAAAACTTCTATTACCACATATTTTTGAATAGAGGAAATAATATGAAAAAATGTTTTGTTCTTTACCTGAACCTAATTTATACGCTTTTTCAAATAAATTTGATTTCTATAAAGGAGATGAAAATATTTAAATTCCTTTCCTGGTATTTTAAATTCAAATGTAGGTTCAATTTGTTATTCTTTTCCTCAAAACTAGCTCAAATAAACTTTTACAACTTTTCAAAGATTAAATTATTAATGTTTTGGCTTACATGTGAAAATAATGAATTTGTTTTATTTTTAATTTATAAACACTTCCTTTTACTAAGGAAGGTGTCACACAAATTACAAGTATAAACAAATTAAATGTATTTAACAAGTCATAATGTTAAACAAATAATGTTATTTGTAAAAAATAATATGAATACTCAATGTCTTTTTAAATATAATTACTTTATCAGAAGTGACGAGGTAAGAGAAATAAAAATTACGTCAACATGTATAACTTTGCTGTTAGTTTGACGATTTTTATAATTTGGCGAAAATGGTCGACGGGATAACCAAGTAGTACCGGTTCAATTTGTTATTTTATTCCTCAAAACAAGCTCGAATACACTTTTACAAGTTGTCAAAGATTAAAGCTATTAATGTTTCGGCTAACATGCAAAAAAGAATGAATTCGATTTATTTTCAATTTAACAATTTTTCAATAACACCTTTTTTTAATAAGTAAGATGTCACACAAAATATATGTATAAACAAATAATATATATTAGACAAGAATAATATTAAGCATATAATGTTATTTATAAAACTTAATATGAACAGCCACTGTCTTTTTAAAGAAAATTATTTTAACCAAAGTAGCAAGATAAGAGATTTAATAATAATAAAAAAGAAATCATGCATTATGATTTTGAAATCTGGAAAACAATTTGCTAGCTAATTCCATTTTCTATTTCAGTCGATAAAAAATATTCAGCAAAACTTTTATTTCCGCATGTTTTTGGATAGAGGAGAAAATATTAAAAAAGATTTTGTTTATTACCTGAACCTAATTTATATGTTTTTTTCGAATAAATTTGATTTCTATAAAGGGGTTGAAAAGATTTAAATTCTTTTCCTTGCATTTTAAATTAAAATCGACATTCAATTTGTTATTTTATTCCTCAAAACATAAACTTTTACAAATTGTCAAAGATTTAATTATTAATACTTAGGCTAACATGTAAAAATAATGAATTCAATTTATTTTAAATTTACAAACATTTAATTTTTTTAAAGTAAACTGTTACACAAAATACAAGTATAAACAAATGATATGTATTTAACAAGTAATAATGTTAAACAAGTAATGCTATTTGTAAAAAATAACATGAATATCCAAAGTCTTTTTAAACACAATTATTTTATCAAAAGTGGCAAGATAAGAGACTTAAAAAAATTATGCATTGTAATTTTAAAATCCTAAAAATATTTCAGAATTCATTTTCTAATGATTCCATTTTCTATTTCAGCAATTGAGCAAAACTTCTATTTCTACATATTTTTGGGCAGAGGACAGAAGATTTGGAAAGTTTTTGTTTTTTCCTTGAAGCTATAATTTATATGCTTTTTTCGAATAAATTTAATTTCTTTAAAAATGCTGAAAATTTAAGTTCCTCGTATTTTAAAGTCAAATGAAGGTACAATGGTACTACTTGATTTTCCCAAACCAAAAGACTATCGCCAAATTATAAGATTAAATGCCAATTATGGTCGATTGTAAATGTCACATTCAATGATATTAAGCACGAGACACATTTCTAAAACGTCATCAAGTGGTTTTTAATTTCACTTTTTTTAATACTTTTATTCATGCTTTACTAGTTTAATTGTTATCTCATTATTTAAAATAAACATTATGTCAACATCTTTAACTTGGCTATTAGTTTGAGGTTTTTTATAATTTGGAGGAAATGGTCGATGGGATAACCAAGTAGTAACGGTTCAATTTGTTATTTTATTCCTCAGAACAAGCTCAAATAAACTATTACAATTGTCAAAGATTAAAGGTATTAATGTTTTGGCTAATATGCAAAAAGAATGAATTCTATTTATTTTCAAATACACTTTGTTTTAGTAAGTAAGATGTCACACAAAATATATGTATAAACAAACATTATATATTTAACAAGGATAACATTAAGCAAATTATATTATTTGTAAAACTTAATATGAACAGCCTCTGTATTTTTAAAGAACGTTATTTTAACCGAAGTAGCAAGAAAAAGAGATTTAATATAAAATCAATCATGCATCATGATTTTGAAATCTGGAAAATAATTTGGTATTTAATTCCATTTTCTATTTCAGTCGATATAAAATATTGAGCAAAACTTTTATTTACGCATGTTTTTGGATAGAAGAGAAAATATTTAAAATTATTTTGTGTTTTTGCCTGAACCTAATTTATACGCTTTTTTCGAATAAATTTGTTTTCTATAAAGGGGATGAAAAGATTTAAATTCCTTTCCTTATATTTTAAATTCAAATCGAGGCTCAATTTGTTATTTTATTCCTCAAAATAAACTCAAATAAAATTTTACAACTTGTCAAAGATTAAATTATTAACGCTTAGGCTAACATGTAAAAATAATGAAATTCTATTTATTTTAAATTTATAAACACTTTTATTAAGTAAACTTTTACACAAAATACAAGTATAAACAAATGACATGCATTTAACAAGTAATAATATTAAACAATAATGTTATATGTAAAAAAAAAAATTGTATACCAAATGTCTTTTCAAATACAATTACTTATCAGAAGTGGCGAGATAAGAGAATAAAAAATATACATTGTGATTTTGAAATCTGGAAAATATTTCAGAATTTATTTTCTAATGATTCTATTTCCTATTTCAGTCAGCAAATAGCACTGAGCGAAACTTTTATTTTCGCATGTTTTTGGATAGAGAAGAAAAGATTGAAAAAAGTTTTGTTCTTTTCCTAAACCTAATTTATATGCTTTTTACGAATGAATTTGATTTCTTTAAAAAGACTGAAAAGATTTAAAGTCCTTTCCTCCTATTTTATATTCAAACGGAGGTTCAATTTATTAATTTATTCCTCAAAACAACCTCAAATAAACTTTTATAACTTGCCAACGATTAAACTATCAATGTTTAGGCTAACTTGTGAAAATAATGAATTCGAATTATTTTCAATTTATAGATACTTTTTTTTACCAAGTAAGGTGTCACACAAAATATATGTATAAACAAATAATAAATATTTTGACGAGGATAACATTAAACAAATAATGCTATTTGTGAAAAAATAACAAGAGCAACCAATGATGTCTTTTCAAAAATAATTACTTTATCAGAAGTGGCTAGGTAAGAGACAATAAAAATTATACATTATGATTTTGAAATCTGGAAAATATTTCAGAGTTTATTTTCTAGTGATTCCATTTCCTATTTCAGTCAGCATAAAGAACTGGGCAAAACTTCCATCTCCACATATTTTTGGACAGAGGAGAGAAGATTAAGAATCGTTTTGATCTTTTCCTAAATCTAATATATATGCATTTTTCGAATAAATGTGATTTCTTTTAAAAGATTGAAAAGATTTAAAGTCCTTTCCTCCAATTTAAAATTCCAATGGAGGTTCAATTTGTTATTTTATTCCTCAAAACAAGATCAAATAAACTTTTACAACTTGTTAATGATTAAAGCCATTAATGAGGCGATTATTGAGGTTAACAGATAAATAGAATGCGATTTTACTTTCAATTTTTAAACACTTTCTTTTACTCAGTAAAGTGTCACACAAAATACAATTATAAACAAATGATATGAATTTAACAAGCAATAAGATTAAAAAGATAATGCTATTTGTAAAAAAAAATATGAATAGCCAATGTCTTTATAAATACAATTACTTTATCAGAAGTGGCGAGATAAAAGATTAATATATATATATATATATATATATATATATATATATATATGCATTGTTTTCCTAAATCTAATATATATGCATTTTTCGAATAAATGTGATTTCTTTTAAAAGAATGAAAAGAAAGGTGAATTATCTGTAGGAAATCATGGATATGGTATGCGAGATGAAAGAGGAAACAAACTGATTGAGTTTGCAGAATGTGAACAGATGTCTATCATGAATTCATTTTTCAAGAAAAAGCCACGAAGAAAATGGACATGGTGTTGTGCAAATGGCTCAACAAGTGAAATCGACTACATCTTGACCAACAAAAAGTATCTTATTCAGGACTGCAGCGTTCTTAATAACTTCAATACAGGAAGCGATAACAGATTGGTTAAATGCAAACTGCTGTTAAATACTAAAGTGGAAAGAATGAAGCTTTTGCTACACTCAAAGAAAACAATCGATATTATAAACCTTCAGAAACATAAAGAAGAATTTCATTTGGAACTTCAAAACCGTTTCCAAGTACTTCAATCAACTTTAGAAGAAGGGCAAGATGTTACAATAGTGAACAAGAAGCTAACCAATACTCTACAAGAAATTGCTAAGAAGATAGCCGGTGATGCATAAGTAAAACAAAGAAAATAACAGAAGAAACAAGAAGATTGATGAAAAAACGCAGAGAATTTAAAATGAAGAAAAATGATCCTAAATCAATAGTTGAATATGCTGAATTATGTAAAACAGTAAGATATTGCGTTACAGAAGATATCAGAAAATTTAACTGTGATCTTGTTAAAAAAGTTCTGGAAGATAACAAAAGTTTAAAATCAGCTAAGCGCAAGTTATGTGTTGGAAGAAAAGGTATTTTTGCGCTGAAGCAGATGGAACAATCACCAAAATCAGCAACGAAATAGTACACATTGTTGAAAAGTTCTATAATGATCTATATAAATGTGAAGATCAGAGGGAAGTCAACGTACACGATCAACGAGAAATCTTAACAGAAACTGTAGAGATAATCCCAGTGATGACAGATGAAGTTTTACAAGCTATTAGATTTATGAAAAAAGGTAAATGCCCTGGAGAGGATGGAATTACAATTGACCTTATCAAAGAAGCAGGAGAAGAATTTGCAAAAAGGCTATCCTTACTGTTTTCCAAATGCCTCAAAAGGTCAGATGTACCAGAAGATTAGAATAATGCTGTGATGGTACTACTTTACAAGAAAGGAGAGAAGGAAAACATTAATAATTACCGTCCGATCAGCTTATTGTCCGTGATTTATAAAATTTTCACCAGAGTTTTAACGACAAGACTTGAATCAGCTCTGGACTCAGCTCAACCTAGAGAACAAGCAGAATTCCGAAGTGGATTCAGCACAATGGATTATATCCAAACAATAAGGGAACTCATAGAAAAGCATAAAGAATATAATTTACCTCTCTGCCTTGCCTTTATTGATTATGAAAAAGCTTTTGATTTCGTCTACACATCAGCAGTAGTAGATTCTCTGGAGGACATTGGTATAGACAAACCTTGCATCAATATCATAAAGAAGATTTACAAGAAAGCAATAGCAACCATCCGTTTAGATAAAGGAAAAGCGAAGATCAAGCTCGGAAGAGGAGTAAGACAAGGAGACACCATTTCACCCAAGCTTTTTAATGCTGTCTTAGAAAATATCTTCAAGAAGCTGGATTGGGAAAACAAAGGGATTAAAATAAATGGAGAATTTTTAAGTCATCTCCTGTTCGCTGACGACATTGCAATTTTCAGTAACAGTCCTGAAGAATTGGAAATTATGCTAAAAGATCTTGCAGAAGCTAGCATCAATGTGGGATTAAAAATAAATTTAGAAAAGACTAAGGTGATGTTTAATTCATTTACATCAAAAAAGAAAATTGTCTACAAGAACACTGAGATTAAAGAAGTGCAAAGTTATGTGTACCTAGGACAGGAAATATCATCGGATAATAGTATCTTGAATGAAATCAATAGAAGAATAAGAAATGGGTGGAGTGCTTTAGGGAAGAACAGTATTATTCTGAAGAGTAATATGCCTCTTTGTTTGAAAAGAAAAGTTTTTAATCAATGTATTTTATCTGCATTAACCTACGGAGCAGAAACATGGACACTAACAAAACGGATGATATAAAGATTACGAACAACACAGAGAAGCATGGAAAGATGTATGCTAGGCATAACTAGAAGAGACAGAAAGAGGATAACCTGGATAAGAAATCAAACAAAAGTTTTTGACATTCTTGAAAGAATCAAGCAGCTAAAATGGAAATGGGCTGGGCACATTGCAAGAAGACAAGACAATAGATGGAGCACAAATATACTACAGTGGTATCCCAGAGATGTAAAACGACCAAGAAGACGACCACAAGTAAGATGGAGTGACGAAATTAGAAAAGTGGCTGGTGTAAATTGGATGACGAAAGCACTAGACAGAAAACATTGGAAAAATCTGGGGGAGACTTACATCCAGCAGTGGATCGAAAACGGTTGATGATGATGATGCATTGTAATTTTGAAATCTAGAAAATATTTCAGACTTTATTTTCTAGTGATTCTGTCAGCATAAAGCACTGAGAAAATCTTCCATTTCCACATGTTTTTGGATAGAGGAGAGAAGACTGAAAAGGGTTTTGTTCTTTTCCTGAACCTAATTTATATGCTTTTTTTGAATAAATTTGATTTCTTTAAAAAGATTGAAAATGTAAGTCGCTTACTGCTATTTTAAATTCTAATGGAGGATGGAGGTTCGATTTGTTATTTTATTCCTCAGAGCAAGCTCAAATAAACTTTTGCAAGTTGTCAAATATTAAACCATTAATGTTTAGGCTAGCATATGAAAAGAATGAATTCGTTTTATTCTCAACTTGTAGAGACTTTCTTTTACCAAGTAAAGTGCCACACAAAATACATATACAAACAAATAATATTTATTTAACAAGTAATAATATTAAAAAAAAATAATTTTATTTGCTTATGTATGTAATTTGTGTGACACCTTGCTTAAGTAAAAGAAAGTATTTATGAGTTCATATATCTATGAATACATCATGTTCTCCTTTAAAATTTAAGGTATTAAAATATATATATCACTGACTTATTTTTGCACTTTATTTTCAGTAGGCGTAAACGAAGGGTCTTTAACGCTGTTCTCTATTTGCATTACTTATAACTGCTAAGTGCGCGATATCAATTTCGAAGTCAAATATCAAATAGCTGATATTGATTTATCTTTTGCTGGGAATCGACTGACATTAATTATGTATTTTTAAATGTATTCATCAGAAGTAAGCTGTAAATTCATCCTTCAGAAGAAATAAAAATAAAACTTGCATTAATTACGCAATTTCGAAACCAATTGATGAAAATCATGTAAAGTAGCTGACGTTTGATAATCGTTTTGGTGCGTTTTGATAATCTAGGTGGACAAAATTCAGATTTCTGATTATCTGAAAATTTAACGAAACTACGGTAGCTAAATGTCTCTTTTTTGAAGACCTGTACATACAATCCATTTTATGCTAATACATAGCTGTATCACACAGTTTTCCTAACTACTTTTCTTGCTCCCCTATTTTTTTAGCAGTGTATATGTATATCTCAATTTTGTTATGCTGTAACTATCATATTTATTAACGGATTTGAATGTAATTTGTTGTATACATAGGCCATACAAATGTTTCAACCGAGTTCATTGGACAGCTTCATCCACCCATTTGTTTCAAAATGGCGGTCATTTAATCTTTTTAAAATTTAAATCGCGTTATATAAAAATTAGAAATTGAAAAAGATCTTTCTTTTTTGTGTTTGACATTGACGCAAAGATTCCAGATTATTTTCTTTTCGTCTATATCTTAAAAAATGGCTGAATTATAATCTTTCGATGTCTAGTGTAACTGACATTTGAACAGTATTTTATTAGCCACGCATATCTGCATCTATTTGTATGTAGCTTCGTGTATTCAATATTTAAATTCAATTAGAGAAAAAGAGGCATTTTTAACTCACTCCATTTTCAGTCATCCATAATCAGTTTAAAAGTTTGGGTTCATAACTATAGGTTACAGGCTGATGTAATGAAATATGAGAGCGGTCCGTTCTGTACAAAGTGTGGTCACAATTTCATTCCAGCTGTTTTGATTATTGGAAGATCAAAGCTCCAAGTAAACCCAAAACCTTGAACACATACGATTGAACTATATACTAAATATTTGTATTCAGACATTTTTATCTACATCAATTCCTCAACAACCTGATTATAATGATGTTATACTTTAATTATAACGTCATGGTTTATATTATTTTAGCGTTGAGGAGCTTAATTGATTTGAGACAACATAATAATATATTCTATTGACCATTTTGTTCAGTAATACTTTTGAGTGGATAATAGTATAATTCTATATATAGAGCACCAGTAAAACTCAGTCCACATTTTCAGCTAACAAAAATTGGGTTATTTTACGAGCTTTATCATCTAATTCCAATTTTTTTTCTACGCACATTTTTAGAGTGAAAATAGCTCCGAATTTTTACTGTAACATTTTTTTAGATCGAGCTCTACTTTTCCCTCTGGTTCCACCAGTTTTTTTATACGATTTCATAGCTTTTTCAGATCTTTCAAGAATTTTATCAATCACCTTCAACTAACACATTTAAACTATTATTAGTATTAGTTTAAATTACTAGTAAACATATTAATTTTGCGAAATACCTGAAATAACGCCAAATTGGCGTCAATTTTGGCAAATAATTTTGGTTGCCAGATTTGGCGTTATATCGCCAAGTTTGCGAAAAATTTCACGACATTTGGCGACAGAACCGCCCCTTCTCGATGGTAGTCCCACTGCAGTTCCGCTGTATCTACGCAGATTTTCTTTTGACCATAGGTATCTACACAGATTTCCATTGGTTCATTTTCAAATTGTTATATATATATATATATATATAAGAATTTTTTTCTAAATTAACCCTTTTTAATTGAAATATCTGTATTGAAGTAACTGTTTTGGCGTCGAAAACACTCAAATAGATGGGTTTTTTTGTTTTTTCTTAACATAGATTTAGTTACAGTTTATATATATGTTTATGAATTTTGTTTGAATGACGTCAATTTCAAACATGCAAAAATCTATCCAGATAAGAGAATGAGAATTTTTATAGATCTATAAAAATAAAAGAACTCATGTTATCATTTCTTTTTTAAATTATTGAACTGTTTTTTATTTAGTGGCAACTCGAAAGAAATAATTTGTAATTAAAAAGGAGAAATTTCTATAATGTTAAATTATGGAAGGCATATTTTAAATGGGTGCCATTTTTTAATTTTGGATATTTTTTGACAGGACTTTCGAAAGACACATTCCTAAACTAAAATCTTCCGAACAGGCTATTACACGTCGCTGAATATTCCCTGGTTCGGGTTATAATTGAGTTGTTTGTCCTTTTTTCTTGTTTCAAGTGGAAAGACAAAACAGGGGATATCCATAACTAATCGGTGGATATGGATGAATTTTTGTAAACTTTGAAGATTAGAGTAGGACACTTCGCCTTTTCAATTTTGTCGCGATCCGATGATTGGGTCCAAAGTTATTAAGAGGCTAACTTCAAACTTTAACATTAGAGGTGGGTCTGAGCTCTACTATACAGCACTATTGTGCTGTATGATGAAAGCTATTATAAAATACTTTTAAATAGTAACTATTTCTTTAAAGTGTTATTTGATATAAAGTAATATTTTATTGACTTCTTTTCATATGAATCAATAAAGTATGCTAAAAATACATGTAAATTGTTTTGTGTATCACACCAAACAAAGAAAGAAATTCTAATATCAAAACATTTTTTTACATTGATAACGCTATATATATATATATATATATTTTTTTTTTTTTGGGGGGGGATTCTAGAGATGATAACGTATGATATCGAAAGAGGGAGAGAGGGTTCAAAATTACCAAAATGTTGATAACATTATATATGCACAGCCATTAAGTGATTAAAACATGTTTCTTTTCTGTTTTACTAAAATTCATCTCTATTAATTTCAGTAGGCTTTGTAAATGGAATAAATCTATAATATCTATTCTCTCAAGTTTCCTAAACATGCTATTTTAATTTATATTTAAAATAAATCTATAACTTAGACAATATTTTAACAATAACACCCCATCTAATTAATTTCCTCAGCTATAATTTAATTTATATAAAACTTTTAAAATTTAATAAAATTTAATGATGCATTTACATTTGCATTTTTATATTTGCGATCTCCAGGTAAATTTAATTAACAACCATCTTCAGAGCTGAGCATATGCTAATGTATGATATTCGTCATTCCAAGTTTATGTTGACTTACGTTAATATCTCAGAGTAATAACTTAGATGAGTGACGTCCACAACGTTCTAATGATGCACTTGGGCAACTAAACTTAATAAAGTGCTCCCTTTTAATTTACATTTATTAATAAGGAAACGAGAGTTCTGACGATTAATTATAATTATAATTTATCAGTTCTGTAATCTATTGTATGCATTTCCTAATAAAAGGAACGTACCTGTTAATTAAGATTTCTATAACGTTAATTTGTCTAATTTATGATGGTCAATAATTTCCCTGGATAATCAGAAAATTTCTGTCTTAAGAAATTCATATAAAATTAAATATCGTCTCTCAGAATTCAACTGGTCGACTTTTTTTCATTATTTTATCTTTTTAAATAATATTTTAATGCTATAAACGTCATTTACTCAATGGATTTTAGAGTTTTCAAAACGTTATTTACAATAAATATAAATCGAAATAACTTGCAATAAATATAAATATAATATTTTTTACACACTTTACTGTCAGTTTTAATTTTTTTTATGGATTTTTCAATGAAAAGTTTACCTTTCTTGGTAGAATAAATTTTGCATATATTCACCTTGAAAATTTAATTCACCAGGAAACTACCCTTTAAAATTCATTAAAGGAAATTTCATTAAAGGAAAAAAACCCTTTAAAATTCATTTTTTAAATAGATTATTCAATGCTAAAAAAATTAAATACAATAAAACCAGTGAAAAAAAATCTGCCTATGACGGAATTCTGTCTTAAACGGAAAATATGTTGATCCATGCAAAATAAATGCAATAGTACCTGCAGAGAAAATAAGCTCCAATTACATCTTCTAGGGAGAGCATCTGTCTATAACGTATTTTTTCTTTCCTATGTGATTCCGTCTTAAAAAGTTTTAGTGTATATCATTTTTCAGAGTCTATAACGCATGGGATATGGATAAACGATTTTAAAATATAAGTGAAACATTTACATATAAATAGAGATTCATTGATAAAATAAATATACAGTCGAACCTCTATATAACGAAACTCCATACATCGAATTTCTCCATATAACGAATTTTTAGTAAGAACGGTCCCCTTTTCGCATGATTACATCAAAAACAGACTCTATATAGCGAAATATCTATCTCCATATAACGAATTTTTTCATAAATTGATCTTAATTTATTCAGTTTTAAAAAAGCTTCGAAATCATATGGAATCATTCACGTTCATATGGAATTCATTAGGTTAGGTGTTTTCCATCACTTATTTTTGATTTATCGTTCAGTGAAGAGGTTTTTTTTTTTTAAATATTACTTCTCTCCTTATTCTTTAAATCTAACAAGTTCATCCCACCTCCCACACACCTTTCAACATCCTTCTCAAAACATAGTCAATTGAATTGTTACACATATAAGAGAGGAATCAATGAGAGCACATAAGAGAGACCTTCAAATGGAGGAAAATATCAACTACAATTTTTCATTCCTTGCTAAAATTTGAGAATTTTTTTTGAGAGCGTAACAATTGTAATTTTATAATCAAAACAACAAAAAATTACAGATTTCTTCCTCTGAAATTTATGTAAGTCTTCCTCATTTGATTTTCATTAAGCTTTCAAATAAATGTCTTTTCTCTTTTTTGAAACTGCTTAAATAAGTAAGAAATAAAATGTTAGGTTAATATATAATTTTAAACATTTCAAATTCTTAATTAAAAAGATCAAAAATAATATTTGTTCAAAATTTACACATTAAATACTATTTTTAACATCATACTCTATACATCGAATTTCTCTATATAACGAATTTTTTACTGGAACGATGGATTTCGTTATATAGAGGCTCGACTGTATTACAGCCTTTGGCGCTTCTTTAATAATAAAAAGTATAAATATAAAAACGAAAAGCTATAAAAGAATTTTTTGGTCAGAACTCCTCCATATGAAACATTTTTTTTTCGCACGCCGAATTAAAAAACTATGTAGAAATTTGCGACTGAACTGGGCTATGATTTAAACTATTTTCCAGACCGGTCCGGGTTATGATGTTGACATTTTTTTAGGCCACGCCGAACTTTTCCCCCTATGGGTCGATTTGGTACCTGACCTAGATATTTTGACCCGGGCAGACGTCCGGTATACCAATTTAGCGTAAAAACTATACTCTGTTATTTTATGTCCAAAGAAAAAGCGTTATCTTAAACCAATTTTTATTAAATTGCGATTTGTGAATGTTCCCTAACAAGCATTGAAATTGAGGCAAGAAATCACAGTTTAGAGGCAGGGAATAGTGGTGTAAGTCAGGAATTTTTGAGGATTTTGGCATTTAATGTATCTGTGGGATTTTTAGATACGGAGATGAAATTTGTTTTGTTCAATTTAGGAATGGATAAGGAATAATTTTCTAATTGGGAATTTTGCCCTACGTGGGCCATATAAAAATTTAATTTTCGTATTTTTTCAAATATACCCCCCATGGAGTTGCTACTTATCTTATCAGAAATTTCACCTTTTTTATGAATTTTTGCAATTGGAAGTATGGGTTTAGGGGCAATATTTGAGGAGATAGCCTATTGTTTCGATATTTATGACTTACCCTGTATATATATCTGTGTGTGTGTCTGTGTATTAAAATACACGGATAGCTATTAATTAATAAAACAAGATAAATAGTTCTTTTTTAAGAATTCGATTTTTCCATTATACGCTGCAGCACAGCAAAATATTTTCAAATAGATAAAATCAGGGTCATTTTATGAATCTCAATTTAGCAAGGATAGAAGGAGACTCGCATATGTTTAAAAACAAAAGACCCAATAAGAAGAAATTAAGATATTTAATTTTACACGCGTCTTTTATTGAAATAATGGGTTAAATGAGATTTTTGTACAGTTTTTAATCGAATTATTACAGTTGATCATAGATAATTTAAAAATATTTATTTATATTATGAAGTACGGGTATTCAACAAAATCTTTAATCTTTTAAGAGAATTACTCATTTATTTCAAGTTAATGGTAAAACGGATTTAAATCATAAAATTTCCGGAATGCTTTCAATGTATTTTTTGCTTCAGTTTTTAACTATCACCTTCTATTTTTAATGCTCCAAATAATTAATTGGAGGCAACAACAACACTTATACAGAACATATATACAGTTTCATCGCAAACTGAAAACACCAGAGAAAATTTTTTGAAGCAATGGGTATTAAAACCAGAATAAGTAGGAATATTGAACAACAACAACAACAAAAAATAAACAGAAAAACTGAAAATCTCTCTCGAAAAAATATATTTCTTTCACTACAGACATGCAAGTAGTACAAAAAGAAGAAAAGTCACAGAACTTGAATCTGAAATCTATACATTTTACATATATCATTTTAGAGGTAATTTTTTGCAAATTCTGTTCCCTACTTCAGTCGACGAAATGTATGTAGATGAACTTACTTCTAGATGTATTTGGAAAGAGGAGATTGAAAAGTTTACTGTTCTTTTCAGAGCCGAATTTATACGCTTCATTTAAATAAGTTTGATTTTCTTATGGAGCTTGAACATATTTAAATTCTTTTTCTTGTATTATAAAAACGGTAAAAAAAAGAATTTGTTCTACATTTTTTTTGAAATACGATACACTTTTAAATGCAGTCCGATATTAAATACATTAACATTATTTAGAGAAAACATTAAAAGAGTTAGACTTTTATTTCTTTCTATATACGTGGAGGTCATGAAAATATGTGTTAATAGGTGAAATACCCGAACATGATAATTTATAATGTTGATAATATGAGCATATAAATGCAAGAAATGAGAGAAAATAATATATATTACTATTAAAATTTCAATATTATTCAGTCCAATATAAAACATGAGATTGGAAATAAAAGCTGAAAGATTATGCAACATTTATTTATATAGGTACAGGATTTCGTAGTTAATAGCTTTTTACAATCCATTGATTGCGTCGAAACTGGACCGAAAAACTCGATGAAGGAAAAATATGTTTCAAGTGAAAGTTATTGGCTGGTCCTTGAATACCCTTTTTAATGAACCTTACAAAGTTCGAAGTGATAATTCTAAAAGATGTTGTTTAGTTAAGAAAAAACATCAGCAACTTTATGCGCACGTGTCTTGTCTCGCATAGACCATTGCGTATTGATTATTCGATGATGTCACTAGACAAATACAAAACGCAAACCTAGTAAGTTATCTGCCAGGATCCTACACTAGAAACAATTAACATAAGGGGCCATCCATAATTGATGTTAAGCATTTTTTCCATATTTTTTACTCCCCTCTCCCCACCTTTGTCACAAAGTGTCACACATCACTTTGTCCCCCCCACTCCCCTCTTGTCACGTGTCACGCTATATTACGTAAACATACTGTTGCAGTTCAGAAACAAAGCACTACGTTTTAGATCACATTTCAAATTTTATTTTTAAACTTTAATTATGTGTTTTAATAATATTTGTGAGCTCAAAAATAAAAATGATTCGTATTTTGTATAAAATAAGGTTTACAAATAATAATAATATTAGTAATAATACAGAATTGTAATAAATTATTAATATGAAAGAGCAATTAAAAACAATATTATTTTGGAATTTGAAATAGAATTTAACATTTTTGGCTTTATGAGCGCAAAATACTTTCATTTTAAAATAACTTCATATTTTAATCTACGGAATTTTAATGCTTTTATTTTAACAAAAATGTGTCATGTCACATTCCTTCTTACCCCCTCCCACTCCCTTATCATAAAATGTCACAATTTCATGAAACCACCTCCCTTCCCTTCAAGCGTGTAGTCATTTATGGACGGCCTCTAAACTGGGACACGAGATAACTTGGCCATAGGTCATTTTATAATTATTATTTTTATAGAGCTGGAGTTTCAATTATCCCATAAATTTTTCAAGTATGAGGTATAAGGGGCATACTGGGTAACTGGATCATATGGGATCCAGTTACCCAAATATATATTATTTTCTTTCTTCCATTCTTTCTTTTTTTACTGTCAGTATACATATCATATTTATAATTTACTGACTGTATCCTCCTCAGTCCTGAGATAAATTTTACACAGCATTATAAAAACCGTTTTAAAATTATTATAAAACATGGCCAAAGATGATTCAGTCGATAAATCGATGCTTCCAACATTCACACATCTATTTAAAAAGTCTAGATGTAATTTTAACAATTCTAGAAGCATTTAAATTAGTTTAAAGGGTGTTTTTTAGTATCATCTCTAGGCGACATTAGGAGTGAGGTGAATACATATATTTCATATATTATATAATTTTCTTGTTTAATTATTGGGCTAAGATGAGACTCCTTTAAGTCTAAAAATCTGAGAGAAGACGTGAGCGGCCTAATTAATAAGTTTATCAATAATTATTTCGTTAATTGATTACATTAATTCAAAATACATAAGTAAATGTAACTGCTTATCTGTATTTGCTCCACAAGCTAGTCGATTCCTATAAATGATATATAAAGTAAAACACTTTATAAAATCACCATAAAATGTAAAATAAAATAGGACGCGTTTTGAGCTACAACAATAACAGCTCGCCATCAGCTAAACCAACACGTGTCCGTAATTGCAAAGAGTCGGACACGTGTTGGCTTGGCTGACGACTTTATTTTTCATATTATGGTGATTTTACAAAGTGTTTTACTTTATTTATTGATTATCGCCAGTGTTTACGATGTTTTTTTCACAATCCTATAAGTGATGTTTGTGAGCTGAAAAAAACATTTTATTTGACTGTAGGTGACAATATCCAAGAAGGTTTTTACAAGAAAAGGGGAATAGAACCAGAATAAGAATTAATATTAAATGAAAAAAACAAACAAACAAACAAAACAACAAAAAAAACCCCGAAAATTTTTCTTAAAAAAAACATAATTATTTTACTACAGGCATGGAATCGGGACGCATAGAAGAAAAGTCATAGAACATGAATCCGAAATCTATACATATCATTTCAGAGGTAATTTTCTGCCAATTCAATTCCCTACTTCAGTCGACGTAACACATGCAGATCAACTTATTTCTAGATGTATTTCAAAAGAGGGAATTGAAAAGTGTACTGTTCAGTTAGAACCGAATTTATTCGCTTCTTTTGAATAAATTTGATTTTCTTATGGAGCTTGAACATATTTAAATTCCTTTTCTAGGATTATAAAATCGGTCAAAGAGTGAATTTGTTCTGTTTTGATTCTTTTGAAATACGAAACTGTTTTAAATAAAGTCAGATATTAAATACATTAACGTTATTTAGAGAAAACTTAAAAAGAGTGACAAATTTAATTATTTGTATGTACAGGGAGGTCATAAAAAATATGTTAACAGGTTAAACTGAAAATATTTCTCCAAAAATACATACTTCTTTAACTTCAGACATGGAAGTTGAACAGAAAGAAGAAAAGTCTAAGAACATAAATCTGAAATCTACATATAATCATTTTAGAAGTAATTTTCTGCCAATTCAATTCCCTACTTCCATTGACGTAATATATGCATATTAACTTATTACTACATCTATTTGGAAAGAGGAGATTGAAAAGTGTACTGTTCTTTTCAGAATCGAATTCATACGCTTCCTTTGAAAAAAGAAATTGATTATCTTATGGAGCTTGAATATATTTAAACTCCTTTCTTGTATTATAAAATTGGCTAAATAATGAATTTGTTCTGATTTTCTTCTCTTTAAATATGATACATTTTTAAGCACAGGCAGCTATTACGTACATTAATGTTATTTAGAGAAAAAATTAAAAAGAGTGAGACTTTTATTTACTTATATGTACAGGGAAGTCATGAAAATATGTTAACAGGTGAAATATCCTAGCATGGCAATTAATAATTTTAATAATGTATGCATATAAATGCAAGAAATGAGAATGCGGAATTTCATTTTATGTACCTATGTCAGTTAAGTATAAAATAAGACTCGCATATGTTTAGAAACAAATGATCCAATAAAAAAAAAAAAAAATTAAGTCTTTTATTGAAATGGTGCGTTAAATGAGATTTTTATATTGCTTTTAAACGAATTATGATGGTTAATCATAGATCATTTACAAACTTTTATTTATGTTATGAAGTATGATTATTCAACAAAACCTTTACCCTCTTAAGAGAATTGAATAATCGTTCATTTATTTCAAGTTAATGGTAAAACTTAAAACCACAGAAAGTATAATATGTACTTTAAAATGTTTAGGTTTACTTAAAAGGCGATTAAAGTAATCAAAAAGAGATGTTTGTATTTAATTTTATTTAAAATATCTGAGTACTTTCAAGCCATAACTAGGCTTTTCCTCAGAGAATATTTTTAAAACTAATTTTTGTTTGTTTACATAAACACATGATTTCGTTTTGAAAATGAACGAGCCAATAATTAATACAGTCTAAAGTAGAAGTAGTTTTTAGGATTAAACGATATATATTATTATTAATTGCAGTCCATTTACTTTATTATTCCCCTCTGTGTTCATTCATCACTTTTCGTTTTTAATTGCGTGACTTGAAGATCGAATTAATAATGTTTGAGATGAAAAATCGGCAAAAAGAAATATTTAACTGTTGTATCATAAATTTTAATGCGTCACTTTGCTCAAATTGCAGGATTTATTTTCTGGGTGTTAAACCAAGAATTTGGTATATTGTACGTTAGGGCATTGTTACATACTTGATTGTTTTTGCATAGGATTTCTATGGATTCTCTGATAATGGATTAATAATAATTGGCTGTTGAGAGCATAATTTAGTATGATCGAAATTTATTGTGATATTCTGATTGAGATATGAATGAGAGAGAGAGCAGTGGATTGACGACAAAATTTTATGCCTGCTTTGTCTTTTTTTTTTTTGTTTTTCCAATGTGTTCCATTAATCTATTGCAATCGGCTTTAAAAGTTAAGGTAAATAGACCAGTTAATTCGACTTTCAGTATTGGATCGATTTCCGTACAAATTCTACTTTTAATTTCTTTGGTGGACAGTCTATTAAATTTATATTGCGTTCCAGAAGAACATATCGTAGTTTTTCGTATAGACCAGAGAAATAGTTAAATGTTTTGTATGTAATTTCTTTATGGGTTACTTTTTTGATATTTTCATGAAAATTAAAAACGAAAAGTGACGAATGAACACAGAATGCAATAATAAAGTAAATGGACTGCAATTAATAGTAATATATATCTTCTCTCATGAAGTTTAATCAAAAAACTAATGCTACTTTTAACTGTAATAATTATTGGTTCGTTCATTATTAAAACGCAATCATGTATTTATAGAAATAAACAAAAATTAAATCTAAAAATATTTTCTGAAAAAAGCCTAATTAGGGATTGAAAGTACTGAGATATTTTAAATAAAATTAACTATTAAGTATTAAAATTAACTATTTGATTATTTAAATTGCATTTTAAGTAAAACTGAACATTTTAAAGTCCATATTATGCTTTTCGTGTTTAAAACAAAGTAAAAATTGCGTTTCATCATGTGTTTTTATTTATTGGTAAAACATATTTTAATCATACTATTTTCAAAATATTTTCAAAATATTTTTTGCTTCTGTCTTTAACTGACTATTTTATCTTCTATTTGTAATCTTCTAAATACCAAAACTTTATGCCGAATATGTTTACAGTTTCGACGAAAATTGAAAATATCAGAGAAGGTTTTTCCAAGCAATGGGTATTACAGCCAGAATAAGTAGAAATATTAAATAAAAAGTAAAAGGGAAAAATAAAAATCTTTCCAAAAAAACATAATTCTTTCAGTGCATGCATGGAAGTGGAACGGAAGAAAGAAAAATCACAGAACATTAATCTGAAATCAATGCATACCATTTTAGAGGTAATTTTCTGCCAATTCAATTCCCTACTTCAGTCAACGTAATATATGCAGATCAACTTATTTCTGGATGTATTTGGAAAAAGGAGATTGAAAAGTATACTGTTTTTTTAGAACGGAATTTATACGCTTCCCTTGAATAAGTTTGATTTTCTTATGGAGCTTGAACATATTTAAATTCCTTTCTTGTATTATAAAATAGGTTAAAGAATGAATTTGTGTTATTTTTCTTATATTCAATACGATACAATTTTAAATACAGTCCCATGTTAAATACATTAACATTATTTAAAGAAAACATTAAAAATAGTAAGAATTTATTTAAATGTACAAAGAAGTGATGAAAATTTGTTAACAGGTGAAATACCACATCAGATAATTAATCATTTTAATAATATGAGCATAGAAACGCAAGAAATGGGAGAGAATAATATAAATTATTATTAAAATTTCAGTATTATTCAGAGCAATATCAAACACGAAACTGGAAATAATATGTAACATTATGCAACATAGAATTATCGTCGATAGAATTAGCTCAAAATCTGTTATTCCCAACATGAAGCAAAAAGATGCGGGGCTGTATCCATATATCCATAGAATAATGTCAATATAGCATACGTAATATTGCACTTACTACAATATTTTGAGACAAATCCTTATTGTTTTGCTTTATTTTGGGAATAACGGATTTTGGTCTATTTCTATCGACGATTATTTTCAGAATTTTTAAGCTATGTTTTTGAGACTTTCAGAAAAGTTGCTCTTTACATTTAGCTGACACATTATTTAAATTACATATCAACTGCGTTTACGCATGCGCAGTGAAATTTTATTTAGTAAACCTACTCATTTAACATACAATTTTTATTATTTTTAAATTCCGACTACAGAGTATTGTGAACAATATTATTTGTGATATTTCTGAAAAGAACGATTTTTTATATTAAGAACTCTGTAAATTATAAACAAAAAAGCTTGGAAAATTTGGGACTCTTTTTATAAAAACCTTAATTTCTATATAAGTAAACATTAAATCCACATAAAAATGGGCACAGATTATTACAATAAGCCACGTAATCATAATATGCAGTTGGAATGCTTTTGCCACATTAGTTTTGACAGGGTTATGCAAAAGATCTTCGTTCTTTTTTAATTTGATGACGGTTTCCTATGAGATTTCAAGAAGAAATCTTCATGAAAATATATGACCTGAATTATTTTATTTACATACTTGGAGTTTCAGAATAAGTCCTCGTATATTTTTCTAGTTATTTAACAAATCGTCTAAAATCACAAGTAGCCGATCACCTTTGGCCATATAGTGTGTATATGTGTATATATGCAGGGTGTTTCAGTTAAACGTTTCAGAACTCCTAAGAGAGGTAGAGTGCATCCTGAAGACTCAAAATCATACAGGAATGTGGGGTCGGAAATGCTTTCCTGAAGCGGCGATGTACATAGAAGCACCATAAAGAAAAGACACCGTAAGTGAAAAATCGTTTTATTAATTAATGTAAAAAGCAGAAGGTACATAGGTCAAAGTAAGTGTTCAATATTCCTGCCACCGACAATGCACACCTCACATCTCCGGCGCATGGAAATCTGAACATTCTCGAATACTCCAGGCATATCTCGAATTTTTCCGGCAGCTACTGCCATTCTTGTCCACTACAATCTGCAGCCCCGTAGGCTAAATGCATATCGGCTGACTCTGCATTCGTATAATCAGCCATCCTACTAACTTGGCGCCCTTGTGCGAAATGACGATTCCCTGCATGAAAGCTCAGAACTTTACCACGACGCCCTCTAGCGCGTCGGGAGAGCATTTCTGACCCCGCAATGCTATATGATTTCGAGTCGTCAGGATGCACTCTACCCCTCTTAGGAGTTCTGAAACGTTTAACTGAAACACCCTGTATATATATAACATTTTTTAACTACTTAAAGAACAAATATTCATCTGCCGATGTCGTTTCTTTAGCATTAGAAGCCCAAATCTTAATTTTGAACCTGATTTAAAGGATGCGAAATAAAAATTTCATATGAACTGAATCATAAAAGAATCGGAAAGACAATTTAAGATCAATAGATAATACTTTAAAATGTTAATACCAGTAAAGAATTTGAAGTAATTGATTTTAAGTGTTATAGAACGCATGGAAGCAAATATGGAATATGGAAGCAAATAATTTTTACGAACTTTCCATTACTCTTATCGTGATTTTAAAAAGAGAAAACGATACCAATTTTGATAAAATTTTTGTCTAAATGGAGGCAAATTTTCAATGTTTAATGAAAAAAAATTTCTTTTATATTGAATATTTAACTACATTTTATTATATCCATAAAGCTAAGTTATAAAACTACAAAGTTTCGGCTGCAAATCTTTTTTGCTATTGAAAAATTTTTCGAAGAAAAAAAAAAAAAAAAAAAAAAAAAAAAAAGGAAAGGATTTTTATATTTTTTAATTATTACAAAATATAATTTTAAAGAATTATATATTCAAAATGTCCAACAGCAGAATATTTATAAAGATTTTTTTTTCATTAGATTCGTGCAAGACTTTCGCATTTTGATCTTTGGTGATCTTTGGCGCATTTCTATTAGTTGGTGATGTTTTTTTCTCATTAAATTTAATTAATTAAATTTTTAAAATTCAACAAAGCTTTTTAACGAAATGTTACTGTATTACGTCAAAACTCTCTTAAAAATGGAAACAAAAAACACTAAAAATAGCTTTTTATATGACTGAAAAAAAACTCCACTTCGTCGCAATCTGTGGCGAATTTCAACGATTTAGAATTGGGCTTGTTTTTACTTTTTCGATTTTCGTCTGAGATTTAAAAAAAAAAAAGTATATATTTTAATTCACGGAACCGGTTCAGAAATTGATTTTATCATAATATAAAATAATTTTGACCAAAATTGAAAAAGTTAAAACTAGCCAGGTTATAGATGGTCCTATGAAAAAAAAATCATGTAAAAATACTGAAATTTGAGCGAGATATTTGAAAATAACGCCCTCGTTGATTTAACTTTATCATTCGGGTCTTTTTGGGTGACTTGTGGTCTCTTAAAGTATAAAAAATCAAATTTTTAACAAAACAAACACAAATCTTCATATAATGAGGCAAACAAACTCATCTTAAAAGTTACAATTTCGCTAGGTGAATTCGAGCCATAACAAAACCTAATTTTAAAGTTTCGATATAAAGGAACGAGTACAATTTTTATTCTATCTTTAGCAGTTTGTTTGATGAAGATTCTTCATCGAGTCATTTGATCTGGATTCAAAATTGATGTAAATTAATTGATCAACGTTAAATTTATAAATCCCGCATTCCGCAAGAAATTTTTCACTGGAAAATTCAATTAGTTTTGGTATTTTATGCTTTTATAGTTTATATCCAACTACATACTGCTGCAAGCTTCTTTATTTATTAGATAATACTGTGTAAATAATGTACAGGGTGTATCTAAACTACTGGGCAAAACTTTAAGGGGTGATAGTACACATCAAGAGAAATAATATTAAATGGGAAACTAAGGGTCCCAAACGTCTTCCGAAGGAGATAGGCGCTTCAAAGTTTAGGGTCCAAAATTTGAAATGATTATAAAAAATGGAACAATTGGTCGATCCGTTTGCGGTTTTCACGAAAACTACTCTTTATGTCAGTATTGTCTTGAAAATAAATTATAAAGATAAATTTAAAAAAATGCCGATAGAAGGCGCTTTAGACTTTGGAGTAACTTACAACTATTTTTCACCGTTATTTTTTGCATCTCATTAATATTTTTTATGCTTAGACATAAACTTAAATTTTGTGCTGAAAATCTAAATCGTTGAGAGTGGTTAAGTAGCGCTAACTGAACTGTGTTCAATGGGGGTGGGAAGGTTCAAATTTTCTAATGATTATACAAAACGGAAAAATTGGGCGATTCATTTGCGGTTTCCTTTAAAACCATTCTTTATGTCAGTATTTCCTTGAAAATAAATTTTAAAGATAAATTTTAAAAAATTCCGTTAGAGGGCGCCTAAAACTTTAGAATAACCAACAACAATTTTTAAGTGTTATTTTTTGAATCTAATTAAATGCTTGCAAAAGCTGTCAGCACTTCGCTGACTAATATCTCCAGAACATTCGGCTGGCTAATCGCCAGTGATTCGCTTCGCTATCTAATGTCGATGCCAGAGATACTCACTCGCTGGCTAATGCCAGAGACACCCACTCGCTGGCTAATGCCAGAGACACCCACTCGCTGGCTAATGCCAGAGACACTCTCACACACACTCAAACTCCAAGCTTTTATATGTTGCAAACTGAGATACTTCACATTAACATATTGCCAATAACCGCGAGCTAACTGCAGAACCCGAAAGAGACACACACACTCTAGAAAGTTAAAGTAAAAGAGAGGATAGATGTCGCTTTTACGCTTACACATGTTAAATTATTGACGTCACGATCTCAGAAATACTAGAGTGCCTTTATGACAAAGGTCACTCCCTCACAACCCCCCCCTCGGATTCCACAGAGAAAAAGGGCTGAGCTAAATGCATGCCCAGGACTTTTTCTTGTTATAAATTTCAAACCGTAAAAAAAACACAGTGATGGGTGAAAAATTAGCGCCGAAACATAACTTTTAAAATATTAACTTTAACCCATCACAACCAAAAAACCTCAGTTTGCCTCAAATATTCACATATTCAATCCAATCATTCTTTTTATCCTAAAAAATAGCCTCCGTAAAACTTCCAAAACTCGTAAAACTTTCAAAACTAATTACTTCTTCTTTCAAAACAACGCACTCCACTAGGAGTGCTAAAATTCCTCAAAACACTAAACTTTCGAAACTTTCCTCAATATTGAAATACAACTATAACTTTACCAAAAATTTCTCCATAACTTTCCTAATACTAGAATTCGCACCAAGTCCAAAAAACCCAATGCGCAAAAATTTTCCTCATCCATATTCCGAACTCATCTAAAATTAAATTCACTTCATACTAAAATAACTCTGCTACTACGTAATACCTACACTGTTAAAAATCTGCTGCATTTTGCTGCAACGCCCTCCACCACTTGTATATAATATCTCTATTCCAACCAATGAGAAAGCTCCATTTCACGGCCAAGTAACCGTTTTCTATACAAGCAGGGGAGTGCGTTGCAGCAAAATGCAGCAGATTTTTAACAGTGTATATACCCATTGGCCAATGAACTAACTCCCAAAATTCTTCAGAACTTAACTCCACTTTCACAATATTTGGGGCACATACGTACAGCGTCACATAGCTGTGCTTATGCAACAATCAAAAATATCAAAAATTTACAAAATGACGTCATCAAGTAACTCTTCATCTGTATTAACTAAAAGAAAAATAGCAGAATCAATACATAACACAGGTATACTTCCCTGCAAGAAAATCACATTAACATTCAATTCTAATGCAATACAATTTCAAATTCAAATGCAACTTAAAACTTCGCAACTTGCGGAAACCATTCCCAACTAAAGTACAAACGTAACACATAAAACACGAACGGTAGGAAGAAAGTTAATTCATTAAATGTTAGTATAAGAGATAGAAACGCGTGTCAAGGACTTCTTGACCGCAAAACACGTGCCCGTCCGAACCGCGGCGCGTGTACAAAATAACCCAAATTACTATCTGTACTTTCTGAAAATTTAAACATACATTAACATACATTTTATAACACATGAACAGTATAACAATATAATAACATTTTAACAACTAACATAACAATTTAACAATAGATCCAGAATTTTTAAAAGCAGTTAAGACCAAAATCTCAAACATACATAAAACTAACAATTTTGCAAACAAATTTTGTATACAGTTAAGCACTAATCGTGAGTCCGTCAAAAAATTCCAAAAA
Source organism: Maratus speculifer (assembly GCA_964019185.1). Classification (NCBI taxonomy): domain Eukaryota; kingdom Metazoa; phylum Arthropoda; class Arachnida; order Araneae; family Salticidae; genus Maratus; species Maratus speculifer. Next base: position 83,728,795 of record OZ025296.1, read on the forward strand.
TGGCCAAAAATACAAAACAGTCTCTCTGCTTTATATTCCTTCACATTGCTACCACATATATGCACTCTAAGAGAAATTTAATAAAGAACATTATCACCCAATCATAGAGATGATTCGCTGCTAGCCGTCTTCATACTACAGGATGGCTTTCTCCTCTTGTCCCAGAAACCTTGTACGAAGGATCTTTCGTCATCAGAACTGTACGGTGACGCCACCATTGACTGTCGTGCCTGCAGCCTGGTTCTGAATGGATGCCGTGGGATACTTGTAGGTTCCACTCGACGACTCTGCTCTGGCTGTTTCGCTGGTATCACTCCATGGCGAGATTCACACTGCTGATGCCGATAATCTGAGTGTTGTCTCCTCTTTCTAGACGCACCCGAAGTTACTGAAGATCCTAGGCCACGTTTCTTTCCGGATCTATGCTGTTTCTTATTGGGCAAAAATTCGGAATTTAAAGTTCTTTTAAGAGTTTGACGAGTGTCCATACGAAATTTCTTTCGAGGATTAATCACTGAAGATGGTGAACTATTAGATAATTTATGTTTGTGAGGTTGCTGTCTAATAAGTGGAGGAACGGGACAGTTTATAATCTTTTGTATGGCACACAGAGTCTGATGTATTTGACACGGCTCTCTTATTTTTATTATCATACTTTGCTCTCGGATTGCTAGGCTTTCTACTTTCAATAACAGTTTTTGGAGCTGTTTCACTAGATTTTCTTTTTGCATACTGATGAAAAGAATTAGATGAAGAAGTGCTGGACTCGGGACACTCATTGGATCGGGAATTTCGCGAAACACCACTCGACACATGAGAACCTTCACTACCATTTTCTCTAAACTTATAAACTCTAACCTGATCCAAATTAACCGTCATTCTTTCACCATTGACATTAACAATCAAATTATTATTTCGAACTTCCAAAACCTCAAACGGACCTACAAACTTCGGACCAAACTTAGCTACTCTCTTTTGACGACTTGAACTTAACCAATGCTTTTCTACTAACACAAAATCTCCAACTTTCACTTCTAACTCCCTTCTACGCATATTATAATACTGTGCTTGCTTTTCTTGCGCTTTTCCCATCTGAACCTGAGCCTCTTTAACCAACCTCTCAATATCCTGGCACATGTACTGACTTTCCGCATTTGACACCATAACTGGCCTTTGGAATGGAGTAATGACTTTTCTACCCAAAAACAATTCAGCTGGCGTTTTCCCTGTTGACTCGTGAACTGCTGTACGAAGTGCGTTCGCAAAATGCTGAAGAAACTGGTCCCAATTTGCATGATGAGAACCAACATAAGAAGAAATCATTTGAATTAATGTACGACTTACACGTTTAGCCATATTAGACTGAGGACGATACGGAACAGTAAAAGAATGATCGATCTCCAGCTTCTCACACAGAGCCTTAAATATATCAGAAATAAAACAAGGGCCATGATCGCTAACTACCCTAATTGGTGCCCCATATTTAGAAATATAATTATCGAAAAATGCATCGGCAACTGCAGGTGCATAAGCCTTCCTGAGGGGGACTAACTCTACCCATTTACTAAAATAATCAACTATAACTAGTACAAATCTATATCTTTTAGGATTAGACAATGGATAAGGACCGATTAAATCTACACCTACACATTCACTAGGAAAATTTACTTTAATAGGTATTAATTTGCCAGCTGGACTTACATTTTTATAATTATAACGTTGACATGTGCTACAGCTGGAGACATAAGCGCGCACTGCTTCCCGCATTTTAGGGAAGTAGCAGGATTCACAAATTCGAGCATAAGTTTTCCTGATTCCTAAGTGACCTGCTTATGGATTATCATGAAATTCTTTCAAGATGGCCTTACGAAGACTAGCCGGAATAAAAACTCTTAATTCACCACGTGAATTTACAATTTTAGAATAAAAAAGAAGACCATCGATAAGCTTAAAAGATTGGGACCATTTCTCAAACATAGGCACATCTGCGCTCGGGACATCATCCGGATTTTCCAGGTAATGATATAAACTACCAAACTCTTCATCTTGTTTCTGTTCCCTTATTAACTGCTCACGTGACCTTAACACCAACGAAGACAATGCACAACACTTAACTTCCTCCGTGACCTCTAAACCACCATGCGGGTTTCGTGACAAAGCGTCCGCTACCGCATTCTCCTTGCCAGCCCTATGTTCTATAATCACATTATACTCTGCTAACTTCAAACACCACCTGACCATACGAGAAGACAAACCCTTTCCATTAGTTAACTTTGTCAAAGCTGAATGATCCGTAATGACTTTAACCGGTATATTAGTGAAAAAACAATGAAATTTATTCAAAGCCCAAATTACTGCAAGACACTCTCTTTCCGTAATCGAATAATTCCTTTCCACTGCATTTAAAATTCTCGACGCAAACGCTATAGGTCGACCTTTCTGTGCTAACATAGCTCCAACCCCCACTGCATTCGCATCGCAATACACTTCAAACTGAGACGAATAATCGGGGTGAGCCAAAACAGGAGGGGAAACTACTGCCTCTTTTAATAATTCAAACGACCTCTGAGCCGGTGATGACCATACAAACTTCACCCTTTTCCTTTTTAAATTATACAACGGTTCACATAGCTCTGAAAAACGTGGAATGAACTTGGCGAACCAAGCCACCATCCCTAAAAATGTCGCCACTTCCTTACTATTTTTGGGGGGATTCATTGACCTAATTGCCTCAATTATCTCATTATCTATATTAATACCATCACGCGTAATTTTAACTCCTAAATACTTTATCTCTTTTCTCAAAAATTTACACTTTTCCAACTTAACTGTTAACCCAGCATCTCTTAACAACGTAAACACTTCCCTCAATAATCTCAAATGCTCCTCAAAAGTAGCTGCCATTATAATTATATCGTCCAGGTAGACCAGGACACCCTTACCAAGCAAAGGTTTAAGGATATTATTCATGGCCTTCTGGAACGTTGCTGGCGCTCCCGATAAACCAAAACTCATTCTCTTAAAAGCAAAACAACCGTCCCGAGTAATAAACGCAGTCTTAGGTATGTCCTCCGGCTTCATTGCAATCTGAAAATAACCTGACGTAAGATCTAACGTTGACATATAATTCGTACTCGTTATATTAGCCAAAATGTCATCAATAACTGGAATAGGATACTGAGGGTATTGCGTTATCGCATTTAACTTTCTATAATCTACTGCAAACCTATATGCCTCTGGATTATCTAAACTTTTCCCATTATTTTTACGACATAACACTACTGGCGATGCAAAAGGAGACTCAATTGGCATTATAATATCGTCCGCTAGCATTTTTTGAATATGATAATCAATTATACCTTGTTTAACTTTATCATAACGATATGGTTTACTAGCAACAGGTGCTTTTAAACCAGTATCAATCTCATGCCACGCAACATGCGTTAAACCCGGTTTATCAGAAAAAACCTCTCCAAACTCATTCAAAAACTTATTAAATTCCTCCTTCTCGATTTCACTTAACCCTGACTCCTCCAAATTAACTGACACTGAAACAGGCTCTTTCTTACTCACAATCTCATCATTATTCACGATTAACGACTTTTTAAAGAAATCCAAACTAATTCCTCTATCCTTCATATAATCCACACCAACTATACAATGCACTGTTAATCCATCTAACACACAAAACTCCCAACACGTCTTAACCGAACGAATTTCAACTTCCAATTCTACTGAACCTTTATTATCACAAGGGCTGTGCCGACTGAACCACCAGACTTAACCTCTTCAACTTCTTATACGAAAAATATTTCCGATTACAATCAAAAGAAATGAACAACTTATCTGCCCCTGTATCGAAGACACTTTTAACGGCAATACCATCTAACACAATTAACACCTCAGGTAACTCAACCGGATTAATAGTAACTTTATTCAAACTCACAGAAGGCTTTTCCGATTTAATCTGTGACTGCATACCTTCCGAAATACAGTCACCTACCAGTTTAACTGACCCGACCTCTGAACACATCTCTTTTGCATTGATCTATTTTCAAAATTCTCATCCGAAGTTAATCTCCTTACTTGCGAAGAAACATTCTTGTCCCGTACTCCCCCTCTCCGATCATAACCACTATTTTGTCTATTTCCATACATATGCCTATCACCACTTCTAAAATTATTAGCACCACCACAATTCCTATTTCGATTACTCGTATTCGACATATTACGACCAAATCCATCATTTCTATTACGCAAATTATTATCCGGAAATCGCTGTCCCTCTCTCAAAAAATTACGTTCCCCCTCATTTCTCAAATTACTATCCGTGACAGGTCTCTGACGAGGGCTACGCAAATCCCGTTGATCCGAGCTATGCCGAGTCTCATACTTCGATAATATCTGGTGCATTTCTGAAAAATTCTTCGGTGCTCTAACTTCAATAAAGTCCTGTATATTCGTATTAAAAAGAGGAAAAACAATGTCCAACAATTCCTCAAATGTGATATCTAAATCCAATTTATTTTTTAGTTCAAGCTTACGTAGATAAAATTTTGCCGCTGACTCATAAATATTCTGCTTATTGCAATAGAATTCTTTTCTCAAAATACTTTTATCTTTAACGGGAGGAAATGCCTTCTTTAACTCAATCACAGTCTGTTCAAATCTTTTCGCTTCATCATTAATCAGAAATTTTCCTATATTCTCTAACCACAAAAGTGCTTCGCCCTTCAATGGGCATTTGAGCACTACGTATCTACTTTTCTCAGGTATATTATTAAACAGGATATAATCATCTAGTTTGACTAAAAATTCACTAATGTCACCTGCACCGGTAAAATACACACGTGGCACAATCTCACAATGTCCGACATTTCGTTGGGCGCCATTTGTAACGTTATACACACGTTGGGTGTCATTTGTAACGGTTGGTTGGTCGTGGTGGGGGTTAAATGCAGACATACTCAGTAATTAGGATAAAACAACACAGTTTATTAAAATGATAATGGCTCAAGGGAAGTGGAGCAAGTCTTAATTTTTGTACAACTGAGAATACTATGAAAAAACTAAACGCATACTCACAGGCTCCGGACTAGCTCAATCGTGACACCTTCTATTACTTCTCAACTATCTTTCGCCTGAGCTGCTAGATAAAACTTAATTAGACAGCCCGTGGCTGCGTGTAATCCTTTATTCACTTTCAAATAATCAGAATGTAATTACTATGAAATTCCTTACCACGGCCAACTCTCAAGTCGAATACCGAAACTTCTACACAACTCACTGAGGCTCGCTGCTACTTTCAATCTGCTAGCACTTCGCTGACTAATATCTCCAGAACATTCGGCTGGCTAATCGCCAGTGATTCGCTTCGCTATCTAATGTCGATGCCAGAGATACTCACTCGCTGGCTAATGCCAGAGACACTCACTCGCTGGCTAATGCCAGAGACACTCTCACACACACTCAAACTCCAAGCTGTGAAGTATCTCAGTTTGCAACATATAAAATGTTGCAAACTGAGATACTTCACATTAACATATTACCAATAACCGCGAGCTAACTGCAGAACCCGAAAGAGACTGCCCTTTGTACACACCGCCCGTCGCTACTACCGATTGAATGATTTAGTGAGGTCTTCGGACTGGCGCTCGCAGCGGCCTTCGGGTCGCGGCGGCGTGCCGGAAAGATGACCGAACTTGATCATTTAGAGGAAGTTAAAGTCGTAACAAGGCACGACTAGACCTTAACACTCTAGAAAGTTAAAGTAAAAGAGAGGATAGATGTCACTTTTACGCTTACACATGTTAAATTATTGACGTCACGATCTCAGAAATACTAGAGTGCCTTTATGACAAAGGTCACTCCCTCACAAGCTCAGTTTGCACTACTTAACCACAGATTTTGAGCTCAAAATTTAAGTTTTTGTCTAAACTTCTAAAAAGAATTAATGAGATGCAAAAAATAACGGTGAAAAATAGTTGTTCGTTACTCCAAAGTCTAAAGCGCCTTCTATCGGCATTTTTTGAAATTTAGCTTTATAATTTATTTTCAAGACAATACTGACATAAAGAATAGTTTTCGTGAAAACCGCCACGAATCGACTAATTTTTCCGTTTTTTATAATCATTTCAAATTTTGGACCCTAAACTTTGATGGCGCCTATCTCCTTCCGAAGACGTTTGGGCCCCATGTTTCCCATTTAATATTATTTGTCTTGATGTGTACTATAACCCTTTAAAGATTTGCCCAGTAGTTTAGATGCACCCTGTATATGTTTCATACATACAATAAATATTGCAGTTTCTTACGAAATTTTACTTAAGAAATTTAACAAATTCAACTAACGTAAAATTCAAGTTACACAAAATTTACTAAACGCATTACTTACGTAACACGGGGAATGTCAGCATATCAGTTGATTCGAAATATCAGTTTAATGATTAAAGCAAATTGAACACAAAGAAATAGATAAAATTAAGGCAAGCAAATGAAAGAAAAATAAAAGGAAATCGAATCGTTTAAAATTTCTTTTAATAAATTTTTTTTTTCTTTGCGAAGGCTATTTTATAAAATTACTTCAGCAACTTCAATGAAAATAAGTTCGAGAAAGTTCGAAGTTAAAGAGGAAATAATTTCGTGCAGTCGGTTGTAGCTACAATCGATCTCCCCTTTACGAATATATTTTATAAAATTTTCAGTTTTAATTTTTTTATCATTTTAACGCTTTTTACAAAGCTATGTTTAAAATTCTTTTCAAGTTCTTTGTTTGTTTGTTTGTTTTACTCACTTTCTTAATTTTTTAAACTTTCGGAATTACCAAAATGTGAATGAAATGTTGCATAAAATTTTAAAAATTTGAAATCACACAGATTTCTGGGGTCGCAGCGTCCCTAAAATTTTCCCACTTTCCTACCACAATTTTTGAACGATAATATTTATTCTAAGATTTCATTGTAGATCTTAAAGGAATATGAATGGGAGATATTTGATTTAAAATATTGGTAGAAAAGTGCGAAAATTTTAGGGACGCTGCTACCCCTGAGATTTTTCAGTTCTCCTGACAAATCTTGTGGGTTAATTTTATGTATTGGGTCGTTCGGAAAGTCGTTTCTGTTTGGGAAAATCAATTCGTACCGGAAAATTTTGTCCATTAAAATCTAAGTATTAGATATCGGAAACAATATCTAATAATTAAATAACAGAATTTTCCGGTACGAATTGATTTTCCCAAACGGAAAGGACTTTCCGAACAATCCAATAAATAATGCTTATGGTACCTTATTTTGTCTGGTGTATGCTTAGCTACTGTTCTTATTTTTCTAATGCTCATTTAATTCATCCGTGGGGTAAATGTGGAGAAATATTATGCTATAAAGAAAATTTTGAGCAGTGGGTTCCAAACTTTATTTTTATGCGACTCAGATCAAAGTTTGAATTTTTTTCGGAAAGCTCTTAATAGTGTAAACTAGTGATGGGCGATTTCGATTTTTTAAATCGATTTAATCGATACTACGGCCAACTCGATTTAATCGATACTTTAAAATTTTTAATCGAATTCTCCGAAGGTAATATAATTTCCATTTTCCTTCAAAAGTCAAGATAAAACAGTCGGATGTGCCAATTCCAAAATTTCAGTGTATTAGTTTCTAAGATAGAAGAATTAAAGAAACCTCAGAAGCTCCCCCCCCCTGCAAAATAGCGTTTTTCGTTGAGTGATGTACACCAGAAATTGATCAAGATCAATTTTTATCAGGTACCATCTGAATCTGAATTTTGATGAAAATGCATGAAAGCGCGACATACAGCTATTTCGAAATCATGAAAAATGCAGCATATCAGCGCCACCTGTAGGGCAATTTACACCAAGAACTAAACAACACTAATCTTTTTCAGGGATTTACTGAATCTGAATTTTGATGAAAATTCATCTTGATATAGCGCTATTGCTTTAATCATGAATAATGCAGTATAGCAGCGTCATCTCTTAAGCGATTTTCATCAAAATAAAATTAGCATCAAATAATATCAAGGACTAATTAAATCTAAATTTTTATGAAAGTCCGTGCATTAGTTCTTAATATAAAGCTAAAATGGAAACAAGGGAGTGCGAAAAGAGAACTGCGCCCGGTTGAAAGTTCCAATTTAGCCCCCCTCCCCCTATTAACTTTTTCTTGTGATAGGCTAGAAGTGATGTTAGTAGTAAAAATTTCGCGCCCTCTAAATTTCTGCTCTCGGGACGACCGCCCCCTTTCACATGGCGCTGAGTAGAAATTGTGAAAAATTCAGCATAGCAGCGCCATCTGTGAAGCGATATACATCAAAATGTAAAAAAAAACATCAATTCATGTCAAGGACTAACTAAATCGAAAATTTGATGAAAATCTGTGCATTCGTTATTCAGATATAGCTGTTGCGTAAATCGCAAAAAATGCAGCATAATAGCGCCACCTGTTAGGTTATATACACCAAAAATTAATTAGATTCAGTTTATATCAAGGTCAAACTAAATCTAAAGTTTTGTGGAATTCCGTACATTTGTTCTTAAGATAGAACGGTCAGAAATTTTTATCGTATACAGACTCACAGAGTGACAGACACACACACAGACAGATATTTATTAAAACCCATGAAATCGTGTTAAAGACCTTCTAAATTATATAAATCCATGGAAAACGGGAAGTCGAAAATTTTCACGAATCTAATACGAGTCACGAATCTTCTTGTAAAGTTACAAAAGAAAGTAAAAATGTAAAATCGATTCTGTCCGCAAGATCGGTCGATTTCGATCTTTAGATTCGATTTCGATCTTTAGATTCGATTTCGATCTTTGGAATCGATTTCATTTTGATTTACTAAAATAGAAAGTGCATTTTGGAAGATTCTTATATACCAATAGAATTGTAATTTTTTTTGATTTACTTTAAATCGATCCACGTTACAGATCGAATCGATTTTTATAATTTTATTGTTTTAATGATAGCATTGATGTAAAATTACGTAAAAAAAGGGATTTTTTTCCCTAGGCTAAATCAGTGTTGAATGCAGATATTTTTCTGCGACTCCGGAGGAAGGCATCATGTTTTACAGATTTGTAAGAGAGGGGGATCACAATTTGTGCATTAAAAAGCATAAAATCTCATAACCTCGGGAGGGGGGGGGGTAATCCCCTGCGGGCCACCCCATTAATTCGACACTAGGTTAAATCGTTATATTTTTGTTTAGAAGTCCAGTTATTTGAAGTATTAGTTTATTGTGTTTTATTTTTCACGTTCGTTTCTTCAAACCCCCCCCCTTCAGTTCAGTTATAACTTACAGGGCCTTTCGAAATATGCATACAGTTTTAAAAATGTCCAATTCTCGGTTTATTTTATTTTATATCAACATTTTAAATCCTTGACAAAAGATAAATAAGGGATCGCCCTTCCGCCCGTTTGGGGTTTATCTGCTCCCCGCCGGGGGGCATATTTTTTCTTCAAAAGAAACAAAAAAATGTTGAGGGGGGATTCCGCCTCCCCAATATACACCTTAAAATTTCGATCATTTAATTCTCTACCATTTTTAAGAAAAATCTTAGCTACATGGCACCCCCAGAGCTATGAAACCCCCCCCCCCCTGTCGATCACTCACTTAATTTTGCTTATTTCTTCACTTCATTTCAATCTTTAAAAAGCTATAACTTTGCTTCTATAGGAGTTACAGTGGGGAGAAAAGTTCTAGTATAGCTAACCTTTTCTCGAAGTTCTTTTTGCTATTCCAGTTTCCCGGTTTTCACTATAGGACCCCTTTTTTTTGGGAGGGGGGGGGGGCAGAGGGGTTTTTTCTCATTTCTTGATACAGAATGTCTATTGAAAGCTTATGCTTCATACATTACAAATCTAGCTTAAGAAATTTTCTCCCATCATTTTAGGTCACATTACGGACCCATAATGGGTTAAAATTTTAATTTTTCAAACTTCTTCGAAAAAAAAAATTGATACATATCAGCGAAACTGGGGTTCGAACCAGCAATCTTTTGATTGCACACGTAATCCCTAAGCTTATTGGCCACCGAGTGCCCAGCAGCGCAATTATTTCTTTAGATTGTCATCTTTAAATTCGTATTTTTTTTTGAATGGAATGTCCGATTTGAATAATTCAAAAAGTAATCTACAGATACTGTAACAGGCATGAATTGACTAAACCCAAACATTCTAACCCCCCCCCCTTTCCTCACCAATCTTAACTTACAGGATCGTTCAAATTATGACTGCGATTTTTAAAAAGTCTATTCCTCGTTTTATTTTGTTATAAATCCATATTTTGAAATCTCAACAAAAGATACATTTGGGCCGGGGTCGCCCTTCTGTCCGTTAGGGATTTACCTTGCCCGCCTGATGTAGGGGGCATATTTTTTGTTTCTTCTACACCATCTCATGTAACATATCGTTATAAAGCTTTTATCTCCTCTTTTTTTCTGTTACTACCTCTCTCTCCACCTAGTTACATGCTCTTGGCACTTTTTATAGTTTCAAAGAGTGCATGTTCTCCGAGGGCCAACCCAAGAATTCAACACTAAGTTAAACACTATATTTTTGTTTAGAAGCTCAGTTATTTTGGTTATTAGTTTATTATGTATATATATATTTTTTTTTTTTCAAGTTCGTCCGTTCTAATCCCTCGCCCCTCCTCCTTCCTCGCCAATCTTAACTAAATGAGCCGTTCAAAGTAAGCATGCAATTTTTAAAATGCCCAGCTCTCGTTCTATCTTATTGTAAATCCTCATTTTGAAACTTCGACAAAAGATACATTTGGTCTATGGTCGCCCTTCCGTCAAGAGTGTGGTTTATCTTCCCCCCCTGGGTATGGGGCATATTTTTTGTTATTCCAAACTATCTCGTGTAACATTTGGTTGGCATTAAAAAAAAGGCTTTTTTTTTCTTTTTTTTTTGTTTATACTCCTTGTTCCCCATCATAGTTGCACGCTCTTGGCACTCTTTATCCTCGGTTTGATGCGAAGTTACTCAGTCAGTGTTGTCATTAGTTGAGTTATGTCTCTCAAATTTGTAAAAGTTTTTTGTGTAAGTGAAAATCATTTTAAAATTTAAAATTCTTATTATCTGACTCTAAAATCTACAATAGCTTAATTCTATGCCTCCCTAAATGGGGGTGGGGGGGGGGCGGGAGGCGGTAATTACGGTCCTGTTGGTTGTCTAAATTTTGGAATTACTAATTTGGAGCTTCTCTGTGTGAATCTGAATATCGAAATATCGATTCTAGAACTGAGAAATCGACTCTTATTATGATCGATGTTGTTTTATACGATGTCGATTTTAACCGATTCTCAAAATTTCTAGAATCGCCCATCACTAGTGTAAACCATAGAAAGTGCCAAAGTGTAACTGAAATAATCACACTGAGAAAAATGTGGCGTAAATACGGTTTAAGTTCCCATACAAAGACCCCTACGGAGAGAATACCCCCCCACCTTTAGGGCCTATATCCCATCTTTAGTTAAACGGCCGACATAAAATAAACCAGACTAAACCACTGATAAAAATGGAGTATTCAGACTTGAGTGAATCGATGTACACACACCGAATTGAGTATGTTTGCATTAAAATGAACCTATATTTAGCCACTGTTCTTATTTTTTTGATTGTCTTTTATTTGATCCGTGGGAGAAATATTTGGAGCAATATTATGCTATAAAAGAAATTTTGAGCAATGGGTTCCAAATCTTATTTTTATGCGTATCATTTTAAAGTTTAATGTTTTCTTCGAAGCTCTTAGTAGTGTGAACCATAGAAAATGCCAAAGTCTAGTTAAAATAACAACACTGAAGAAAAAATTAAATGTTCAAACATGAGTAATTTGATGTATTCATATCGAAATCAGTATGTTTGAATCGAAAATGAACCTATGTTTTCTAAATTTTGAAACATCACATGTTATCAAATCCAAATGCATCGATAATTTGGAAGTCTGTAATGGTTTATTTTATTCACGGCAGTATAGAAGATATTTATTAATGTAAATACAAAAATATCCACAATATTTAAAAATAATTTTAAAGTGCTTGCGCATAATAATTTTGTTATAAAAATATTGCTCTTATACTGTAAAACAAAAACTAGGTTCCTGGGGCCGGTCATCCTGCCATCCCTGTCATGAAAATATTCGATTTGGATACCTTAGTAATAATTTTGCTATTTTTCTTAATAAATATTGAATTGTACGTTTTTCGTTAATAATTTCGAGGTTAAAATAAATGTCAGTACAGTTTTACTTCCATTCGCATCTTGGAGCAGTACACGATTGAAATTCGAACACATTCATGGAATCAAACAAGAGATCATGTATTTCTCAATTCTGAGTGCATTTTTATCGGGGCTATGTTGAGTTAGTGACGTATTTAAAATTGAGAACTTTTTATTCAAGTTGAGAACCCATTTTTTTAAAGCATGAAAGTAAAACAGTGATACAAAGAGAGGGCGAAGTCTTACAAGATGATATTGAAAAATGAAAACAAATGAAGTGTAGATAAATTACCTACTGATAGGAATAATACAAGAAGTGAGGATAGAGAAGCTTTTTAAGTACAGAGATATAGCTAGTTAAGCACTAGTTGCAATGTATCATGTGAAAAAGTTTAGAAAAAGGGGTGGCATAATAACTACATTATTAAAAACAATTGTCTTTTTACTTTCAAAAACAGTAAAATACAGTTAAGTTTTAAAAATAATTATTTAACTGATAAAATTAATAAAACTACTTAGAACTTATTACTGTTATCAACTTTAATAGCTTAATTTAATGATTTTATGTAATTTTTAACCTTCTCGTGCATTGAAACCTCATATGAGGTTGTCAGATAAAAAAATAAAAAAAATATTTAATCGTAATTGTTTGGATTTTTAATTGCATAGTAGTTGAGTATGCTATCAAAGTCATCTTTTGAAAAGAATGAGGAATTAGCAGCACATGAATTTCACTTTATTTTGTACAGTTTTAATCTCCATTTTTATCAAAAATCAAGTATGCTAAAACAACGGATTTAAAAATGGTATTCCATAACACAAAGGAGCATAACAAGTAAGTAAATATATATTTCATGTTTCCCACATCATTTTAATTACAACAAGAAAAAAATGTGAGATTTAATTATGTTTTGCAAGGATTGAAGGATATTTTAGTTGAAACATCAAATGAGGCTTCCATGCAGTTGTAGCATTTACAGCTGTCTCTGCATGCAAACCTCATTTGAGGCTGTGCATGCAAATTTCAAAAGCAGAAAACTATAAAAAGGCAATGCTTTTAATTTTTAATGTGGAAATTATGTTCTTTTAGTTCCTTTGTTTTTAACAATCAATTTTACAAACAGATCAATGGGGCCCCCATGGGTTCCCCCATCTCTGGTTTGTTAGCAGTATTTAAACTTCGTCCTTTTGAAAAGAAAATCATGGAAACCATAAGACCAGCCCCAGTTTACTGAATTCAGGTATGTTGATGATATTTTTATTATATGGAACTACGAAGAGGATGAATTGCATTCTTTTCTGGATAAAATCAATAGCCTTGACAGCAGAATAAAATTCACCCTAGAAGTTGAACAGAATCAAAAACTTGCCTTTTTAGATGTCTTACTAATCAGAAATAAAACTAATCAGAGCTTGGATCGTAAAGTTTTTAGGAAAATTAACAGGTCTAATTTTACAATCCCATTTACTTGCAGTTCTCCTATTAATTTCAAACTAGCACCTTTTAATTTTTACATAAAAAGGGCTTTTCAAGTTTGCTCAATTCATTTTCTGAGCGGAGAACTAAATTTAATAAGAAAAATAGCCGTTGAAAATTCCATCCCCCTTCATTTTATTGAAAGGATGATAAACAGGTTTAAAACGAAAGGTCAAGATATGCAAGTTAAAGATCCCATAAAAAGTGTAAAATTTTGTAAAGTTAATTATATTCCGAAGTTTTTCGAAGGCATAAGGCACGCACTAGCTAAGTATGATATTGCACTAACAGCAGTCCCTCCCCCCAAATTAAGAGTTGTGCTGAACATAAAGATTGATCCTATTCAAGACATTAATAAATCAGGTGTATACAGTATTCCTTTCAAGACAGATAGTAAAGAATATGTTTACATAGGTATGACATTAAAGAAACTTCAAAAGAGGTCGAGAGAACATGACGCAGATTTAAGATTGGGTAAACCCCACACTGCATTTTCAAGATTTGCACAAACGCACCCTGTAGAAATAGATTTCAACAGTTCAAAAATTATCTTTCATACTACTAGTCACATTGAAGCTATCATTAGAGAATCCATCGAAATAATATCCAATAAAGAAATAGCTTGTAATGATGCACTTTCCTACGATATACACGCAATATGGAAAAACTTTATTAATAATAGTTAAGCCTTTGTTTTTGAAATATTTCAACAGTTTTATTCTATTCATTTTGCCTTGTTTTCTTCACCCCCCCCATCCTTCTTCCCTCGATATAAAAATGGACTGTTCCGGATGAGCCTGAGAGCGCCAGCAGTAATAGCTGCCATTTTGTAGTTTCTCTCACTGACGAAGACCGAGTAAGTGACGGTTGAAAACGTTCTGAACTTTTGAACATTTTAAAGGACTTTAAATGTATTTTTAAAGTTTTTATACGTATTCTAGTGCACCTTTTAAGTAATTTATGTACAGTTAAGTGTATTTTTTTGTTTTCAAATTAGTAAACAAGGTGAATTTTGCACTGTTTTTGTTTTTAACGTCACTTGAAAAATGGTTGACCATCGGCTAAAGCATCTTCTGCTTTGGTATGTCCAGCAAAGAAAAGAAAAGTGTTTTTACTTGCTAAAGAACTATGATATGATAATGGTAAACATTACCCAAAAAAGTCTAATGGTAAATTTGCACTGAAGTTCAAAAACAAAAGCTGTTTGAGAAAAACAAAATATATTTCTGGTGATTGTCAAGTACATTTAAATCCACAATGTTTCGAACATTTTCATGAAAATTGATTTATTCCCACAAGGAAAAATATGTATATTGTAAAGTATGTAATATTACACCACTATTAATAGTTAAAAATAACTAAAAAAAATTTTCGCTCACAAATTATTTTGAAATAGATGAGAATATTAAGAAGAAACTTGATTTTTAGCTTTTAAAAGTTCTCAAGGAAGTTTCATGTGCAACCTCATATGAGACTTATTTCATACTTGCCAACCTCCCGCTTTTTTAAATTCAACAAAACATACTTTCAACCAGAAATTTTATTCAATGAATGAAATTATGCAGATTTCAAATGAGTACTACATAGAAGCTAGAAACATTTAATTTGATAAATTTTCTGGTTAAATTTGCGATTTTCATTAATAAAAAAGCGGGAGGTTGGCAAGTATGCTTATATGCAAAAGTGTTACATTTGTTACAATTGTAACAAATGTAACATTTCTGCATATAAGCCTCAAATGAGGTTGCACATAAAAATTCCTTAAAAATTTTAAAAAAATCTAAAAATCAAGTTATTTGTTAATATTCTCATACAGCCCAAGATAATTTGCCAGCGAATTTTTTTTTGACAATTGCAAAATAATTCATGCATGAGAGGGTTAAAATAATTTTCAAGCTTTTTTTTTCTTGTAAAACTTATCTTAACAAAAAACGATTCTTTACTACAATAAAGTAATTAAAACGAAAGAAGCAATGTTACAATTTGACAGAAGATTAGAAATTTTCTTCACTCCATTCATCATTTCAAATTGTATTAATTTTCAAGTCGACCCAAAATAAGGTATAGGAATCGTAGAAAACCGCAAGTACCAAACAACATGAGTAAAGTGTTAAGTTTCCGAAAAAACTAAGCCACAATAAGCAGTAGGCAATAACGTTAGGTTAAAAATCTAAGAGATGGTCAGATTGATTGCCTCGACGTGGCGATTAGGCGATTATCCTGTACCGATTTACCCCTATCCCGTTTAGCTGGGGAAACTCGGCAGGTAGTAGCCTGATTATCGGTTAGAAAGAAAGAAAGGTATATAAACTGACATAAGCCTCGTCGAAAGAGTGCACTGTGATATCTTGCATAGGAATCTTGTATAAAATTCCTTGCTTGAAACAAGACACATTAGAAGTCAATATAAAAGTCATAATTGCTCCTAATATAAATCGCGTCTTGATAAAATGAACTCCATATGGATACCATAAAACTTTCTGAAGAGACAATCTCTTTTTCGCATAAACAGAGTTCTAGCAGTACATGCCTTGTATCTATATAACACTCGATTTATAAATGCGCATAATTCGTTAATACTTACAAAATCACACCAAACTCTGAAATAGGCAGTAGGATTTGCAGATATATATATAGATGATGCAAGAGGACATATGGGTATAGTTCGTTACGAAAGCAGTCATCTCTAGATGTTCCAATAAGAGCTCGGGAATGGTGAGCTGATCGCCATACTTTTAATCCAAATATTTATATTTAGTTCAACTATTTTTGTACATTCGAGTACTGACCCAAATGTACCGTTAATAAAGATCGATGTTGCGTTACCTGCAAACAGTTATTGGAGATTTATTATGCTACAACACTATTTACGAATAATAATACTCACCTTATTCAAATCATAAATTCTGTAATAACTAAAGCAAAACTACTATTAAAAATAGTGATGAATATGTGCTCTGGTGTACAAAAGCTCTTTGTCGGGCTCCACTACTAAGCGTTGTAATCATGGCTACAATGTCTTTTAAAGGGAGCATGGATGGTCGAGTCCTTTATGAAACATCCTCATCTAATTCATAAAGAATGTCTTCATTACATTTAATGGCAATTTTAAAGGTACAACAGAAAACTGGACGTTCATGTAAATCTGTATAACCTTGCAAAAGTACAAAATCTAAATTTAATTAAATGCTATTAAAAATGAATAAAAATTCTGAGAATTTCGAGTGTTTTCACAGCATAATTTTATGTTTTAATCCCATATTTAAAATCAGAAAAGCTGTTGGAAAAAAATGCATTATAATTTCTGATATTTTAAAGCATCTAAATGTAGATTAAAAAAAATAAATGTAATGATTCTTTATTAAACATTCCTTGTAGAAAATTGTAAAATGCGTATGAATGAACGATCTTAGAGAAGTTTAAAACATTTATTTGTATATTTACGTCTTTCTAAAATACATGATTGATTATCGCACGTTTTCGGATACATTTCGCTTCTCCTGCTTTTGGGACATGTGTTATACAGTAAAACCTCTAAATAACGGACACCTTGGGAGCGCAGAAATTGTCCGCTATTCGGAGGTGTCCGCTATTGGGAAAACCTCAGAGATAGAAAAATTGCTAATGAATGCTTAATGTTTCATTAGTCGTTTTTAACCCCTATTATATGATTAACTAGAAATTAAAATTATTTTTAAAGTAATAAAACTGAAATAAAATTGGGCATACCTTTATCCTTTGTTTATTACATTCTTACAAAAATCTTTTTCGCAAAAGTTTGCTTTTACTTGCGATTACATGTAATTTGTTTTCAATGTAAAGTTTTAACTTTGTCAGGAATTTTAATTTTTGAATCATCTTTTTCTTAAAAAAAAAAAGTATAATGTTTACTATATTTTGCTGCTTCTTAAAAGCATACAATCTCAAATCATCCGAGGGAGTGTGTGTGGGGGGGATGTGATTACAGATAAAAGTAGGGGGGGAGGGGATTTTATCCAGCTCATACCCACATTTACCTGTCATCACAAAATTTGTGTCACATTGCCCTGATAAATTTAGAAGATTTTCTTTTTTTTCCTCGTTAAAAAATAATTTTTCATTCTTTTTTACCAAAATTACTGTCCGCTATTCGGAATGTCCGTTATTCAGAGATTAAACATAAAAAAATTAAGTTTTGGGAGTGGGAATTTGAAAACTGTCCGTTAAATAGAGGTGTCCGCTATTCGGGAGTGTCCGTTATGGAGGTTTTACTGTATAAAGATAGGCTATTTGATTTTATTAAATTCACAATGAAAAGCTTTGAAGCTTCAACTTTAAATTTACCTTCTGCAACAATTTAAGAAATAAAAATCAAAGCAAAGAATGTTATCCGTTATTATTACAGCATAAAATAAAAACATCAGGTGGTTCCTCCGCTGCTATTTATTCATGCAATTCAACTTACGATCAAAAATAAAAAAAAACTCCATTCCCATAAATTCATGCATTGTTATTTTCTTTTTTTGGTGTCATTTTCTCACCGTTATTCTTTTGTCTTCTTCACCAGATGGTACTAATGATTTTTCTCTCAAGTTATTCGCCGCAAAAAAGAAAAAACAATGTAACATTTTAATAACCAATATTTTTCATTGCAATCAAATAGCAATCTAGCAATAAAATTCTAAAATCAGCAGTTTTTTCTTCAGTTATATCAATCCTTTTTATTTTATTAGTATTTATACATTTTTTAACAATCTATTAAATGCTATGATTATTTTTAAAAAGAAATATTAGAATATTAATATTTTTAATAACGATTTCGAAATTATAAATTTTTATTTAATTTTTGATTCAAACTTTATATATGTTTTAATACATAGCTTAATAATTTACAAAAGATTATGGGGATACCTTACAAAAAGGAAATAAAATTTTCTCCTTTTAATTTTAAGCAACATTATTTTTTTTAGGAAAACCCATCATTTACATCAATAACTATCACTTTTAAATCATTTTCATGCCATTTTCTAGATTTCTTTTTAGCTGGGGTGTCTGGACACAAGAGGTAACTGGACTATAGGCTATTTTATAAAAAGCCGCTGATGTTTTAAAATTTTCATTTTTGTGAACAATGCACTCTGCTCCATACTTTTAAAAACAACATATGTCAACTCAATCATAACTAAGTCTTTGCTGTTATAGGTTGTTGAAAATCAGGTTTCTTTTTTTAAAAAATAACGTCAATTTGATTTAACTTCCTTGGCTTTTTTAAAAATACTGTTCTTACTTTTATTAAACAATCTTTTTTTAAATATTAGGCATACACTATATAGGCAAAGATGACCGTCCACTTGCGATTTTAGACATTTTGTTTAATATCTTGAAAAATACATGAGGAATTATCCTGAAACTCTAAGCGTGTAATTATAATAGTACAGGTCACACGTTTCCGTGAAGATTTTTTCTCGAAACTCTGCAGCGGACCGTCAACAAATTGAAAAAGAAGGAATTGGATAACCTTGTCAAAACTAATGTAGCAAAAGCGCTATAACTGTAGATTATGATCTAGTGCTTTATTGTAATATACTGTGTTCATTTTTATGTGGATAGCATGTATACGTGTAGAGAAATTAAGTTTTTTTTTACAAAAACAGTCCCAAAATTTTCCTAGTTTTTTTGCTTATAATTTGCAGAGTTCTTAATACAAAATAATGTTATTTTATGAAAACATGACAAACAACATTGTACACAATACCCTGTCATAAGAATTAAAAAAATACTAAAAATTGTACGAAAAATGCGCAAGTTTACCAAATAATTTTTCAGTGCGCATGCGTCAAAAATATTAAATATCATTTGCATATTATGTTAGCTAAATGTATAGAGCAACTTCTGTAAATATTTCAAAAACATAGCTTGAAAATTCTGAAAGTGATCGTCTATCGAATAAGCTCAAAATCCGTTATTCCCAAAGTGAGAATAAAAGGTGAAGGGTTTTATCCATATATAGCAATATAGAAAACACAATATAGTACGAACTACTTGGATCAAACCCCTGATTTTTTTGCTTCATTTTTGGAATAACGTATTTTGAGTTAATTCTATAGACAATCACTTTCAGAATTTACAATCTTTGTTTTTGAAACTTTTACAAAAGTTGCTGAATAAATTTAGCTAACACAATATGCAAATGAAATTTTGATATCGTTGACGCATGCCCAATGAAAAATTATTTAGTAAACCTGCTTATTTTTCATACAATTTTATTAATTTTTAATTCTGAGACAGGTTATTGTGTACAATGTTGTTTGTAATATTTTCAGAAAATAACATTATTTAATATTAAGAACTCTGCAAATTATAAAGCAAAAAACGTGAAAAGATTTTACACTGTTTTTATAAAAACCTTAATTTCTCTACTAGTATACATGCTGTCCACATAAAAATGAACACAGCTTATTACAATAAGCCACTTAATTATAATCTACAGTTTGAGCTCTTTTGTTACATTAGTTTCAACAGGGTTATCCAAAAGTTATTCGCTCTTTTTCAGTTTGTTGACGATTCCCCATAGAGTTTCGGGAAAAATGTTCACAGAAATGTATGAGTACTATCGTGTTTACACACTTATAGTTTCAGGATAATTGTTCATGTATTTTTCTAGATATTTAACGAAGTGTCTGAAATCGCAAGTGGCCGGTCATCTTTGGCCATATAATATATAAAATACACATCAATAAATATACGTATCGTATATTACCGTATATATGTAGATAAATTTAAAGTGCATTGGAACTTCAGAACTTTTCATTGTGATTCGAATCAATGCTATTAGATATCTATGCATATTTACTTTACTTTTGAAATGTGACGCCCGTGCCTCAATTACCTCATAATTGTTTCAAGAATGAGATAACAGGGACATGTATCAACGTTAACTGCATCATGTGGGTTTAAGTTACCCTAACAATTATAAATAAATATATAGGGTGATTATAATTAAAGTTTAAGTTTCAAAACGCTCTAAAAAACGAACCACTGATTAGAATGACGTCAAAGTTGAACGGCGGATTATTGAAGAAGGGGAACAGAATATGTATCGAAAGAAAATAGTTCCAAATTTTAATGACAGATGGCACTGTAGGCGTCAGAAAATGAAATTAAAATGCCTGGCATGCGCACGGCCATTTCAGGTGTTATAAAAGCGTTGGGTAAATAGCGTCTCATTTCGCGTCTCAGGAGTTCGCTATGAGTGTCTCAATGAAGGGCCGTGCTCTGCTTGTAAAGTTTCATTACAAGAACAGTGATTCTGCACTAGTAGCTCTGTAGAAGTTCAGGACCTTCAAGGGTTTGTAAAAAGTCGGTGAATGTCATGGGTCTAATGAAAACTACCTATAAATAATGAAAATTATTTTCATAATTTTATTAATTAATCAAAAATTATTTTTATAAAATAATTTTTTCATTATTTTTTCGAATACTGAAAAAATTCGAAAATACAGGTTTGTTTGATTTGCAGTCTGGTGAAAGAAGGAAAAGATGTGATTTGGCGGTAGTTGAAAAAGTGGCAACAGTAGTCCAGGAGGAGTCGAGCGGTGTTGTGCAACCATGTAGTGCACGGAGAATTGCCCGAACATTGAACAGGTTGTGAGAACAATGCATAGCATTCTACGAAACATGTTGCAATACTATCCGAACAAAATTTTCTATGATCAGGAGTTGTTTCCTTCTGATCTGCCAGCAAGAGAAGGTTTCGCTCTGGAATTTCTTGCTCACATGGAAGGGGACAATGATTGGCATCGAAATTTCTGTGGACAGACAGAGCCCATTTCCATCTGACGAGATATGTCAATACACAGAATTGACGAACATGGGCAACAGAAAATCCATTCGCAACGAACCCAGTACCCAGAGTTCTCGTTGACTTTTGATCAACATTAGCAATTTGGCGAATAAAAAATAAAAAAACAATAACCAAATAAAAGTAAATGTTATCAAATAGATGCAGCGTGAAATGCTGAAAATCTACCTTTGACCTCTTATTGTATTCCTTTTTTGATCATTTTCTAAAAATCTCAATTTTTTTTGCAATTACTTTGAAAATGAAAATTTGACAATCCGCCACAGAAGTTAATAAAATTTAGTGCATTCTAATGTATCCTAAATGTGTAAATGTTTCCGACATTCTTTTATGACTCTAAATAAAAATTGAAAAGAGCAACCGTTGTAAGAATATACACTAAAAGTTGGTGTGAAAAATTAACCAAGTAAATAAAAAAAGACCAACCAATGACTTTTTACAAAAAAACTAACAATGGTAAATGGCTAATTTCAACACCACATTCATGCAAATCTTTTCTCTGTTTGGCACTTGATGCGTGTAATTTTGTTTGTGCTTTTACCAGCGCGATGCCGGCGCACAATTAGTGATTAACTGTATAGAGAAATCTTTTCTGTGCCTTTGCTGTAGCTAAAATGAATTGGTATTAAATGAGAATGTCTGTAAATACAGCAATGTAAATAAAACGGTGCAAATGAACTTATAAAACGATATCAATTGTTCAGAAACGCAGATAAGAATCTCGAATGTACAGGCAAGCACATGCACTCATAAACAAAGCAGAAATTAAGTATTCGCAATTTAGTGAGTCTGATGGTACATCTACTAGCCAAATGAAGCATTTTATTGCAATTTGGCGTAATGTCGAGCAGCAGCGAGAACCCTACCAGTACCACTTTATCCTGCAAAAGTCACTATGTGGTGCGGATTTACGGCATCGTTTATCGTAGTGCTATATTTTTTCGAGGAGATGGCTGCTCATGGTCCTGTTCCGTTACCGTCAATGGTCAGCAGTATGAGTCTGTTTTGTGTAATAACATCATTCCAGCTCTGAAACGGCATGAATGTCTGAATAGTATTATTTACAAATGATATGCAAGCAAATGTTCCTCCACACATTGCCAATCGAGTGAAGCAGTTTTTGAGGCGGCATTTCGGAAATGCTAGAATTATCAGTCGTCATTTCCCTATAATTTGGCCTGCCTGATCACTTGATCTTAACCCATGTGATTTCTGGTTGTGGGGTTATATGAAAGATGTTGTGTTCAGTACTCTGATTGCCGACCTAGCTGAATTGATGACGAGCATTGGCAACACATTCTGAACTTGACCTCGATGACACTTCGATCTGTTGTGGAACATGATGTTTCTCGATTTAATCTTGTTGCACACAGCGGTAGACAGTATATTGAACATGTTTTGCGCCAGACTCGCGAAACTTAAAAACCGATTAGATGAATGCTTTTTATGCTGTTTGTGGCCTTAGGACAATTAAAAACTGATTTTTCCCATCCGATGTGATACGACCTTGCCCTGGTGGATGGGCTTACGTTACTAACAGTATCACACCTGTACAGTCATGCACACTGAATAGTACAATTGGTTTATCGTGTAGCTTAAGCCTTAGCCGTTGTTTTGGATCTGATACCTCATAATAAAAAACACAGTATGGATAACAGACCTGTCCGGTCCAGATGCTCCATTTTAAGGCGCAACTAGACACACAAAGAAAGAAAAATTGAATACATATATATATATTTAATTTTAGACATTGAAATTTAATTTTGAACTTCTCTATTCGATAGAGTAAACCTAACATAACACATTTACAGAGATTCAAACTTTAATTAAAATAATCTAAAAAATAAATAACTTAGATTTAGCAGCTGAATTCCCAGAATGTCCATAGCCATATTGTAAAATCATTCCCCAATTATCCCATGTAACTTTACAAGCGCATGCTTTTTCCCGCAACATAGCCGCCACAGATAAAAAATAAATAACTTTACAGTTATGAATACTTTCTGCAACTGCAATGAAATTGTAATCTAAAAGTAAATTTTAATATTCAAGGCTTTTTCTTTTTTAAAATAGAGATTTACAAAGTATAATTTTATTTATTTTATTTTGGTTTTATACGTTTCTTGGAACTTCGTTTAAAAATTTATTCTTGGTATATGTTTCTTCATGTAATTTCCCCTGTTGTCTTCCATGTAAAATATTTTTATGTTTAAATTTTTGCTAATGTTCCAGAATCTATTGTAACATATTTCAATTTAACAGCAAAGTGTATTGTAAAATGTTTTTAATAAGTAAAACATATTTAATTGTTAATATGGCTTAAATACAATTTGTTAAATTGCAATAAACTCCCCAATTTTAACAAAACTATTTGTAAATATTACATACAGATATCCTTTAAATATAGAGTATATCTTTTTATTGTAAACCGGTACAGAATTTCAAAATAATCCATTATAGAGTTATAATTTCATTTGCAAAATTATTTTAAATGTTGTTTTTTTTATTGGACAGAAATTTATAGAAAATAGTTTTTTCATTTTATTTAAATTAATTTAAATTTTTATCTTTTAATTCAGTCTTTTAATCTTATAGGCTACATTTAAAAATCTTCCTGTATGCACTTATAATTGAAACAGTAAAAATTTTTTGTGTTAAACGAGCCAAAAAACGCGCTCTTTAGTTCTTAGTAGTATAACCATTTGAATAAAAACACGTGTTGCTTCATCTTCTAGTATTTGTTTTGCAGAGCCAAATTTCGAAAAAATAATAAATAAAATAAAAATAAAAATGAAATAAATTCCATATATGGTCCTAAAAATTTTTGGATGCAATTTTCTATACTTTATTCTTTTGTCTTTCTCACCATCTGGTGCTAATGATTTTCCCGCAACATATCCGCCGCCAGAAAGAATTTTTAAAAATATAACATTAAACAATACTTTCAGTAACTGAAATCAAATAGTAATCTAAAAATAAAATTTAAAATTCTAGGCTTTTTTTTCTTTTAAAATATTTTGTTGTTTTGTTTTTATGTTATATTATTACCATTTTCAATTCCTAAAGTATTTTTTCTGATACGTTTTTTCATGATAAAAAATTGTTTATTCCTCGCGAAATATTTTTTAATTTAAATTATCTAGTGTTGTTTGAGAAGGCATTGCGAGTGTTTTCAGTTCAAATGTTGGTAACATAGTAAAATGCCTTTAACAATTATAATATTGTGACTAATTTATATCACTTAATTGAAATATTATAAATTGCATTGAATGCAGATTTCGAAAAACTATTTCAATCATGAAATTACACAAAATATATCATCTCAATTGCAAGGCGGTTTATTCTCAATAGCAAGGTGATTTTTCCGTCATCAATCCTTTGCGCCATGTCGTTAGTGAATGTCTCTCGTGTATCAATGGAAACAGCACTAGGGTGTTGCCAAGTTTAAATTTTGTATGGATAGAGATATAAACTCTGTTGCATGAGACATGGGCGTTGGCTTTATTTGGACCGCAACTGGAACACGGCAAATGGAAACCCGAAAAACTGTTTGATCACCTGCTGCACAAGCTGAGCATCGTCTTCTGTTGTTACCATCCTTTATTGTATGGGTTTTCAGTCCTTTGGTTACACTAAACTGTTGCAAGAACACTATGTTCTAGGCGGGGGAATTCCAACACCAGAAAAATCCTCTGTTCTAAAAGATAAAGCATTTTTTCACAGCAAGCTTGCAATCTGTGAACAAACAGCACACGCTTACAGGCGTTTAAATAAGGGACTATCTAAACATAAATTTTTATTACAATTCGTGCATTAGTTCTTCAGATACAGCTCTTGCGTAAATCGTAAAAAATGCAGCATAGTAGAGCCACCTGTTGAGAGATTTACGCAATAATTTATATCAGGGACCACCTAAATATCAATTTTTATTAAATTCCGTGTAGTTTTTCTTAAGATAGAGCACCCAGAAAATATATGTCACAGATAGATATCTTATAAAAACACTTTTTTCAGAATCTCTGACCCCTAAAACATGTAAAATCCGTCGAAAATTTATACGAATCCAATACTTTCTTCTTGTAAAGATATAAGGAAATAAAAAAATAAATTGGTGTTTGTAGAATAAATTTGGTGCTCCCTCAATCTCCTCGGATGGGGCGATCCTTTCCTCCACAACCTTTCACACGGGCCTGAATGTCCAAATGGAGAAGATGGGGATTTAAAAGCAAAAATTCCTCATTGAGATAAGAATAATTTTTATTAACAGATTTATTTTTACTGCACAGTGACAAATATAAGATAGAAACAAAGTTTTAAAAAAGCCAATGTTTAAATTATTTTAAATCTGTATTTTGGATATTCTACAATTTACACAACTTTTTCCCTCCAAATAATTAAAATAAAAATTTGCGTTGATTCTACATGCATGAATTGCATAAATATCCAAAGTTATGAATTATTAAATTGTTCAAATGTTATAAAAATTATACGCGAAATTAAAATTTACTCCAAAATATTTGATTAATACTTAATTTCTAAAAATCATAAGTACATTTCTTTGCGATATTCAACTTACTTACAATAGTCATTTTAATCCGCGATATTCAATGATTTTAAATGGATTGCCCTTTTGTTTTTGTCAGAATGATCTCGTATTTTAAATGGCTTAGAAAAAAAAATGAAACGCCAAGTACCTTTAAAAAAATATGTATGTTATGAAGAAAACTTCAATTAATTTGACTTTCATTTCCACAACTTTCTAAACATTGAGATTTTTCGTAGAAAAAATTTAAAATATCAACATCTTTTCCATTGAAAAGCATTGCAGAAGCATCGATCGACAGCCCACCATCTACGGTATCGCCCTCTATCGTTAAAAAAATACGTGTAGCACTCGGGGATTGCAGCGGTAAAGTTAGTGCATAGCATTTTTTATCAACTTATGCAATTATAATTATTTATTTATTTTTTATTTATGCAGTTTTTTTGTCTTTGATATTAATTCAAGTTACACTTTTTGAGCGTGGTGACCGATAACAATTTTTTTCTTTTATTGAATAAATGAGAAGTTAATATCGTTTAAAATATTTTTATTATCTTACAATACATGCAGGTTAATCAGGAATTTTTATCATTGAAACTATACGTTTATGGTAGCTGAAATAAAAAACATAAGTTTGAGATTTGATATTCTCAAAATATCTAAAAAATACCGCGTCAATGTCTGCCGAAGTCTACAGAAGGATACCGTGCCGAAGTCTGCCAAACTGAAGCGACGTTAGCCGGAGTGTTAGATTTTTTTCTCGTTACGGAATTTCTAGATTCTTTCGCCGCGCTCAAAGCCCGCGATAAAAGCTATGCAATACCTTAATGAATTACCAAACAAAATTTGGCCTCGCTACGAAAATTAGATCGCGAGTTATAAGCATTTTAAATTTTCCTAACCTCACCGTGGGGATCTCCTGTCACCAAAAATTAACACTGTCCCATAATAAATTACCAAACAAAATTTGGCCGCACTACGAAAAGTAGATCGCGAGTTATAAGCATTTTAAATTTTTCGACCCTCACCATGGGGGATCTCCTGTCACCAAAAATTAACACTGTCTCATAATAAATTACCAAAAAAATTTAGCCGCGCTACGAAAATTGATCGCGAGTTATAAACATTTTAAATTTTTCTACCCTCACCGTGGGGGGGGGGGGTCTCCTGTCACCAAAAATTAACACTCTCTCATAATAAATTACCGAACAAAATTTGGCCGCGATACGAAAATTAGATTGTGAGTTATAAGCATTTTAAAATTTTCGACCCTCACCGTGGGGGGGGGGTCTCCTGTCACCAACAATTAAAACTGTCTCATAATAAATTACCAAACAAAATATGGCCGCGCAACGAAGAGTTATAAGCATTTTAAATTTTTCGACCCTCAACGTGGGGGGTCACCTTTCACCAAAAGTAACACTGTCTCATAATAAATTACCAAACAAAATTTGTCCGCGCTACGAAAATTAGATCGCGAGTTATAAGCATTTTAAATTTTTCGACCCTCAAAATGGGGGGGTTCTCGTATCACCAAAAATTAACACTGTCTCATAATAAATTACCAAAAAAAATTTGGCCGCGCAACGAAAATTAGATCGCGAGTTATAAGCATTTTAAATTTTTCGACCCTCACCATTGGGCGGGTCTCCAATCACCAAAAGCTACATTATCCTACCTTGTTTTATTTTAAGACGATTCTTTTCTATATACATTCTATCAGGAATTTTTATTATTGAAACTATAGATTTCTAGTAAATGAAATAAGAAATATAAGTTTGAGACTTGATATCCTCTAAATATCTGAAAAA
Organism: Maratus speculifer; assembly: GCA_964019185.1. NCBI lineage: Eukaryota > Metazoa > Arthropoda > Arachnida > Araneae > Salticidae > Maratus > Maratus speculifer. The sequence goes on from OZ025296.1 coordinate 83,756,708, forward strand.
TACCGCGTCAATGTCTGCCGAAGTCTACCGAAGGATACCATGCCGATGTCTGCCTAACTGAAACGACGTTAGCCGAGTGTTAGGTTTTTTTTCGTTACGGAATTTCTACATTTTTCTAATTACGGAATTTCTACATTTTTCTAATTACGGAATTTCTACATTCGGTCGCCGCGCTCAAAGCCCACGATAAAAGCTATGCAATAGCTTAAAAATCTGCACGGCGAAATTTTAACATTACTTTCCCCTCCTGTTTCTTTCTCCATGGCTAAGAATTCCAAAATTAAAAAAGGGATAAAAAACAAAAGAAAATGCGAACAGCATGAGGTCTATTCTCGATCGAAAACAAAAACCTTTTCCAAGTTTTATTATTATTATTATTATTATTACTATTATGTACTACGTTCACCATTATTAAATATCAATATTACTGGAGCAATCATAAAAAAATTAATTTTAACAAATCACAACAACCATTTGGGAAACGATTTTTTCGTAGACTATTTTCGAAGACTGTTTAATACTCATAAATAAATTATATTAAAAATTTTTTTTCAATTAATCGGTTCAACATTAAATTGCCTTTTTTCCAGTGACCGTCGCACATTACGTAATCGGTGTGCTCGATAGTCAAACCTTTTTTTGGGGGGGTTTAAAAGACGATTATACGATCATCTTTCTTTGGGTTTGTTTCGATTTTTTCCATACCTGATGATTTTAGATTTTTAATTATTTTACATTTAAGAATAAACCAAATATACTTTTTTCTCAAAAAATATATTAAAATATGTTTAAATTTTATTAAAAAATAGATTTAAGTCTAAGAACCCGAAACCCGCATTAAACGCGAAATTCACGCTTTCGATTAAAACCATAGAGTGTAATTTAAAATATTGTGTTACACTAAGTTTTATCAGTACATGAATCTATACAGTGAATCTATACAGCGAATTAATAATATGATTTTTTTTCCTCAAAAAGACGATTTTTTATACGACGACTTTGTTTGGATTCGATATTTTCGATATCTGATAATGTGCGCCTACCCATTTTTAAAACTTTTTAATTTTCTTCTTTATTAGCAACGACATTTCTATTTTCTATCCAAACAAAAATTCTTCTAAATGTAAAGAATTTCATAGAAAAAATTAAATACGGATATTCATAGCCCAAAGCAAAATGATTGAATGTTTTCAATTAAGTTAAGAAAAATCAATAAAAACAGGATTTTTATGATGATCAAAACGTGGCTTGTATAATAAAAGAGCCATATATTAGTACTCTATGGATTAAACATTAATTTTGCTGGGCCAATCATTAAAGAATAAATAAATAAAATACGGACATCACAGGTCCATTCTCAGCTGAAAACAACAATCATTTTACAAATGGCTAAAAAAAGATTATCGTCCATAAAAAGTATATAATCGTTATCTCATAAAATATTCTGATCTTTCTTTTAAATAAATCCAATGTGCAAATCATGTGCACTCTGCAAGAATTTGATTTAAAAAACGAACATGAAGGGAACATAAGAAATAAAAATCAATCTGATAAGCTACAAAACATTAAAGTAGCAGAGCAGGCCGGAGTATTTGAAAGAAATTGTTATCCTACTCGGTGATGGTGTTTAATTGTACCGTAAAAATAACACCTGAAACGTTAGCAAGAAGATAAATTCAAGATGCAATATATAAAATTTTTGACACCGGAAAAAAGTAAATATGTTCAGTTACATAATTAAAATGTAATAAATATATTTCATCATAATAACGATGGTTTTTCTTCAATTCAAGTTACCTAACTGTTCATTTTTGTTGGATGGTTAAAAATTGGAAAAACAAAAGAAATGGTAAAAAACAAAACAAAATGCGGACAACACAAAGTCTATTCTACACCGAAAACCGTAATTTTCCAAATGGTTTAAAACATATATATTACGTACGTCATGGATTAAACACTAAAATTTCTGAAGCAATCATAAAATGTTTAATTTAACAAATTAAAACAACTATTTGGGAAACAATTTTTTCGAAGACTAAAATTTAAGACTTATAAATACAATCTTTATTTAAAAAAAATTGTATTTTACAGTTATGTGATAAAGGACCACAGTTTGTTAGTAGTGTGATTCAACAACTTTGTTTTCCTTCAGGTACCAAACAAAACCCAACCCAGATATACCATCCCCAGGCTAATCCTGTGAAGAGGAAAAATAGAGATCTCAAACCGAGATTGGTTATATTAGTAGAAAATGAACCCTGTTCTTGGGAAATGAAACTTCAAGATATACATTTTGCACTGAATACTTCTAAATGCGACGCTACTGGAGAAACAGAAGCATTCTTACATTTTGGAAGAGAGCTAAGAACGAGGTATGACATTCAACACGACATTTGTGCTGTAATTCAAAATGACAACTTTATACCTGAAATTACGCCATATCTCAAGAAATTTTCAAAATTCACCAAAGAAATTAAGGACAGAGTTGAAGCACATAAGAGCGAAAAAAAAAGTACGCTGACCGCAGAAAGAAACCGGGACATTATTTTGTTCCAGGAGACAGGGTTTCGGTTAACTTACATGCAGTAAGTAAAGCTTTTGAAAGCAAAACGTCAAAGTTCATGCCTAAACCCAAAAGTTTAACCCAAAAATCACCCACCACATTTGTAATAGCAAGCATGGACAATCCAAATAAACCGCTTGCTACATGTCACACTTAAGTCTTAAAACTGTGTAATCACTTAAACATTGTGTCTATTGTACCCATTCGGAAACATGGCAGGCCACCTATGAAAGTTATTGGTTCCACAACGGTAAGTCCACGGAACCAGAGGGGGAGATTGCAACAAAATGACTACCTTCCCTAAATTTGCATAATATATAGATGGCGCTGTTGCCACTTTTGACAAAATATCCTGAGATATTTTATCCGAACATGAAGTGAGGTGAAGTAATTTGGCGCGGTTTTAGTAGACTTGCAGCTTGTGTTCGGAAGTTGTGTCACCCAGAGATGTTTTTATGTGTTGTAACATGATTTATAAATGTTCAATTAATTATGTTACACGTTTTACCGAATATGTATATAAAGTTGTATAAATTATTGTGTTTGTTGGACCATCTTCATTAAAAGTTTGACTGTTTAACCTGTGTTGAATATTTAATGCCAAGAAGAGCCTCATAAATCCAGTTAAATTGAATCTACTGCATTTGTTTTGTTTAGGATTACATCGTTATCGGCGGCGCAAGATTGCATATTTTGGAATTTTCTTTATGAAGGGATTAAAATTAATTTTAAAGCTAATAATTGCACATTGTTTTTATTGCCTTAAATGCTTAAAAATACTTTTATTTTGTTAGATTTGTCACTTAAAATATCGGAAGTCTGCAAATGCGTTGACCTATACTAAGATATCCTGTCTCAATGCATTAAAACTTCCTGTATAAACAAAAAATACTAAAATCTCAGCTTCGTCTTGTAAAATAAGATTGTAATTAAAGGCCATCGGATCAAGTTTTTATTTTTTTAACCACTTTTTTGAAAAAAAAATATTTTGCGTCTAACATTTTAACCTTTGAACTTATTGGATAAATAACAAAAAAAAAAGTAAATTTTCAAAAAATGGCTTCTAGCCTTTAGATGGTTTAATTATGTCTAGATGAGCATAAATTGTATCCTTTCTTATTAAAAATTGTTCAAGTTATCATTTTGCCTATCTTAAAAAATGTAGTTTCTATAAAATCTAGTTTACATTTTCCAAACTAAAAATATACGGATAATTTTGTTATTCAATATGCACTCAATTTGCTACTCCTGCACCCTTCAGACCCTTAATCTGCTCATTTAAGACATTTTTCTGACATCTACGATCAGCACGAGTCTTTTACGTCACTCGTGCTAGTCCGACTCTAACGAAAAAGACAGACTACCGAGGTGCATCCCAAGTATCTTTTTTTACAGACCGCGAGAATGACGTAGTGCACCCACACTCTACTTGTGCACCCGCATTGGTGTATTCGATCATCATGTGATTCCAGCGGTTTTTAAAAAAAGATATGTGGAATGCACCGTGGTAGCCTGTCTTTCTCGTTACCATCGTGCTATTCCAAGAGCTGACCGCACAAAACCCTAAGTCATCGAGCACAAGAAAAAATTCTTTATTTTATGGAAGAATAGTAAAAGAGGAATCTAATGATCCATGTCTGCCGGAAGCGAAATAGTGCATAAGTCTAAAATTAATACCACTAGTGGTTGATTCGTAGGCTTAGCATTATTTTTTCCTGCACCCAGTTTTCCATGTTTTCATACATTTGATTGTACGGCAAACACAATGCTAATTTGGCACGAGCCAATCATTAGTGGTATTAACTTTTGGCGTACGCACCACTTCGCTTCCGGTAGACATGGATCATTAGATTTCTTTGTTACTACTCTTCCATAAAATAAAGGATTTTTCCTTGTGACAATGACTTAAGGTTTTGTGCGGTCGGCTCTATGCCACTTCTATTCTAGCATGCCAAGGATGGTTTGGGTTCCTCTTTGCCCCAAATTAATTTTAGAATCTCAGGTAAATTTTTGCACCTTCGTTGTATGTGGCAGAAACAATATAGGTGGCATTTAGAAAAATAGAATTACTTCCCTGCGAAACGCTTGAGCTTATTTTTTTCAAATTTTAGTATTCAAACTCTCATTAGCGTTCAGTAAGAGAGTAGTATCTTTACAATGGCTCAATGCATTCTAACAACTATAATGAACAGCAACGAAAACATGCATTTGAGAATTTCTACCTGAACATTACAGCTGGCTTTATATTGTTCGGATTGGTTGTTTTTATTGATCATGTGCGCGTTCATATTTTTTCTCATATCTTCCTTAATATTTGAGATATCACTTAAAATCTTTTTGCTTATAATTCTACAAACTATAAAAAATTAATTTCCGTCAAAAATCAATTATTCAAAGGTTTAGAACATTTGGAACCCCTTAATCAACGTTTATAAGATTTGTATATTTTTTTTATGTTAAATACGTTCAATCTTTAATACAATCAAGTGTGCATTGTGTGTCTTTCCTCACAAATGATGATTGGATGATGATTGATAGATTTGAGCTAATCAGAAGTTCGACTTTAATCGTTATGTTGCAATTTTACTTCATTTATCTTTCATAATTAATTTAAGGGTTAACTAAAAATAATTGTCTTAGATATAAAATATTTTTAATTACGCTGTTTCTTATAAATGTTAAGTAACATTTTAAGGAATCTACTAATGGTTTAAGGGTTTCATTGGTTCCTAATCCTGACAAAATGCACTCTTAATGCATGCCATATGAAAACATATAACTTTACTGAATGTTGTCAGTAGAATTCGTTTATAAGCCCTGTGTAAAACAAATATTTTTAGATATATGTATACATATACAATGAATTGTTCCATTTATTGCAGAGAATGAAAAATGTTAACTAGAAATTTTGAAATGCCAGATAAAATAATAAAACCATTTTTTCTTTCAATAAATTTTGTGAAATAACGGCACCACAAAAACTATACAGAAAATATTTAATAACGAATTACATTTTTTTTCATGAACAGACGGAGCCGAAAGAACTATCTCCAATCGAACTACCTAATCATTCATATACGATTAGACTTAGAATATAAAAGCAGAATCAAGCTAACAGACTTTATTAAAGACTCTATGTCCAAAAATTTAGCTTCTCGCATTCCCTAACAACTGAGATACAGAACACTTTTTTGCAAGTTGTGCACATCTAAGAAAAACAAAACCTCATTCTATTTTGTCTGGAGATTGTTAAAAAAACAAAAGAAAGATTCCATAAAACCCCAGCGTTTGACAAGAAAAGAAATCTAAACGCTCTTCAGTTAATCAACATAATAATTTGTACCACGTTAATATATTACCAATAGTTTCAGAACTGTTAACTATTGTATGAAGAACCTATTTCATGAATTCCCTCGACATTTAATATAAGAACTGATAAGTAATACTCGACTATGCAGTATATGACATACAGCATCTCCTAAGCACGCATAATGATGCCTAAAACTAAAAATTAATAGAAATAACACTGGGAGGTTAAAATTAAATTTTCGTACCAGCATGTGTGAAGTATCATGGTAATCAATAAATTTTGCAGGGTTTTTGAAAACAATTACCTATGTCGCGTAGGTGTGGTCAAACTTATTCAGATGACGTCATATTTGCACATTATGTGTAATGATATCGTTATCAAAGTGCAAAATTTTTGATTTTTATACTTTATTTCTTTTGTTTGAAGTGATAAACAAAACTGGTTACATGTATTTTTCGGATACATTATTGATTCAAATGAAGAGAAGTCAATAAAATATAGCTTTATATCAAATAACACTTAAAATTATAGTTACTATTTATTTTTTAAAAGTATTTTATAATCTCTTTACTGTATCCAACAGTAATAAAGTCTTGTTCCATTTGCACCGAACAGAGGAGTGGTGGGGCGTAGATAGAACTTCTTATCTATAAAGTAAATAGACAACATTCTTTTTCTTTCTCTTTTATTTATTAGTAAACACAAGCTTAATTTTAAATATACTTCACTTATAATTTCTTAAACTATGATTATATATTCATACACATATGAAGAAAAATAGGAATGTCAAACGTTGGGGTATTCCATATTTTATAATTAAATAATTTTGTAATAATTTTGTTGTTTCAATAACTGTATATTTTCATAAAAATAGATAATTGACTAAAAAAAATAACATACTATTTTTAACCAAAGACAATGTTACAAATATAAAGAAAGAAATTTGATTGGATCAAAAATGATATCGATATCAAAAGACAACCCCCCGTTCCCTTAGAGATATCTTATGATATAATATTCCGTACCCTCTAGCTCCTAAAATTATAATATTATATAAACACAGCCGGTAGCGACACCTACAATGTGTTTAAATGAGAAAATTGTTTAGCCAGTTTCTCTCACAGAAATTGTATTTGAACGTTGTTGCTTGGTGAAAAATTGTTCTGATACCTCGTGTAAGAAGGAGGAATGCGTATCAGCATGTTTCCGACTTTGATAAAGGTTAAATTGTAGCCTACCGAGATTGCGGTTTATCGCATCGCAGTATTACTGCTCGCGTTGTTCGAGATCCAATGACTGTTCGCAGAATATGGAATCGATGGATTTAGGACGGTAATACGGAACGCCATACGGGATCTCAATGGCTTCCTGTTACTAGCAGCCGAGAAGACAGGCATATTATCCGTATGGCCGTAATGGATCATGCAAGTACATCACGAGCCCTGAGTAAAGAAATGGGGTCATTTGCAAGACAAAAAGTGTCTGCACAAACTGTTCGACGATGTTTGCAGCAGCATGGACTCTCAGCTCGGAGACCATGGCTGTGACTTTCGTTGACGCTGCGTTATAGACAGTAGCACCTTCAGTGGAGTGGTCACCGACAAACCTAGGTACATGAATGGCGAGGCGTCACTTTTTCAGATGAATCCAGGTTCTGTTTACAACATCATTATAGTCGCATCCGAGTTTGGCGACATCGGTGTGAACTCACATTGGCAGCGTGCATTCGTCATTGTCATACTGGCCCATCACCTGACGTGATGGTATGGGGTGCCACTGGATACACGTCTCGGTCATCTCTTGTTCGCATTGATGGTACTTTGAACAGTGCACGTTACATTTATGATGTTTTATATACCATGGCTTCACCTTTTATTCGAGACCTGCGAAACCCCATGTTTCAGCAGGATAATGTCCGACCGCATGTTTCCGGAATTGTAAGGACCTTCCATGATACGGAAAATGTTCATCTGTTGCCCTGGCCAGCACGTTCCCCAGATCGCTCACCAATAGGAAACGTCTGGTCAATGGTTGCCCAGACGATGAGATATGGCTCATGACCATTCGCCAGTCACTACGGTTGATGAACTGTGGCGTCGTGTTGAAGCTGAATGGGCATCTGTACTTGTACATGCCATCCAATTTCTGTTTGACTCAATGCCCAGGCGTGTGAATGCTGTTATTACTGCCCGAGGTGGTTGTTCTGGGCACTGATTTTTCAGGATCTATGGATCCAAATTTCTTGAAAATTTAATCACTTATTATTTCTATCGTAATATATTTGTCTAATAAATACCATTTTGTTATCTACATTTCTTCCTGCTGTAGCAATTTTAATGGCCAGTAGTGTATTTTCATTAACATTAGGCCTACCATTTTATTAAAGAAATATATAAAGTTTCACTACAACGTTAATAAATTTTCCCAAAATGAACTCCTATAATTTATATAATTATATGAGTGAAATTCTGATGTAATTAAAATTTTGATAGAATTTGATTAATATAGAAAACTTTTATAAAAGTAATTTATTTTTCTTATTACTCCATATCTTCGGGCATCAAATCGAGAATGGTGTAATTGTCTCCATAGTAATAAAAGGAGCACGAGTGGAGTAACATCGATTTCCGTTCTGCCTCTGAGACCAAGATAATATTAATGATAAGACGATTAAAATTTATGAAAATGATCCTGTAAAGGATAATTCATTTATCTGAGGTCTAAATCTATTTCAGTGGTCTGGGAAATATTGGTTTTGAATTATCTCTTCTGAGATCATTTTTAAAATACATTATGTAGCATCATAGCTCTAAATCATTTAAAAAATGAAATTATATCATTCTTATCGCACGAATTTAAAACTTAAAATAAAATAGAATTTGAAGGGTTCAAGTTTTAAATTATTTTATTTTATTTTTATATGTCAGACAAATAGTTTCGCAAACTCTAAATTCTTGATCGAACCTATTCAATATTTAAATTTACAAAACGCTTTTACAGTGCTCAGCAAAAGTTTAGACACTGGTGTTATTTAACCTTTAAATAAAAAACACGAGTTCTCGAGTTATGCAAATGGCTATACTGATTTTTCAATATATTTTAAACATTTTGGAATAAAAATAATGGTTTTAATATAGGATAATATTTAATTTAATTGAAAAAAAAAAGTTAAATTTGCGTATTGCAAAAGTTTAGACACTTTTTTGATTTTTTGGCAACTCTTCACGGAAAAATGCAAATTTCAAAGACAGGATGTTGCATGTCTGAAATACCTTAAGTATACCTTGCGGTAGCATTGATTAATGAAGATGCCACGAGCTAGAAAATTTCATTCAGATGAGGTAATTAAAGTAATGAAACTGAAATGGAAAAGGAAGACTGTAGCAGAAATTTCAGCTAGATTGAATCGTCCAAAGAAGTCTGTCTATGAAGTATAGTCTAAGGATGAATCCTTCAAAACAAAACATAAATCAGGAAGATCCTGTGTGACCAGAAAATGAGATTACAGAAGGATCCATAAACTGGCATTTACACAAATGGTGGTGCAGATTCTTAAGTTTCAGTTGCCAACCTGCTACCGACACTTAACCGACATTGACGGCTCTGGTCCGATCGTATGCCAGAAGTTATGTGCTTGCTGGGTAGTCACATTAAAAGAATGTTAGAACTTTCTGTGTCGACGGATATGATTCATAGATAAATTAAAGAAAGGAGTTTTACAATTTACATGAAGATGATAAAATAACCAGCTTTGAAATCTCACTACAAATTGGCTAAAGTGCAATGGAATTGTAAACGTATGTCGTATAGACCCAAATGGTACACTATGATATACAGTAACGAAAAAAATTGGAATTTGAATGGTCAAAATGTTTGGGCATACTATTTAATATACTTCACATAGATAATTTCTTGAACTGTGATTATATATTCATACACATATGAAAAAAATAGGAATGTCAAACGTTAGGGTATTCCATATTTTATAATTAAATAATTGTATAATAATTTTGTGATTTAAATAATAACTTTATATTTTCCTAAAAATAGATAACTGACTAAAGGAAAATAACATATTTACATGACTTGCGTAAAGAGCCTGGGACTTGGTTAGTCGACAACAAGGAGGTGACTATATAATGATTTGGTTCTCCCTATTCTTTAATGCTTGAGTATCACTGGGATTATTCAGTGGTGCTAAACAACGCAGGACTACATACATACGTTGGAGGACAAATTACAGTCATTTGGGGAACTTTTGGCTGTCCCAAAATATATATTTTAGCAAGATAATGCGTCTATTCATGTTGCATACAAAACAAAAACTTTGTTTAGCTCTCAAAGAACTATTGATTTCAACTGGCCGACATGTAGCCCTGATCTGAACCTAGTCGAAAAACTTTATGACATCATATCTCATAAGGTTTATGCAAATTTTTCTATTTGAACGTGTTTGGTACAAGTGACGTAGGATTTAGTTTATTCGATGGAAAATCACATTCTTGCACTAATTGCAGACAATGTGGGAGCAATTCGATTTAAATTTATGGTTATTTTCCTGTAAATGTACGGATTTTCTATACTTTTGCAACAATTTTAATTTCGTTTTTTTGTCATAATATACTATGCAAAGGTATATTTTAAAATTTATTGTTTGTGTAAAAAGGATAAGTCACAAGTAATGTATGACAGGTAAGTTACAAAAATTCGTCACGTACTTCTGAGTACAGAAACGTAATCGATTATTGTCTAAACTTTTGCTGAGCACTGTAATACAGTCTGGGGATCCAATCCTTCTGAGTTGCAAAACATTGGTGAAAATAATTATTTATCGAGAACTTTACGTTTTAACACTTTTGCATTTATTTTATGTATGTTTTTTTAAACTTCAATAAACATCACAATTTTTTATATATCAATTATACCTTAAAACATAAATTTGAAAGGATATAGCCGGGATTCTTGGTAAAATATGTCCTTGAGTCATCCACGTTGAGTCCTATATGAATCGATAGCCCTTAAAAAGATATACATTGCTCCCTAGTTTCAAGCTTATACCTCAAGTCCATCGGGGCTATGATCCTTAATGCCCGTACTGAGAAAGGGGGCATTGTGCCGAAACTATTAGTCGGATTTCAACGAAAAAAAAAGGTTGTATAAAATCATTGTAGGTATGCTGGATAATTTTTTTCAGAATTTTATCAATTAAAGTACGAGTTCTATAAAATGTTTCTTATTTTTAATTGAACTTTTTAATTAAGAATCGATTAAAATATTAAAGTGACCATCTTAATTTTTTTTGCCTAAAATACTAGGAGATGCGATCTATATTTTGTATCAGTTTCAACATCCTACATGTGGTGCAACATATCTATATTATAACGGCCAAACGTATTTGTGCATAATGCATACGTCATTTTGTGAATGGCAACACTTTCACAAGAAATTCGTTTTTGCAATTTGCGGTAATGCAGATTTTATTCTTCTAAATATCGCACATTTTCAATTAAGAGACAAAATAGAGAAAAAAATGTTCTCTTAAATGTGATTTGTTTGAAAGCTGTATCTAAATTTATTTTTAATACATTAATTTTTTTATAGTTTTTAGTACGAATTTTTAACTGTGGCAATATAAATACGCCATTTTCTTTTAAAATTCATAAAAATTGAAATGTGCGCATGTAAATTTTGAGAAAAGGTAAATGATGATCGGATTAGAATCTACGTGAAATTCTGAGATATTATCAATTTAATTTTTTTTTCATACGCATTTATACCAAACAAAAGAGCTTCAATTGATAACTTCATCATAATAACTGATCTTTACTATATATTTTGCTGATTACATTATATACGATTAAAGCATAATTTTAATAATTTGGAAAGCTGAGTTTTATAGAAATTATTTTTTTTTCTCAATTTTAGCTTTAAATAATATTTGTTTGAGAGTTAGACTTGCCATTGTAAGATGAATTTTTTAATGTAGCTTATTTTGTAGATTTGTTATAAATCAATGAAACAGTTATTCTTAAATATTTTCTTTCATCGAAATTCGACGAGTTCCATCTTGTAAAAAATAAAAACATATTATAAGGGGGGGTGTCTTGAACCAATCTCACATTTATTTTTAAATCAAGTGCATTTGATACTAGTTTCAAGTCATCTCAGGTGCATAGATAGTCCGGGAGCCGACCGTCGATTTTCCTATGTATCGAGTACAAGGACCGGACATACATCAAAATGTAGGTCTAAATGTGCTCATTAAGAATATCACTGACTGACAGGACCTATCCTGCTGGAACCCAAGGCAGCCGCACTTTTATGACGTCAATTTTGAGTGTTTACCAATGTACCGAGTGCAAGGACCAGACATACATAAAAATGTAGGTCTCGATGTGCACATTAAGAATATCACTGGCTGCCACATACATCAACATGTAGATTTTAATGTGCACATTAAGAATATCACTGGCTGCCAGGTCCTATCCTGCCGAAACCCGGTGGCAGCCGCACATTTATGACGTCAATTTTGAGTGTTTACCTATGTATCGAGTACAAGGCCAAGACATACATCAAAATGTAGGTCTCAATGTGCACATTAAGAATATCACTGGCAGCCAGATCCTGTCCTGCCGAACTCGGTGGCAGCCGCACATTTATGACGTCAATTTTGAGTGTTTGCCTATGTATCCAGTGGCGTAGCTATGTTTTTTGGCGCCCGGGGCCAGCAAGAAATTTTGCGCCCCCACCCCAATATAGATATATAACAATTTCTCTCAATTTGGCGCCCCTAGGCCTCGGCGCCCGGGACGGACGCCCCCCTTGCCCCCCCCTTAGCTACGCCACTGTATGTATCGAGTACAAGGACCGGACATACATCAAAATGTAAGTCCAATGTGCACATTAAGAATATCACTGGCTGCCAGGTCCTATCCTGCCGGAACCCGGTGGCAGCCGCACTTTTATGACGTCAATTTTGAGTATTTGCCTATGTATGGAGTACAAGGACCAGATATACAACAAAATGTAGGTCTCAATGTGCACATTAAGAATATCACTGGCTGCCACATACATCAAAATGTAGGTCTCAATGTGCACATTCAGAATATCACTGGCTGCTAGGTCCTATCCTGCCGGAACCCAGTGGCAGCCGCACATTTATGACGTCAATTTTGAGTGTTTGCCTATGTATCGTGTACAAGGACCGGACATACATAATAATGTAGGTCTCAATGTGCACATTAAGAATATCACTGGCTGCCAGGTCCTATCCTGCCGGAACTCAGTGGCAGCCGTGCATTTATGACGTCAATTTTGAGTGTTTGCTATGTATCGAGTACAAGGACCGGACATAAATCAAAATGTAGGTCTCAATGTGCACAATAAGAATATCACTGGCTGCCAGGTCCTATTCTGCCGGAACCTGGTGGCAGCCGTACATTTATGACGTCAATTTTGAGTGTTTGCCTACGTATCGAGTACAAGGACCGGACATACATCAAAATGTAGGTCTCAATGTGTACATTAAGAATATCACTGGCTGCCAGGTCCTATCCTGCCGGAACCCGGTGGCAGCCGCACTTTTATGACGTCAATTTTGAGTGTTTGCCTATGTCATAAATGTACGGCTGCCAACGGGTTCCGGCAGGATAGGACCTGGCAGCTAGTGATATTCTTAATGTGCACATTGAGACCTACATTTTGATGTATGTCCGGTCCTTCTACTGGATACATTGGAAAACACTCAAAATTGACGTCATAAATGTACGGCTGCCACCGGGTTCCGGCAGGATAGAACCTGGAAGCCAGTGATATTCTTAATGTGCACATTGAGACCTACATTTTGATGTATGTCCGGTACTTGTACTCGATACATAGGCTAATACTCAAAATTGACGTCATAAAAGTGCGGCTGCCACAGGGTTCCGGCAGGATAGGACCTGGCAGCCAGTAATATTCTTAATGTGCACATTGAAATCTACATTTTGATGCGTGTGGCAGCCAGTGATATTCTTAATTTGCACATTGATACCTACATTTTGATGTATGTCTGGTCCTTGTACTCGATACATAGGTAAACACTCAAAATTGACGTCATAAAAGTGCGGCTGTCTTGGGTTCCGACAGGATAGGACCTGGCAGCCAGTGATATTCTTAATGTGCACATTGAGACCTACATTTTGATGTATGTCCAGTCCTTGTACTCGATACATAGGAAAATCGACGGTCGGCTCCCGGACTAAGACTATTGCAGAATATATTAATCATTGAATTCATAGCTGATTGTTAAATAATTAACAAAAAATATTAAACAAAAATTATTTTTTAACAAAACAAAGTTAATTATGTACAAAATTAAACAAAAATAATTAAACAAAAGATATTTTTTATATAAAAAAGCAATAATGTTGATTGTTTTCACTGTTTTTAGGAAATAATTAGCAATCAATCTTCCTCGCTGTAAAGGAAGGTGTATGTTTAATGAAATTTTCAATGTTTTACATTGGATACACCATACAAAAAAAGTTACAAACTTATTCTAAGGAGGAGAGGAGATAATGTGAGTTGCGTTTTTACTGTACATAACTGTACATAATATTGCGCATGCGCAATATTATGTACAGTTTACGTATGAAACTATGCTGTTGGCACTAGAAACCTTGAAAATAAACTGTAATACAAAACCACTACACTCTATGAGCAGGCTTTTATTTGTCTAATACCTAAAAAGTTTTCTATAGAACATGATTCTAATTTTACCAGAAGATTTCTCATTTGAAAATTATATTTTTTAATCTAAATTAATGATATTGGTTACAAATAAAGATTTCGTAATAAATGAAAAAAATACTTTAATTTAGACGAAAACACTAAATCAAGTGTATTTGTTATTAGTTTCAAATCAATACAAGGTGCACAGAATATTACAGAATATAATAATCATGGAATTTACAAGTCATTATTATCGTTAACAACAAAAACATACATATATATATCTATATATAAGCAATATCATTGATTGTTTCGACTGTTTTTTATGTACTTAACGATCAATCTTCATCGCTGTCTTCATTATTAATAGGAATTATGCTTTCAACATCGAAAAACTTGCTTAAAATCTATGGAGGATGAGTAATTTTTGACAGACATTGGGTATGCGAACGATAGTACAGTACAGCAGCAACCTGAGAACAACAGCCGATCGTTCCAATGCCATTTGTAAATTCGCAGTAATGGCGTTTTAATGCCCGAGAATCCAATCGAGTTTGGTAAGTAATCAAGGTAACATCGGTACGATTTGCTGTGTATGTGTGGTGATCTTACTTCGAACTTAATAACAGTATTATTTTCTTTTCAGTACTGCAGATGAATTATGTTGTCTTCATCCATCATTTCGGCTAGGTAAGAGACAGCTTGAGACAACTGATAAGAGTCGGTAAAAAGAATTTTTAAATCGTTTTCTTACATTTCCAGAAAATCAAGAAAATCCGTCGATTTAAAGTTTGTAAATGGCCTTTTGCGCCTATAAATACCTGATTCATTGACTTGATAATCAAAAATATTTTTTTTTGTAGTTAACGATAACAATTATCTATGAATTCAATGATTAATATATTCTGCAATATTCTATGTACTCTGCGATGACTTGAAACTAGAATCAAATGCTCTTGATTTATAAATAAATATGAGATCGGTGCTAGAAACTCCCCACTCCCTGGAATAAGTTTTTAATTTTTTTTTATTAAACAAAGTGCTTCAAAAATGACCGGTATATTTGAAAAATCAATAAAATTTAAACGAGCAGCAATAGAAATACACCGTTTGTTGCAATATCATTGGAACAACAGTAAATTTTCAGTTAAACAAATTTTCGAAATTAGTTACAATTTTCAACAACAGATGGCGCTGCAGGCAATTTGAAAGATATAGAAGAAAACGCAATCTGTGACTTTGCCATTCTGTAAGTTGTCTTTCTGCTCTGATCAGTTTTTGGTGTAAAACGCTCAATAGGTGGCGCTGCTATGCTGCATTTTTTTACGATTCACACAACAGCTATATCTCAGGAAATAATGTACGGATTGTAATAAAAATTTGTATTTAGATAGTCCCTTATTTAAACTGATACTGATCACTTTTTGTGTAAATCACTGAATAGGTGGCGCTGATATGCTGCATTTTTTTACGGTTTACGCAGCAGCTGTATCTCAAAAACTACGTATGGATTGTAATAAAAATTTATATTTAGGTAGTCCCATATTTAAACTGATACTGATTTTGGTGTAAATCGCTCAACAGGTGACGCTGCTAAGCTGCATTTTTAACGATTTACGCAATAGCTATATCTCAAGAACTACGAACGGATTGTAATAAATATTTATATTTAGGTCGTCCCTTATTTAAATTGCTGATGATCAGTCTTTGGTGCAAATCGCTCAACAGGTGGCGCTGGTAAACTGTTTTTTTACGGTTTACGCAGCAGCTGTATCTCAAGAACTACGCACGGATTGTAATAAAAATCTATATTTAGGTAATCCTTGATATAAATTGATGACGATTAGTTTTCGCTTAATAAATCGCTTAATAGGTGTATCTGCTATATTGCATATTTTATGATCTATGCAACAGCTGTATCCCAAGAATTAAGGCACAGTTTTTAATAAAAAAGGATACTTAGGTAGTCCTTGATATAAATTAAAGCTGATTAATATTTGGTGTAAATCGCTCAACAGGTGGCCAAGGAATTTGTATAATAAAAATTAATACATAGACAGTGGATAAAGAAGTAATAAATACTACTTATAAATGCTATAAAAATGCATAAAAAATCTTAGGCTAATTAATGTTTTGTAAAATGTACAAGTCTTTTGCACATTAAATGCCTTTGCATTTAGACACAAAACAAAGTCTGTGCTTTATTATTCCACATTACATTTAAAAAACATATACATTAAAATCTATACACACAAAAAAAATTCTCAATTTAAATATAATTACAAGAAAACAGCTTTATATTAAAGCCTAAAAAACATCACTCACTTGTGGAGCACGGAATAAACTTAATTTTTTCCCCCTTCGCCTTTTTTTTTTTTTTTTGATTATCATAGCCTGTTTTACATCCAGGAACACCTCGCTTATATCCCATCTTAATTTAATTTATGCAATATCAATAAGAAAAGTAAACGAATAAAATAAAATATTTTTTAATTCCAACTTATGCACCTTAGGCATACAATCATATTGAAAGTCTGCTAAAAAACCTGCCTACCACGTATTGCAGCGTCCTCATTATTTACCAAAATTTCACTTTGTATTTTCGAAGAGTCATGCGCATTAAGTTTCTCCTCCTGTTTCTTACTCCGTGTTCTTACCCATCTAACAATAATGAATAGTTAGGTAACTTGAATTGTAGGAAAAGACATTAGTAATAGCAGGATTTATTATATATTATTCATATAACTGTATACACGTACTTTTCTCCGGAGTCAAAATATTTTATGTACAACATCTTAAATTTATCTTTCTGATAACGTTCAGGTGTTATTTTTGCGGTACAATTAGACACCGTCACAGAGTAGGATAACAATTTCTTTCAAATACTCCGGCCTACTCTGCTTCTTTAATGTTTTGCTGCTTATCGAGTTGATTTTTATTTGGTATCGGCTCCTGTTCCTTTTTAACGCTTTCCAAGAAAGTTTAAAAGCATCTATGTTTTTGATCCGTTTGCCATTTTGCCGTCTGTCGGCGCTCCAACTTTCGCAAATATACTCGTATTGCCGAAAATTTTTTGTACCTTATTGACGTTTACCGAAGCACGAGTCCTATTATAAATCAAGTTTTTACCATGATTAGTTTATTTACAGAGACTGTCAAAAGTTTTCTATTATATTATGGCTTATGGGAAAAAATTGTTTCAAGTGAATTTTAAAGATGTTACACTTTGTCTAATGTATTCAAATTTATATGCATCGACGATGGGCACGAAAATATGCATTCTGTAAAATATGCGGTGAAAAGAATAGTTATTATTCATTTACAGAGCTATCCAAAAGGACTCCATTGCAATAAAGGGGGAATTATTTGCGACATATTTTAATTCTGGATAACGATTTCATGTATAATAAATTGATATGCGTCCCTGAGATTTAATATGAGTTATTTCATGCATAATACGAAGTGCGTAGCTTTTTACAGGGAAACATAAAAGATTACAAATCTGTTGGATGGATGAAATGCATTTTTAACTATAATACGCGCTTTTAAGTTTCCCTGAATGTATGCATATTATACGGTGTGTATAAATGTTACACAATTTAGATATACAAGTTACAAAAATGAGCTCGTAAAGGTTACTGAATATAAACATAATTTAGTTAAAGGTGTTTTTTAAATAAGTTATGCATTTTTGCGTTGTTACTTTGCATTTAGTTTACTAAGAAATGTTCGTGGAAAACAGATAAAATGAAATACAGAGTCACAAAAAGAACTGATTACATGGTCCCCTATGGATGATAATTTTTGGAAACGTGATTTAAGTAGTTTAAAGAGTATTTTTGTTTTAATTAAATTTTAGCAAAATACTGGCGTGTAATAAAGGTACAGGGTAACAAAACGTATTCTAGTAAGTTTCCATCTATTAGTATAAATTGCTGAAAGAAAAACTTCAAAGATTTAGGCATTTTCTTGCTAAACTGTATTTCTTCATTATATAGTATATATATATATCAACCGACAAATCAAATACAGAACTGTTCAAAAATATTGGAAAACAAGTTTAGCTATAAACAGTAACATCTTATTTCCCTGGATAATGAAGTTTTGTTAAAGACTTCAAGAAGTGTTGTTATTACGCAAGCCACATTTTGATAATCATAAAAATGATGTTTTTATTGATTTTTATTAATTCAATGGGAAACGTACAAGTACTTTGCTTTGGTCAATAAAAATCGGTATTTCATTTTTTTTTACAAAATTATTTACATTTAGAAGAATTTCTATTTGAATAGAAAATCGAAATGTAGTTTTTTAAAAATAAGAATGTAAAATTTTGATAATCATAAAAATGATGTTTTTATTGATTTTTATTAATTCAATGGGAAACGTACAAGTACTTTGCTTTGGTCAATAAAAATCGGTATTTCATTTTTTTTGTTTACAAAATTATTTACATTTAGAAGAATTTCTATTTGAATAGAAATTCGAAATGTAGTTTTTTAAAAATAAGAATGTAGAAAAGTTACAAAATGGGTAGACGCAAATTATCAGATATGGAAAAAATCGAATCCAAAGAAAAAACATAGTATGGAAGATCGTCTTTTAAAGCAAAGAAAAATGAGGTTTGATTACCGAACCCAACGACTACGAAATGTGCGACGATCGCGGAAAAGGAAATAATCTAATGATGAACCGATTGATTGTTAATGACCTTTTTAAAAAATATATATAAAAGATTATTTATTAATGTTAAATTTTAATCTTTGAAAAAATCATTTTCAAAAGGATTGCTGTAATTTCTTAAAATTGCATTTTCATTTATTTATTTGTAGAGGTGGATAAAATTTGAAATTAAAATAATTTAAAATTTCTGCTTTCAATGACTGCCGAAATTTCAGATTAAAATGTCGAAAACACACGTTACTACACTGTAAAAAATGCCAGATGTTTCTGAATATGTAAAAATGTACTGTAATCAAAAACGAAAATGTACAGTGACCTCTTCTAATTCACCTAAGGTTTCGGAAAACGTTCCTTTACCTCTAAAAATCCCAGACAGTTATTTATTTTCGAAATTTAAATAAGAATTTATAAAAATTAATTTTTATTAGCTTCCCGTCCATTTCAGAAACGTTTCTAAGTAGCTTTTACAGTACAATAATCACTTTTCTCAAATCAAAATATCACTTTTTCGGATTCTATCAATTCTCAAGTAAACATTTTCAGCTGCATAACTGATTTTGTGCATGCAATTTTAGCAAAATAATGTCAATTTTCATATTAATGTTAATACTGTTAATATTGTATGTTTGTTTATTAAACGTGCTCTCTGAATATCAAAATATTTTCGTATGAATTGGTAGCATCCGAAAAAGTGATATTTTGATTTAAGAAAAGTGATTATTGTACTGTAAAAGCTATATAGAAACGTTTCCGAAATGGACGGGAAGCTAATAAAAATTAATTTTTATAAATTCTTATTTAAATTTCGAAAATAAATAAATAATGTAAAACGTTTCGAAAACAAATAGCTTTCTTGGATTTTTAAAGGTAAAAGAACGGTTTTAAAAACTTCAGGTAAGTTAGAAGAGGTTACTGTATATTTTCGTTTTTGATTACAGAGCATTTTTATACATTCAGAAACATCTGACATTTTTTACAGTGCACACAGGACTGCAATAAATTTTATATGACAAAAATTACAGAATTTATTAAACGACCATTTAATAAAACAAACATTTATTATTCAAATCACTTTTGTACTTATGATTATTTTGTAAATTTGGAATTTTATTCTGATGCAAATATTTTAAATATAAGGATATTGGTTCAAAATTTATTAAGAAACATTTTAGAGTTAATTAGGAATTACTTTTGTATACTATTAATACATTGTATAGCACCACAGTTTATATTGGTCAAATTTAGTATGGACAATTTTGTCGCTGCCGTTCGCCATTGCGACAAATTGAAGCAAAATGCTTCATTTGGCGAGTAAATGGATGAATAAATTCGCCAAATTGAGAGAGTTCAATTTTTGTTTTCTTTACATGGGTTTACCTTTCGGAATCAAGAATTTGGAAATATTATAGATTTTAATTGAAGAAAAATCCTAAAGAAGCTTTATTCTTATACAATGCGATACATTTTGCAGCAATGTTGCCTCAACATTCAGTAGATTTTGAGAAAGTATTTAGCGCAGCGGTTCCCAAACTTTGTTGGTACGCGACCCACTTAATATAAGGTGGATATCAGTATGAAAATTATGGTATGACCTGTATAAGCTATCGACTATCCTATCCTACGAAAAAGGCAAATTTTCGTACGAATGATACACTATCAACTAAAACAACAATTCATAATCCCAATGTGTAAGTGGAATAATAATTAACACAACAAACAAACTACAAAGGTAATTAAAAATACATTTAATTACTATAAAAACATACATTGTATGTTATCAGTGTTATTAGTGTGTTTTCTGGCACTGGTATTTACCAATGAAGTATCTATATAAGGATTAAAACTGGTTAATTTCAGTCTTAGGTCACATTCAACACACGGTTTGTTTCTATACTTGTTTTTCAAAAACAGCCAATTGAAAAAAAAAAGCTTGTTCACACGAGTATGTAGTTTTGAACTCCATTAAAAAAATTCAACGATCATTTAGATGTTTCTGGATATTCTGCTCGTGTATTTTTTTATACATATATAAATTTATATATATGTATATAGAATATATACATAATAATATTGTATATAAATTTCCCTTGAAACATTATTTGCTGATGAAATTGTTATTTTTTTTAACAGGTCAAATAAAAAAAAATATTTCCGTGACAAATCTCGATTGTTTTCGTGATCCACTAAAATAGCCCGCCATATCCCCTTAGTTTGGGATCCGCTTGTTTTAGCACCATGAACATTGAACGCAACGAAAATTAAGCTGAGAAATCTCTATATAAGAAATGTCAAAAATGCTTTTCAGAATGTCTTTTTTGATTTTATTTTGCCCGATATAAAACAGTACAATTTTGAAGTGTAGGTAATAAAAAACCCGAGGAATTCTGGGAATTTTTTTTTTTGAATGTGACAACATTTTATTATTTATATTTTGAATTTTTCGAAATTCATTGAATGTAATATCATAACCCTGAGTTAAACTGAGTTTCGTAATTTTTTTTGATTGCGCAAGACATTTAGAATGTACTTATTTTTAACAGTTTCTGCAGCATATAAGTTAATTTCGAAGAATAACTGATCTATAAGCAATTATGAAATAATAGGTTACTTTAGAACATACTGGTGAGGGAGGGAGGAGGTACATAAAGAAAATTAAACATAGATTTTTCAGAGTTCAACTATTTTGCTAACATTTTTCTCATTTGGCGACTGATATTCATTTCTGATTAGTCAAATTGGTAAAGTTGGTTGAAAGTCAACGAGATTCCTGAGTATAGTATACTATTTTTAACTATACTGTATGGTTTTCACCAGAATCGCGAATTTCGTGTTTAATGCGGGTTTCGGAATTTTTAGATTTAACTGTATTTTTTAATAAAAATTTAATATATTTTAATATATTTAAATACATATATATATGTATGGTTTATTCTATAATGGCTAAAAACATACATGTATTTGTAACTTAGTGCTATAATAATAATTGTATACTGCATAACTAAATATAGCACAAATTAAAATATATAAGGAAATCGAATAAGAGAAATCGAAAAATATAAGGATAGCAATGCAGCAGAAAATTTATCGTACGGACAAATTAGACAAAAGATATTCCTTTAATTTTGCTATCCCCGACAACTTTGCAAATTAGTTCCGAAACTTTACCGGATATAAGATTTCAATATGAAGTAGCAACGAACTGAAAGTAAAAATTTCATCTTTTCTTTCAAAAGTTCTCTGGTTTTCTTAAAGATTTGAACAGAATTTTGGCTATTTTTAATTTGTTTTATTATTCAAAACCTGAATAAAATAATTTCAGTATTTTTCAATTACTGTTAAAATAGTTGCATGTTATAAAGTTAAAATATCCTAAATAATGAGAATGTCACATTTAAGTAGTTGTCTAACTATTATACATATTATAGCAAAAATATATTTAAAAAAAAATCTTGTTTTAGAAAAACAAAATTAGTATCACTAAAAAATAAATTTTCAAACACCCAATTATTCGTCATTGGTGGTTTTTAAAACTTGAAAAAGAACACGCTTTGAATTTAATTTAAGATTCTGATAACAGAAATATATTCTTTTATAAAACAACAGAAAGAGATTAATACCAAACAATTAATAAAATTGCTAAAATACACTTTTATTCGACGCTATTTACTGAGTTTATTTTACACTCTTATTCTAATTGTTAATCATTTAACAAAAATGAACAATTAGGTAACTTGAACTGAAGAAAAATCAGATCGCATCATCATGTAAGCCGTTACATTTAATTTTTATACCAATATACATTTACTTTTTTTCCGGTATAGAAAAATTTTATGTATAGTACTTTAATCTTATCTTCCTGATATCGTTTCCGGTGTTATTCTTGCGATACAATTAGGCACCATCGCCTAGTAAGGTAGTTTTTTTAACACTAGAACCGCCGGATATTTTACTCAAGTTTTATAAAAAGTTTCTCTCACCAGAATTTTAATGTTAAACTATTTAACTTATTTAATTAGTCTATTTTTCTGCTGATTACTTTTAGCATATCTTTTGAGGAAAATTCTGGTTCAAACTGACTATTTCCAATCTAGCAGGGGTCATTTTGACCCCTAATGGCTGTTCTAGTGTTAACCCTCTCAGGCATACAGGCCTCATATGAGGACAGATAATTATTGCATTATTAAGTAAAAAAAAAATTTGAGCATTCATTCATGGAGATCTGATTTGTGGAAAGATAATAGCTAGCATGCAACACAATGATAAAATTATTTTAGAATGGGTCTTTCATTTATCATTAAAATGATTTTTTGTTATTAATGCAAAATAATGAAAAATAATTTATGCATGAGAGGGTTAACGTACATCGGTCTGCTATGCTTCTTTAATGCTTTGCTGCTTCTCAGGCTGATTTTTATTTCTAATTGGCTCATGTTCCTTTTTTTCATATTAAATTCTTGCAGATTGAGTCTGTTTGTACATGATTTTCTAAAAAAAACATCAGAGAATATTTTATGCGATATAGGAGATTATATAGCTTATTATAAATGCCCATCTTATTATTATTATTATTATTACTTGGAGAATGATTGTTGTTTTCGGTTGAGAATTGTGATGTTCGCATTTAATTTTTTTATGATTGGCTCGGGTATATTAATGTTTAATAAATGGCTTATGTAATATAAATAGCGTACGTCTGTTATTACGCAAGCCATATTTTGACAAAGATAAAAATTATTTTTTTATTGATTTTTATTAACTCAATGGGAAACATTCAAACATTTCGCTTTGGGCAATAGATGTCCATGTTTAACTTTCCTTTCTATTCTTTTAACGAATTTTTACATTTAGAAAATTTTTTATTTGAATAGGAAACCGAAATGTCGTTGTTAATAAAGACGAAAGTAAGAAAGTTACAAAATGGGAAGATGCAAAATTATCAGATATGAAAAATACCGAATCCAAAGAAAGTCGCTGATGAAAGGTCGTTCTTTTAAAGAAAAAAAAAGATACTATTAATGCATTATATAGCACCATAGTTTACACTGATAAAACGTAATATAGTATACTTTTTCGAATTATACTGTATGGTTTTCATTAGGAACTATGAATTTCGCATTTAAAGCAGATTTCGATTTCTTAGATTTGAATGTATATTTTTATTAAAAATTAAACATGTTTTAATATATTTTTTGAAAAAAAAATATTTGATTTTTTTTCTTATATTGAATGTATATTTTTATTAAAAATTAAACATATTTTAATATATTTTTTGAAAAAAAAATATTTGATTTTTTTTTTCGTTGGCTAAAAACATCTACGTGTTTGTACTTAGAGCTATAATATTAATTGTATACTGTATTGCTAAATATAGCACAAATTAAAATACATAAGGAATTCGAACAAGATAAATCGAAAAATATAAGGATAGCAATGTTGAAGAAATTGTATCGTATGGACAAATCAGACAAAAGACATTAGCTTAATTTTCCAGTCCCTGACAACTTTGCAAATTAGTTCCGAAACTTTACCGGATATAAGATTTCAAGATGAAGTAGCAACGAATGCAGGAAATAAATTCGCCTTTTTCTTTCGATGGTTCTCTCGTTTCCTCAAAAATTTAAACAGAATTTTTAACTATTCGGAAAATAGTTGTTGTTCTAAGTAGATAGCTGGGAAATCTGAAGTATATCTGAATATTTTTATTGGTTTAATTTCGCAACTTATTTTTCGTTCTCTGATTATTGCCATGATGACAAAAAATAATATAAACTAAAGAAAAAAAAACAATAATTTAAAAACAAATTGTGATAAAGATGTCACACAAATTTATTTTAAAAATAATTTTTTTTCTCTACGCAACAGTGTAAAAATTTAAAATGTGCGATGTTTAAAAGTTTAAAAATGTGCAGTTCCGAAAATTTTAAAACTGAAATTTCATTTAAAATTTGTTTTTTTTGATGGATATAGGTATATTAATGTTTAATCCATGTCGTACGAATATGAGGTGTTCAGAAATCAGTCGGATTAATTCCATCAAAAAAATTTGAAATTTTAAACAGTTAAAGTTGTATGGCTATAAAACCACTGTTTTTTTCACAATATTTTGATTATATTCCTTAAATTTCTTATAATCAAAGGTAATCCATAAGCTCTGTATAGATATATAGGAAAATTTGAACACAATCATGCCATTACCTGAGTTTCTAAAAAAATGGAGTTGGTCGGATTGACTTATGAACGCGTCATCCGTAATTCTCTTATTACGTAAATCAAGTTTAGATCATATCATCATTTTTTGTTGCTATTTACACCTAATAACAATAAAAATATAGTTAAAATGCGTGTTATTTTGAAAAAATATAAATGAATGATTTTTGGTAAAAATTTGAATTGTTATAAAGTATATTTCTTTTAAGTATTGATAGTTCTGTTACAGATAAATGAAAGTTATACAGGGTGAGTCATAAATATCGAAACAATAGGCTATCTCCTTAAATATTGCCCCTAGACCCATACTTCCAATTGCAAAAACTCATAAAAAAAGTTGAAATTTCTGATAATATAAGTTGCAACTCCATGGGGGGTCTAGTTGAAAAAATACGAAAATTAAATTTTTATACGGCCCCCGTAGAGCAAAGTTCCCAATTAGGAAATTATTCCTTATCCATTCCTAAAATGAACAAAAAAAATTTCATCGCCCTATCTGAAAACCTGACAGAGATATCAAAATCTAAAATTCTCAAAAATTCGTGACTTACACCACTTTACCATGCCTGTAAACGAAGTGTTATTCATCAATTTTCAAAGCAAATGAGGGATCGTCCGCGAATTGCAACGTTGTTATATATCGGTTTAAGACCGTGCCTCTTATTTGGCCATAATAAAGCAGTGTATTAATTTAAAATTGAAACTTGTTTCTAAAACATGTTAATCGTTAGCACTGGAAGTCTGAATAAATCGTAATATTTAGGTCCGGTCCTAGACCGACCCATAGGGAAAGAAGTTCAGCCCGGCATGAAATAATGTTAAAATCATAATCCGGACCAGCCAGGAACAAAGCTTAAACCATAGCCGGCTCAGCCGTGAATTTCTACATAGTTTTTTACTTCAGTATAGTTAAAAATTGTTTTGCGTGGAGGAGTTCTGACCAAAAATACTTAATATAGAATTTCGTTTTTTATATTTATACTTTTTATTAGTAAAGAGGCTCCAAAGCCTGTGATATATTTGTTTTATCAATGAATCTATCTTTATATGTAAATGTTTCACTTATATTTTATTATCGCTAATCCATATCCCGTGCGTTGAAGAATTTGAAAAATGTTATACAGTAAAACCTTTTAAGACGGAATCACATAGGAAAGAAAAAATACGTAATAGACAAATGTATTTCCTATGAAGGTTAAATGGAGTTTATTTTATTCTCAGGTATTATTGTATTTATCTTGCATGGATCAACACATTTTCTGTTTAAGACAGAATTCCGTCAGAGACAGATTTTTTTTCTCTGGTTTTATTTTGTTTAATTTTTTAGCATTTAAATATACTATTCTTTAAAAAAAAAAAAATAAAAAAAAAAAAATAAATAAAATAAATAAAAAAAAAAGTTTTTTTTTTATTGTTTTGTAAAATAAAAGCGGTTTTAAAATTTATACGGTTTTCGTAAAAATATTGATTAAACCAAATTTTACTTATTTTATGTACGTATTAGTTCTGTGATTTAATTATGGATTGTTCGAGACCGTGATTAAAAATTTCGTCCAGTGCAAGTCTGGGAAAAAGGAAGCAGCCACCTCCGGTATGAAAAATACATTAGATCCGGATAGGCGAATCTTCAGAAAAAAGTAACGTCTCGGTCCTGATCTGACCTGAGCCCAGAATACAGATTTTTTAACAGCCTCTACCGGACGATAAAAAGCTTGAAGTTGAGAGAGCTAATTTTTTAAAAAGGACTTAATCTGCATCTCAGAAAATTCATTCTTTTAAATAACTAAGGGGCAGTACAGTAAAACAGTACATTTCGTTTTTCTGTATAATGAATTTTTTTTTCGACTACTTCTTCTCTTTAAATTATTAAAAGTTAAGAGTTGTTAAAGAAAAAAGTACAAACTTGAAACATGTCATTTTTAATTATTTTACCTTTCTTTTGTTTTA
This sequence comes from Maratus speculifer, assembly GCA_964019185.1. Classification (NCBI taxonomy): domain Eukaryota; kingdom Metazoa; phylum Arthropoda; class Arachnida; order Araneae; family Salticidae; genus Maratus; species Maratus speculifer. The sequence continues at coordinate 83,784,130 of OZ025296.1, forward strand.
AAAAATGAAAAATCATTTATTTTGAAAATATGATTTTTTAAAAGTTTTTTTTTTTAAATAAATATTTTTAATAGCTCTAAAATAAATATTGAAAAACAAAAACCTCGAAACAAAACTAAAATTAGATTTTTATTTTTAGTTTTTTTTAGAAAGAAATTGAAATCCGATAAATAATGTTTGGAGTTATAACGATTTTTAACTATCACATTGAAACCAGTACTAACACTACGAAATTTTTTAAACTTTATGATAAATTTTAGCATGTGATTTTCTTAGCAAATTATATGACTAACCATCAGAAAAAAGAAAAAAAATCAAAATTCTAACTTAAAAGATAGATTTTTTACGCGTTTCCTACAACTGTTAAAGTAACATTGTCTTTTGAATTGCGCGCATTTCAATTTGTGTCTAATCCCTTAAAACCTGATGAATTATTCAAACGGTTATAACTCCGCGAATTTTTAAGATATGACGATGCAACTTTTTGTGTATTATTCAGGACTGGATAAGGAAAGTTTCCCTAATTGGAATTTTTATCCTACGGGGGCCGTATAAAAAGTTAATTTTCGTACTTTTTCAAATAGACCCCCCATGGAGATGCAACTTATCTTATCAAAAATTTCACCTCTTTTTATGAATTTTTGCAATTGGAAGTATGGGTCTAGGGGCAATATTTAAGGAGATAGCCTATTGTTTCGATATTTATGACTCACCCTGTACATATATTAGATAGCCTATTGTTTCGAGTTTCTTTTTTAGCATTTTTTTTAATTCAGAGTAATTTTATAAATCCAAAATTTTAGTCTTTGATAATATCATTTTCCAAATAATCTTTGTAATTTGTTAAATTACATTTATTATTATTATATTTTTTTACTTTTTAATAATCAAAAATTGAATAAACTAATTCCAATATTTTTCAGTTACTTTTAGAATAGTTGCATGTTACACAGTTAGAATATCCCTAATAATGAAAACATCATATGTAAGTAACAGTCTAATTAAAATATATATAGCAAAAGTGTTAAAATATTTTTTCGAAAAACAAAATTTGTATCTGCTTGCACTGAAAAATAAATTAAAATGAAAAAGAAATTTACTGAAAAATAAACTATCTAACTTTCGTCCACGAGGATCAATCTTTTCAAAAAAGAGAATCTTATTGATGTTGATAATGCGATCTAGAAAGTTGATCACAGGTTATGGGCAGGTGGACTACAGCAACTATTTTTATATTCTATTCGTACCAATATTTCTAAAAACCCTCGATTGAGATGTTCTGATACACCCTCCTTATTTTTTGGACATTTCTGTATCTCATTACTATTTGCTTTTTTCTCCCCAAAATTCCCTTCAACCAAAAAAAAAAAAAAAATAACTGTTTAAAAGTTATCTCGGTAAGTATTTTGGAACGAAATCAAAAAGAGTTTTGGAAAGAAGGCATTATAATACTTCTGCAAATGTAGAAAATGTTCGCAGAACAGAATAGCACAGATGTTCTTCAGTAAAATCTCGCCGTTTCCAAAATTTGCTTGGCTTAAAAAAAGGAAGAAACTTTTGGGATAAACTAATATGTTTAAAGTTTATAATAACTATTATGTTCAAAGTTTCAATTTCTCATAGTCCAAAAGCCGACCAAATCCCTAAGTCATCGAGCGCAAGAAAAATTCCTTTATTTTATGGAAAAGTAGTCATAGAGGAATCTAATGATCCATGTCTGCCGGAAGCGAAGTGGTGCATAAGCCAAATATTGATACCACTAGAGGTTGACTCGTAGGATTAGCATTGTGTTTGTCGTACAATCAAAAATATGAAAACATGGAAAAATTAATGCAAAGCCTACGAATCAACCACTAATTGTAATAATTTTTGGCGTATGCACCACTTCGCTTCCGGCAGACATGGATCATTAGATTCCACTATTACTACTGTTCCATAAAATAAAGGAATGTTTCTTCTGCTCGATGACTTAGGGTTTAAATGTCTCTAAGTTAAAGTGTCATTAATTTTTTTTATTATACAATTTCTTCGCGGTGGTCATTTTTAGCACGCTATACAGCCATTTTTGGGCAAAAAAGTATTATATCGAAACTGTAATTTTTATACCTATCGAGATGAATGAAAACCCAAAATGTCCAATAAAATCGTCTATATTTCATTTAATTATAAAAATTTTATTTGACTGATGGATGCAGGCAAAAAGCATGCTAACAGAGAAATAAAAGAGCTAACACCACAACGCTGCCATTATTTTTTATGAAGATCAAACTCTCCTTAAATATTTTTTTGACACAGATCTCTTACAGCATTATAAACCAGGAGACGACAATCACTCCAACGTGTTCACGGATGAAAATCTAGGATTAATTAAATCTCGATTCGTATATTGAAATGCAGTCTTGTCGGTCAAGACATATCTTGGTGTAAAACATTTTAAACGAATATTTTAGCAGTAGACTCATAGGTTTATCATTATGGATTCATGCTCCCTATGCTCCATGTTTTCATAGTTTTCGGTGCAAGAAAGCACAAACCAACGAGTCAACCGCTAAAATCTGGTTTTTAGGTATTTTTCACCAAGATATGAATTGGTAGACCGATAGGATATAGATAGTGGATATAGATTCTATCTGATAAGGTGAAACCTTGAATAGTTTTGGGAGTGTAATGGTTAAGCATAAAGGGGAGAACGTTTGATAGCCTCTCTTGAATTAAATAAATGGGGTTTTATGCAGAATTATCCGATTTATTATTATTTAATATTATTGTTGTTTTGAATTTTGAATATAGGTTTTTTATGATAAGGCGTACCCCTGATTAGTTTTGGGGGTTCAAACATTAAGTTTAAAAGATGCAGGGGTCGCAGCGTCCCTAAAATTTTCGCTGCTTCCTAGCACAATTTTAAAACGATAGTATTTATTGTAAAATTTCACTGTGAATGTTTAAAAGAATCTGACATAAAGATTTTTGATTTAAAATACTGGTAACAAAGTGAGAAAAGTTTAGGGACGTTGCGACCTCTGAAGATGGAAATGGGAAAGCTAGTCCGCTCCCCCCTTTTTTTCCTCGAGGCATGTTATTTTTTGAAAAAAATATATATAGCTGTGATTTTAGTTACAATTAGTGTTAATAGCTTGTGAGCTCCGTGCCATCAGTTTAACTGGGAAATATTCTTTTTATTGCTTAATTACATTCAAAATGACGACATTCAAACGTTACAATACCACAACATATGTATTTATGTATGCCCACAATTTTTATAACACCGCTTGAACAGATTTCAAGGTAACTTTTTACATTAGAATTCTGATAAACCAAAAGTGATTTTAAGATATAAATGATTATAATACCGTTTATAATTTTTGTACGGGAAGACATTAAAGATGTTAATATATTGGGATGATCTATGCAAGTCTTCATTGCCTACTGAAGTCAATCGTATAGATACATAAAATGTATTAAATGAATAACAGGGATTTTTGGAACTTTAATCAAAGCGTCACTGCGCCTTTAAAGAAAGAGTAAACTTTATAGAAAGACAACATATTGCTAATAAAATTTAATTGGACGAAAACATTTTAGACGAAATTATGGCCACGAAAACGAACTGCTGATTTGTCTCATTCGTCTAAGAAAACGTGTCCAGAAAAGAGTTGCCAAGTTCTGTAATGCATAGTTTAAACGAAATCTATAACAATGTTTATATACTACACTGTAAAAAAAATCTACGTAAAATTACGGACAAAAGCCGGCAGCAGAGATTCCGGACAGTATCCGTAAAAAAATATTTTGACCGTAAATCCAAAAATCACCCGTAATTTTACATTTTAGCAAATGCATAACTAGCCCGTAAAAAAAGTAGTATTGTCCGTAAAAATACAATGCCAAGTTGCCCGTGAAAAAAAGGGCATTGCCCGCAAAACTATAATGCCAGGATGCCCGTCAAAAAAGGGGCATTGGCCGTAAAACTATAATGGCAAGATGCCCGTAAAAAAGGTGCATTAACCGTAAAAATATAGTAGACTCCCTTAAATCCGCACAGCTTGGGACCAGGGGTTTTGCGGATTTTAGAATTTTGCACATTTCTGGTCATTGCTTTGTTTACATTTTTTAAATAATAATTTAAATGTAATTAACAGTGAAATTGAAACTATAATGAATACTTGTAATATAATAAAATATTAAAATAAGTAATAAACAAAAATAAAAAAATTTAGCTAATTTTTAACATGATTAAAATATTAAAAGCAAAGGTCAAGTTAATAAGCAATAAAATAAAAAGATAAGATGCATTTTTCCTATGATATTTGGTTTATAAAGATACATTACTAATTCACATTAAAATCATAATATAAGAAAGTTTTATTTAAGGTCTAACCAGACTTAATAACCCAAAAAGTTTGGTTAATGCATAAATATCTTTGGTAAAAAAATTGTGATTACCAGTGATATCAGCAATATCTTATTTTTTTCAAAATTAAATTTATTCTTTTTTCATGAAAACACATGAATTGAGTAACGTTAATGAAAATTACAAATTAAAATACATATGGAATTGATATAAAAATAAAAAAGTCAAATTTTGCACCTATATCTGAACTAAATGTTTCATTGTTTACATCCGTAAATTATGTGTGGGTTTTAGAGAGTTGCGGATTTTAGGAGTGCGGATTTGAGGGAGTCTACTGTAATACGAAGATATCTCTGAGAAAAGGGACATTGCCCGTAAAATAATACAAATTCTGGCCATGAAAAAAAGGGGCAATTGCCCAAAAAATAACAAAACACATACATTAGGATACCTTGTTAAAGAAAAAGGATTGTCTCTAAAATTACAAAAAGGATTATTCAGTGAAATTAATATAAATTTCCATACAGTTATCCAGTAATACCCCATTCTCTTTTGGACTTGGGGGGGGGGGGTTATGTGGTTTTTAAAATAAAATCTTTAATGGGGATCGCTATATATACCAACTGAAAATCCATAATAGATTTAAAAGAGGAATATAGATAATTCACAACACTAATAAACAACAAAAATTAATTTTCACAGGAGTACTTATGTTTTCGCAATATTTGAATAAAACATTCATAACTTATGCATATTATAAAACTTGTATATTCAAAACCTAATTTTCCAAGGATTTCAGGTACTCTTAGCAGGCAGTTTGTAGTTTTTTTTTTTTTTTTTTAAATAAAAGTTTAATTTTATTAAAGGAGAGCATTCTCGCTCGTTTCCTATAGTAAATTGTATTTTTATTCAATTACAAGGTTCTCACTTTTGGTGTTGTTGCATTAATAATTTATGTTAAAATACAATTTTTAGCTTTCCAAAATTTACCATCACACACTTTATTAGTGAGAGTGGTGGAGCATTTAAAAACTGGTAAGATAACAAACCCTCATGTGTTTAGATAAAAGTCTAATATGTAAAATGAAAATAGAAAACTAGTTACTTTAATATTAAATTACAGGGGTTGATCCAGGCAAAATTTGGGGTCCACAAAAATCTATTTAATAAAATAGGCTTCTTCACAAAATAATTTTAATAAAACAGATCCTTTCACAAAATTCTTTTATGCCATTTTCATAAATACTGTTTTAAAATCTAATTTGTACACAAAAACATGTCATAATTTTCAAAAACTTAGCAAAGGAATTTTTAAAAATATATATATTTAGTTTTTAAATTCCTTGTTCAAATAACAGTCAACTTCCATTACAAAATGTTATTTTCACAAAAATAACTTTTCTTTTTCATAAAATGAGCCCCAAGAATAAAAACCTGCATCGACTCCTGAATGGATCAGAAAAATTATGATTAGTAATATCAGTTTATTAGCTGTACTGCTATTGCTCCCTCTCCTCCCTTCCAAGCCCCTTAATAATAGAGAGCAGCTTTTTTATGATACACAAATGCTACTTTATTGTTTCGATTTTTATGTATCATATATTTACTAAATACTACATGAAACAAAAATAGTCCATTTTTGATTTAACAATGATTCATAATCCCACACACATCGGTGCAAGAAATCCATCTAAGTCGAGACTGAAATCTTTTCTGAGCATTAGAAATAACTAAATGCAAAAGGGTTAAAAGATTTCTAAGTCTTGTATTATACCTAAAAATTGGTCTCTTACAATAAAAGAAAGTGATTAAATGTTCTTGATGGTAGAACCACTATTATTTAAATATATAAGGTAGAATTTTGAGTCAGTCAAAAATCTCTTCAACACTGAAATCAGTCCTGAGATTGAAGGTCTTGCACCCATGTCCCACGGTTCTTGATCTTGTGTATACAAATAATACATACTATATTGTTTACGAGATTTCGGTGAAAATTGATTAAACTTGGGAGTGTTCGAAGATGAAATTATTACAATGGTTCTGTTTTATAAATTATCATTCAATAAATAAAAAGAAAACATGAATTTTTACAAATTTATTTAATGTACTTCAACACAGTATTCTTAGAAGTAACAAATTTAAATAACAAATTAAGAAACAACAAATAAAAAAATCATTTTTTCACACAGATTTATAGTAACAGAATTTATCGCCAAGGTTGATTTTGGATCTTGTAAGTCGTTTTTTCGATTTTGTCTTTTTCCAGATTAATAGCCAAGCATGTCCTATTTAAAAAGAAGGTAAGAATAAATATTACATAAAAGTATACACAATAAACAGAAATTGAGTATAGTAACAATCTCAGTTATTCCAGATGAACAGCAAATACAGCAGTTATTTTTAATATATAATTGTTATGAGCATCCTAATAAAACAAGTAACAAAAAAGTAAGGAATTAGAATTCATTCCAGTTTAACCCAAAATTAATTTCAATTATAGTAAAATAATTCATTTGTTGTAATGTTACAGTTAGTAATTTATTTTACTGAACCTTTTGTACATGAATAAAACTTGCACTTGACCTTTTATTTCTATGTAAAATATTTTTAAATGAGTAGATTACATTTGAAGCAATTTTAAAATGGCAAAATTCTTTTAAGCTCTGATATAAAACTTTGGGCCCAAAAACAAAAAGGCCTGAACATCTCTGATAGACATTAATGTTCTTTATATCAAAGTAAAATGGCTTTATAGCACCTTGAACCGTTTATATATATACCACTTATAGCCGTTTGAACCAATTATAGTTGGTTTTAATCACTTTTGAATTGTTTATGTCTGTTTTGCAGCCAATGTGTATATGCAGCCAATTTGAGACATTGAGAGTGCATGTTTTTTCATATGTTTTTATGTTCTTCTATCTTTACAAGAAAATATATAATTCAAAGAAAATATGGTATTCTGACTTTCGGTGGATTTGTACGCATTGGAAGGCAAGGAATGAAATTTAAAAGTTTTTAGATAATGTCTATCAGTCAACTCCGTAAATTTTTAATTAAAAAAAAAAAAAAAAAAAAAAAAAAAAAAAAAAAAAGTGGTAGTTTTGTTTCAAGAACTAATGCATGACATTTCACAAAACTTTACATTCAGTTAGAGCATTGATATAAACTGAAGCTGGTTAGTTTTTGGGGTATATCTCTTAACAGGTGGCACTGATATGATGCATTATTCAGTTTCCGTAATATCTCTAACTTAAGAACTAATGCATGGGTTATTATAAAACTTCAAATTCTAGTTCCTGATTTAAAAAGTGCTTCAATTCATATACAGTATGGATCCATTTATCCGGAAACCAGTTAACCGTAAAACCAGTTATCCGGAATGATATTTCTAATCTATGATGATGGAACCTTTGTAGAAAAAAATGTCATACACATCTAATTTTACATAAATATTGCTTGAAACAATTGTATAATTTGATGAGTGCATCTAGTATTTGAGATGGAAATGTATTTAGTTATACTTTAGATGTTTTCTATTTTCATGCAGAGGAAACAAGAATTTTTGTTTCTAAAGCATTCCCATAAATTACATTCTATCAAATTTTATTTTTTAATCTTACTTTAATCTTATTCTTAATTCAAGTAATCTAATAATTAATTTAAGATTAGAAGTAATACCACAACCACATATATTCCATAAAACTTATCAAATGGATGTTGCTTTAATGCCCAACCAGTTAACCGGAAAAACCAGTTATTCGGAACGCATCTGACCTCAACCATTCCGGATAAATGGTTCTGTACTGTATAGGGAACAATTTTTTACTACCATTTCAAAAATATATCGACATCAACTTCTTTTGTATCATGCAATAAATCAACAGTTATATTGAGAATTTTGGAGAATAATAAAATAATATTTTTTTCTTTCAAATAGAGCATTTTCCAATGTTCCCTTAGTAACTAATTTTCTGCTTAAGCAGAAAATTTGTAAAAAGTAAAATAGTAAAAGTACCATAAATAAATATTTTAGTTTATCGAAAAACTTTTTTTTTCATAAGTCGTGATGGAAATATTTTACACATACACACACATGTTGCCATAATTAACACTACAGCAGCACAAAGAATAGATTTATATAATACATTCCATCTTGCAGACTTTTTAATAATATTATTGTTGCAGACACTTGAAGATAGTTCTGTCACTGCACTCTGAACTAAATTTGTATGTTTTACAAGATCTCTCAACTAGATTCACACTCTTTTCAAGATCGACTAAATTGGCACTTTTTCCGAGGTATCTCGAATAAATTGGTGCTCTTTCCAAGATATCTCGACTAAATTTGCTCTTTTTCTCAAGATTTTGACTAAATTCACATTTTTTTCCCAGGATCTGGACTCAATTTGCACCGTTTCTTGAGATCTCGACAAAATTAACACTTTTTCTGAAGATCTCGACAAAATTAACACTTTTTCTGAAGATCTCGACTAATTAATGCGCTCTTTTTTTCAGATCTCGACTAATTTTGCACGTTTTTTGGAGATCTCAACCAATTCGCATGTTTTCGCAAGATCGTGACTAAAGTTGCATCTTTTATTGAGATCTCGACTAAATAATGCATTTTTTCTTCATCTCGACTAAATAATGCATTTTCTCAAAACCGAGACTAAATTTGCACTCCCTCCCAGGATCTTAACTAAATTTGCACCCCGCCCCCTTAAATCTTGACTGAATTCACACTTTTTCTGAAGATGTCAACTAAAGTCACAATTTTTCCGATTATTTAATGATATTCATATCACCCCCTCCCTCTCCGCAGAATCATAATTCCCATTTTTCTATCATGATTCCATGTTGAAATCTGCATTTTGCAAGTATGATGAAATTAGCATTTTTTACCAAGATTCTTTGATGGCACCATAAGCAGCCAATTTATTTATTTTATGTGCTTGGCAGCTCTTTTAAACCCCTTTGATGCACACAATGTTTTTTTTTTTTTTTTTTTTTTTTTTAACATTTACATGGCAGCCTGTGGAAATTCAATTGATCTTTGAAAATTATAGCAAATATTTTTGGTATACAAAGAACAAGCATAACCCCCCCTTTTTTTTTTAATAGCCCTTTTTGAAAAAAATGTACTCTTTCTTTAAATTAGTGATTCCTCTTCGAAAAATTTCAGCTGGTGCCCCCCCCCCCTTTTTTTTTTTCTTTCTAGAATCTAGAGTATTTCAGATATGACAAAAAATCATCTTTGCTAGTAAAATTGTATTATCGTAGTGAGCATTAAAAATCATTCAAAATATAATTTAACTGCAATAGTTGGCAGATCTGTAGTGGTATTTGTAATTGATTTTAATTTTTGAGAAATTAAAAACAATACAATATTCTAAAAAATATTATACGGTAGAGTATCTAATTTGCCGACCTGTAATTCACAGTCAATTTTTTAAAGTTAACGAAAAGATATTTAGATTAATAATATTGCGCATTGTGCCACCTGCTTAATGGGGAGATTTTTTTTTGGGGGGGGGGAGGGGAAGGCTGGAAATAAAACTTCCCACGAACAAATTGATGCTGTGATGACTTGTCGCTACAATGATTTCAATGCAACACCTAATATTTCGAATTATAACTAACTGAATGTAAATGCCTTAAAATTAATAATTATTTGTAACAATATTAAAATGCTATATCGTCATTAGAAACATTTTTCTGCATAATTTTTTATTTTAACATATTAGGAAGTAGGTAAAAACTTATTTGCAACATTACAAATCTACATACGAAAAACAGATTATTATGAATTAAATATAAATGTAAAAAAAGCATGTTTTCATTATTGTAACATTCACAAAAATATACATTTTTCAAAAATGCATTAAAAGATAGAAAATTTCACCAAATTAACCAGCTAAGTTGGTTTTATATAGGCAATTTATTATGTTGCCAAATTTAGTGTTATATGACCAAATTGGTCAAAATTTAGTTCTATGGTAGTAATACTGCTATTACTACTTTTTTTTTTTTTTTTTTTACAATTACCCATTGTTTAAGCTGACACAGATTTCTTCATATGAAAACAACCATTATACCTACGGCAGCCCACTGACCACCTTAGGAACTGGATTAAACAAAAAAAAAAAAAAAAAAAAAAATTAGCCTAATGTGTGTATTGCCTTTGAATACATGAAGGAGAGACTTTAGCACATGTGAACAGTTCACATAAACATAGCTTTTTTTTATTACTGGTTAATTTCTGAAAACTAAAAATACTGAATACAGTAAACAGAACCCCTTTTTTTTTAAACAAGGTAATTTTTTATAAAATCATCTTTATAGTTAGCTCTTCTTTTTTTTAATAACTTTATAAATTCAATGAATTGCTCACAAGTGCCCCAACAGCAGGGTAGTTGCGAACACAAGGGAAAATATTTGATATGCTTTACATTCTGTTTTTTATTTGTTGTCATGATCATTAGTTACACTATGTGTTAAATTTACTATAAACAAAATTCTAGTTCTGCAGTGATAGATTTAAGCACAAGATTATAAGACGAAAATAAGTAGATTGGGAAAAGGGAGGATTATATGACTAATTAAATATTGTCGGAATAAAATAAAATTAAGATGTACATTTGAAAAAAATAAAGCCTTTAAATTTTGCTTAGGAGAATTTAGATAATATTTATCAAAAATCTGCCAAAGTACAAAAGATTCTTATACTTGTATTTCCCTTCTAGTATCCTTGTATAGGATATACAGTTGGCAAAAAAAGTATTTGTACACTCTAAAATTTTTAATTTTTTACTAAATAAAAACAGATATTTTGTCAAAAATAGTTTTAATACAGTCTGTTTACCGTGCGTTTTAAATTACACAACAGAAAATTTCGATAAAGATGTAAAATAATTTTCTAATGGGAAAAGTTTAAAAATTTCTTGCAAAAAAAGTATTTGTACATTTCTCCATCCTGATATGTACTGTGTTTTATAGTGTTTATGGTTCAAAGGACTACTTTTACAGAAGCTGTTAATAATTTTTAAGTTCATATTATATTTGTCTGACATTTAATTTAATTTGCTCTTGAAATAATTGAATATAGAACCTAATACTAGAGAGGCACCTCTAGATATATGAAATCCTATGATTGAGCATAATAAAAATTTAAATACGGAACAAGAATTTGTAAAAGCTATTAAATTACCATTTACAACTATTGGATGTATAGTGAGAAACTATGAATAAATTAAAAGAATCGAAATTCAATGAAAACCAGGACTTCTTAGCAAACTAACAATGAGGGAAAAAGAGAGTGTTGTTAAAAAAGCTTTAAAAATTCCTGTGCGTTCGGTTCAAAAATTTGCTGGAGACCTTGCGACATCTTCTCGCATCAGAGTAATACCTCAAACAATAAAAAATATTCTTCTCAATGCAGATTTAAAAGGAAGAACCTCAAGGGAAAATCCATTCATCAACGAAACAAATAGGCGAAAACGCATAGTATTCGCTTTCGCATACAGAAGTAAATCATTGGATTTTTGGAAAACAGTAATTTTTTCTGATGAGGAAAAATTCGGAATTTTCTTACCATCAAGCATTCGAAAAATTGGCGTAAAAATAAAACTGTTCTAGATCCAAAACGTATACCTCAAACTATCAAGCATGTTGGGGGGAATATTATACTTTTGGGGTGTATAGCTTCTAATGGAGCAGGACATTTAAAATTTTTTGACAATGGAAGGACAGGTTTAACATACAGTGATGTGTCGCGCCATAATTTATTAAACTGTGCCAAGAAATTATGCATAGAGGAAGCTTTTCACTTTCTGCAGGATAATGACCAAAGCATACTGCTGTGATCACCAGCACATGCTTACGACAATACTCGAAGACGACTGGTAATTCCTCTAAAATCTCTAGACTTGAATCCAGTAGAAAATTTGCAGATGCTATTGGATGCAAAAATCCGAAAAAAAAATATGTATTAGTAAAAAACAGTTTTAAAGAAGCTCTTATTGTGTCATGGAATAACATTAACCAGACCACTACAAAAAAGTTGGTGGAATCTATGTCATACCATCTAGAAGTAGTCATAAACGCTAAATGAATTCGCACAAAATATTAATTTGTATCATTTTACTAAATTTTCCTTAATTATATTACATTAAGATAGTGTACAAATACTTTTTTTGCATTATAATTTTGTATATTTGTTTATTATAATGTAAAAAATCGATTCGTTTAATTTTGTTTCTGCTTCTATAATATTATAATGCATTAAATTAATGTATTACAGTATTTTTTGCTTAAATCTTTTGTATAATTTCATTATAATTTAAAAAAATGAAGTGTACAAATACTTTTTTTGCCAACTGTATATACCTTGTATGGGTATACTTGTATCCCTCGAGTATCTTTGTATTTCCCTTCTATTCTAAAATAATGATAAAGGATTTTATAATGATTAAAAAAAAAAATAAACTCAATTACAAGCACACACCCAAATTTAACTTCTTTTACTTTTGAAAGAGGAAGGAGGGGGGGAGACAATATTAGATATGACATTATTTCACGTGAAGTGAACTGAAAGAATCACAGAATGATTATTGAGACACTTATGAACTGTTCATATCTGCCTCAACTATTCTGTTCACAAATGACCCACGTGGTCACTAGAGTTAAATTGACAAATCATTTTAATATTTCTCAATTTTAGAATTCTTTTTTTTTAAATCAAAAATACTTATTATTTATAATAGGGGTGCACAACCTGTGGCCCGCGGGCCAAAGTAATTTTACCAGTAATTTTATGCAGAATAATTTTCCTTATAATAATGACAGAAACTTTGCTATGAAAGAAAACAAACGTCGCTTTTGAAATATTCTGGTGTCAAAAAATTTTCTGGCAAAAAGGTTGTGCATCGCTAATTTATAGTATATGTTAGAACATTAAAATTAAAACAAATAAATAAAGTTATTCGTTTAAAAATTTAAAACTGAGATTTTACTTTTGAGACGCACACTTTATGCCTCCATTCTCTTCTCGATGACACTACCAGTGATAGAAGCGCCTCCATCATATTCTGGAGCTGTCCATTTGTAATCAGGAATTTGTAGCCTTTTAACCAGTAGCTTGTAGTCGGCCAGGTTTACTTGGTTCATCTGTAAAAAAATACAGTATTATACAGGATGTTTACAAAAATGTATTAGTTACCATTAAAGTGATTATGTTACTTCATAAAATACCTAATTACTTCATGAAATAATTGAGTATGTTGAAGTGTGTAAAGTTAATGCATTTTAAGATGTAACAAATTATTTTATAGAACAACAATTGTCTAATTGTTAAAGTATTAAAACTTTTGGCAATAGCCGTTTGAACCAATTATAACCAGGATTGCAAAAAAGCCATGCCGGTGGCTTTTATTTGTTTTAACCAGCTTTTATTGGACAAAATTGGTGTTTTTTTAGTTAGTTTTAAAGACTTAATTGAGGTAGAATTCAGTATAACCCAATTTCTCAAAAATGAACACGTTAATATTGAAATAATACGTATTGATTTGCAGTCAAAATTATAAATATATCAGCTAACTTTTAAAAGACTATACAAAATGCTTTCTCTAGTTTACACTGACTTTACCCTCCCCCCCCCCCACACACACACACAGTTTTTTTCTTTATTACTGCTTTATATAATTAAAAAGGACAATAGTTGCATAGTTAGTATCATAATTTATTACTTAATTAATTTTAAAGGATATTAATATACAAGTCTTATTTTTATTGCTCATAAATGTTTATTTGAAGCCACACATAAAGTCATTTAATAAAAACAGCAATTCTTTTGAATAAAACAGATTTATGAATAACTTTGCATTAGTTAATGTATGAGTATACATTCTTTAAAATAGGGGTGCACAACCTGTGGCCCGCAGGCCAAACTGATACCAGTAATTTTATGCAGAGTAACTTTCCATATAATAATGACAGAAACTTTGCTATGAAAGAAAACAAACGTCACTTTTCAAATATTCTGGTGGCAAACGATTTTCTGGCAAAAAGGTTGTGCATCACTACTTTAAAATAACAATGAGCTTTTCAAAATTTTAATTCAACAAGTTTTATTACAACAAGATAATTTCAATTATTAAATACACATAAGCTATTGTCAATTTCTAAAGAAATAGAAGTATGTAAGGAAAATTTCATTTTTATGTGTAACATTTAGTTATTGTTTCATATAATCTTTAAAATGTTTGGTCATATGTAGAGCTACGCAACATCGAATTCCAAACCACAACTTTACAGTCTAATTTAATGTATTCTTATGAATATTTATAATTTCAATTTCAGACATAATGCCTTCACAGATGCATCAGCAGTTATAAAGACTCATTTATTTGATAAAATTTAGTATAAATGTACATTTTTTAATAGAAAATATTTATAAGTGTATTACAAATAAATTAATTCAAATTTAATATGAAATATCTGTAAACTAGGGATGTACAACCTGTGGCCCGCGATGTGTTAATATGTGGCCAGCGAATTTCGTCAATTTACAACTGGAAAAAATTGCAATTTTTGTACATACAATCACACAAAAAAATATTAAATTTTGTCAATTTACTGCGGGAAAATATAAAATTTCGTCATTTAAGAATAAAATCACGAATTCCATTGATCAAATGCAAAAAAAGTCAAATTTTATCGATGAGGATCAGAAAAGTCATCAGTTTTGTTCATTAGAGAGGAAAAAATCGCGAATTTTGCTCATGAGACTCGGGGGGGGGGGGGGAGTAGCAAATTTTCTCGATTGGGCACGAAAAAATCGCGGATTTTGTCGGATGGACGCGAAAACTCACACATTTCGTTGATCAAGCAAGAAAAAAATCATAAATGTTGTTGTTCCTCGAAAAAATTGCAAATTATCATCGAATGGAAAAATAGCTTATTTTCTTGGTTTATCGCATGAAAAAAAAGCGAATTTCGTCAATAAGGCACAAAGAATAGCAAACTTTGTCGATCAGAGACAAAAAAAAAAAAGCAAATTTTGCTGATAAGACTCGGGAAAATCACGAATTAAGTGATGACGCGGGGAAATATTGCAAATGTCGTTGATCAGCTGCGGAAAAATAGTGTTTTTGTCAGTTTATCAAAAGAAAAAAAATCGCGAGTTTTATCTTGCCACATAAAAAAATGCAGATTTCGTCAATGTTAATACAAAAATCACGAATATTGCTACTCGGTCGAAGAAAAATGTGTATTTTGTCAATTTACAGCGAAAAAAGCACACATTTCGTCGATCGAAGACCGAACAATTGCGAGTTTTATTAATCGCATTTCGAATAATAGCAAATTTCTTTGGACAGAGATGGGAATATTGCAAATTTTGTTGGTCACACGTGGAAAAATTGCTAACTACATCGATCAGACTCGAATAAAATCGAGAATTTCATCGATCATGCGGAGTAATTTCGCGATTGGCTTTGCAAAGATCACGAATTTCGCCAATAGGCTTTGTAGAAATCGCAAATTTGATTGATTGGCTTCATAAAAATCCCGAATTTTACAGATCCAAATCGGAAAATTGCAAATTTTGTTGATTAGGTGCGGAAAAATCACGAAATTTGGTCGATCAGGTGCAGAAAAATTGCGAATTCAAGGCAAGGAAGTTCAGAAACTGTTACATGTTTCATTTCACTCTCCTTAAGAAATTTGTTATTTAATTAGTATGATTGAATGAACTTTGTTAAATCAGTTACAACAAATGGCAGATATTTTTTCACGTAAGGCTGTACCAACAATAAACTGACGAAGGAAAATGAAAATTAAGAATAAATTTAACTTTTAAAAAAAGATACAGTAGAATCATACATGTGATAATTGGGATTCTTTTTTTTCTTTCTTTCTTTTTCAACACAACAGATAAACGACTACAAATATTCTTAGATTTCAATTGCTCTTTTTACAGCTGGTAGGCTGTAAAGGCAGCTATGAAACTTAAAGACAGTATTGCCAATTAACAATATTTCCTAATAATCTTGAACACACTATGTGCTATTTTAGAATGCTCTATATAATAATGTGCTATGTGCTCCATACAATTTCATTCCACCTGACCTTTAATGATTTTTGTGTCTAATTTAATTACTCATTTATCATAGTGAAAAGCACAATAAAAAATTCATAATTTTATGAATTTTACCGATATCATATTTTTATTACTTCAAAATTGGTTTTAACCAATTTTGAAGAATTTCAGGCTTAGCATCATAAATTTCTTACTTACACAAACCAATTATTTTTCGCTACCAACACCATTTACTGAAAATAAAGTACAAAATGAAAATATTAAACAAATTTTATATCAAAAAAGTAAGTTTATATACAACTTTTTCACATATTTTTAATAAAAAGGGGGGGGGGGGGGCAAGGGGACTAACTATCATATTGAGCAAGAAAAAATGAAGGTAAATGCATAAACTGAAATTGTTAAAAATAAAAAGCTAATTTCTATTTACTATTAATATAATAACTATAAAAATAAAGTTCATTTTGAAAGATTTCTTTTATAAAATTTGAAACCATGCAAATTCTATTGAGGCCTAAACAATGTTGGAGAGAACACAAGGAAATACACTACCAAAGTCTGTGAGGTCATCAATCATAGGTTTGTTTTTGAAGAATTTTCTTTTTAAAATGTAACATTACACTAATTCAATCAAGATACAGGCACTGTTATATGGGCTAGACAGCATAGGAGCCAACTTTGGTCCCAAAGCTGGGTCTGCCACAAGGGCAGTTGTTTGAGGAGATGTTGGTGAACACGCCGCGCTAGAAAACGAGCTGAATGAACTAGGGGGTCTGGGTCATAGTCTCGGAAGCTGATGCAATTTGAGCATTTTAATGCAAATTCAGAGCACTTTAGACTTCTTACCATACTTTAAGACGAAATTCAAGATTTTCCTTCACCCGATCGACAAAATTCGTGATTTTTCCACGCTTGGTCGGCAGAATTTGCGAGTTTTCCGCGCTTGATCGACGGAATTCATGATTTTTACGAAGTCGATCGACGAAATTTGCGATTTTTTTTGCACCTGACCAAAAAAATTACGCAGCCGATTGACAAAATGTGTGATTTTTCAGCGCCTCATCGACGAAATTCGCGATTTTTTCAAAACTGTTCAGCAAAATTCGTGATTTACCTCCGCATGATCGTCGAAATTCGCAATTTTCCGTGCTTGATTCACGAAATTTGCAATTTTTCGTGCTTTATCGACGGAATTCGCGATTTTTCCGAGCCTGCTTGAAAAAATTGAGGATCTTCCCGCTCCCAATTAACAAATTTCAAAATTTTTACGAATCCGATCGACGATATTCACGATTTTTACAAAGCCGATCGACGAAAATTGCGATTTTTACTCGCGTAATCAATAAAATTCACATTTTCCCGCGTCTCATTCACGAAATTCGCTATTTTCTTGCACCTTTTGACGAAAATCGCAATTTTCACTTCACACGGTCGAAAAAATTCGCGATTTTTTCGCGCTTGATCAACGGAATTCACGATTTTTACGAAGCCGATCGATGAAATCGAGAATTTTCTTTGCATGACCGATAAAATTCACGATTTCCCTTCGCATGATCGTCGAATTTCGCAATTTTTCGTGCTTCATGGACGAAATTAGTAATTTTTCCTAGCTTGAACGACGAAATTTGCAATTTTCGCGTGCTTTGTTGACGGAATTCGCGATTTTTCCGAGCCTGTTTGAAAAAGTCAGGATCTTTCCGTTCCCAATCAACAAAATTCGAAATCTTTACGAATCTGATAGACGATATTCACAATTTTTACAAAGATGATCGACGAAATTCGTGATTTTTACTCGCATAATCAATAAAATTCACATTTTCCGTGTCTGATGGACGAAGTTCGAAATTTTCCCTCATCTGATCGATGAAATTCGCAATTTTCCCTCACCTGATCGATGAAATTCACGTTTTTTTACAAAGCCGATCGACGAAATTTGCGTATTTTACAAAGATGATCCAGAAAACTTGTGATTTTTACAAAGCTAATCAATTTGCGATTTTTCCGTTCCAGATCGGCGAAATTCCTGATTATTTTCACGATTAATTGACAAAATTCACAATTCTTACGAAGTGGATCTACGAAATTTGCGATTTTTCTTCGCATGATCGACAAGTTTCTCGATTTTTCTGCACCCGATCGACGAAATTTAGAATTTTTTAGAGCCTGATTGATGTATGTAGCAATTTTTCCATGTACGATCAACAAAACTCGCAATATTCTCGTCTCGGACCGACGAAATTTGCGATTTTTTGGAATCCAATCAATAAAATTCGCGCTTTTTTCTCTTTCAATTAATGAAATATGCAAGCTTCCGCACCCGGTCAACGAAAATTCACAATTTTTGTACTAAATCTGATGAAATCTGCATTTTTTTAATACAAGATGAAACTCACGATTTTTTATCTTGATAAATTGAAGAAATTGACGATTGTTTCGCAGCCGATTAACAGATTTAAAATTTTTCTGAGTGACATCGTCAAATTCGTGATTTTTCGTGCCAATCCAAAAAATTTGCGATTTTTTTTTTTTTTTTTTTTTTTTTGTGTCCTTGATTGACAAAATTTGACATTCTTTTATGTTCGATCAATGAAATTTGCGTTTTTTCACGCGATAAACCAAGAAAACATGCTTTTTTGTAACCGATGAATTTAATTTGCAATTTTTTCAAGCATCATAAACAACTGAAGATTGTTTTCTTGCCCGATGAACGAAATGTGCAATTTTTCGCGTCCGCCTGACAAATTCGCGAATTTTCCGTGCTTGATCTACAAAAGTCGCGAATTTTTCGTGCCCGATCGCGAAATTTTGGGCAAAATTCGCGATTTTTCCATATCTGATGAGCGAAACTTGCGATTTTCCTGAGCCATATCGACAAATATGTAAAATTTGCTTTTTCTGCCTATGATCAATGCATTTCGCGATTTTTCCATGCCGATCAATGGAATTTGCGATTTTTAAGTGAAGAAATTTTATATTTTCTCCGACAGTGATGAAATTTATGATTTTTTCCTGCAACATATGCAGAAAAATTGCAATTTTTTCCAATTGTAAATTGACGGAATTCGCGGACGAAACGTTAACCCATTGCGGACCACAGGTCGCGCATCCCTAGTTTAACACATAAATTGCAGAAAAATGAGTCTGAGACAAAAATTTTAGTTTATTACACCTGAAAATAACAGTTTGCTCAGTCATCTCAGGAAAAAAATATCAAATCAAAAGTATCTTAAAAGAAATTTTTTAAAAAGTCAAAGAATACTGTAATACAAATTACATTGAAGATAGAAGTATAAATTACAGTAAATGAAATTATTAGTTTTATCATATTTTCATTTTATTTCTATCTATAGCTATATCTATTTCTATCTATATCTATCAGCTATCTTTGAGCAAAATTCGAGTTTTAACTCTATTTTGCTAAAATTCGTGATTTTTGGAAATTTGCATTTTTTCTCGCAATCTTTTGCCGAATTTCCCGTTTTTCTCACTATCCTCTGACAGAATTTCCTTTTTTCCAGCTATCTTTAAACGAAATAAAGTTTTTCCGGGATTATTTGCGTTTTCATCATTATTTTTTGGCAAAATTCGCGTCTTTACCGCTATTTTATTAAGGCTTTGTGCCAAAATTCGCAATTTTTCGACAGAATAAGCGTTTTTTTTTTTCTGCGATTCTTTGAAAGAGTCCGCATTTTCCCCGTTATTATTTGCGAAATTCGTATTTTTCCGCGGTCTTTTGCGAAAATCCGCATTGTCTCTCGCTCCTTTGACAGAATTTGCGTTTCCCCCACTATCTTAGAACGAATTTCACATTTCTGACATTTTTTCTTCACATTTTTTTCTGTGATTCTTTGACAGAATGTATGTTTTTCACACTACTTTTTGAAGAAATTTTCCGCGATCTTATTGACGATTTTCGTGTTTTTTCCACGATTCTTTCACAAAATCGATGTTTTTTCGGGACCCTTTGACGAAATTGGTGTTTTTCCGTGAGCGTTTGACGAAATTGGCAATTTTTCCCCGATATTTTTTGACACTGTTCACGTTTATTACGCGATCTTTTGACAAAATTGAGTTTTTTTTCGTTATCTTATCTCCGAATTTTCGGATTGATGACTTACTGTCTTAAATTTCGGAACAAATCACTCCCGCAAAAAACGGCAAAAATAGCGAAAGGAGAAAAAAAAAAAATCGCGAATTCGCGGAAAAATCTCATACCTGCATTTTTCAGGGTCTGCCAAGATATTGCAAGGTCCGCAGAAATTTTTCAGGGTCTGCGCGGCAGACCCGCAGACCCGGAAGTCGGCGCCACTGCTAGACAGTATGCAATAAAGATAATAATCAATTCGCTACATAGACAGCATCAAAACTAAATTTAGGTATAGGATACTTGTGCTTTTTTTTTTTTTTGTGTGTGGAAGATATAGGTCAAAATTAACATTTTTAGCCAATGGTCATCGGCCAGTATACTAATTTTTCTCACTGGCTATTTTTTTCAACTGCTGGCAAGTACCAAAGTTACGAATGCTCCATACAAAATTGTGTTTTTTGACGTGACAACGTCTTGTAAATTGGTTTGCCGGGAGACACTTCAAGAAACTGCGTTACGTTACGTTACGCTCCGCTCACGATACGCGCTCACTTTTCTCTTAACTTTTTCCGGTCACTTGTGGGACCATTTTCTGAACGTGAATGTGAATTCGCTGCAAGGAAGGGGCGGTGCTTAATAGGAATTTTAGATAGTATCAAACTAAGACGAAATACGTTATGTATTAGTTATTAGTATAAAGTACAAAGAAAATAAGTGTAGTTTATTTCGTAATTCGGTGGTATATTATGGAAAATTAATGATATGTGATTAGTGAAAGCCATTTTACTTTAGTTATATTCTGCTCATTGAAAAATTCTTTAATATGCTGTTTACAAAATTTAACATTTGACATCAATAAACATGAAGTAAAATGTGTTTAACAAACACAGTGTATTGCAAGTTATTGTATGTATATTTGTATATAAATACGTATGTATGTGTAAAGGTAAAAATAAAATTTTGTTAATATGAAATTCAGTGCGAGATTCTTTGTATAAATTAATGTTTTAAATATAATTCTTTGTATAAATAAATGTTTTAAATTGTTACTATTATTTCATCCTTCTTCCTACTATACGAATGAATATTCACATTAAAATTATTTTACAACTCAAAGTCGTTGTCACGTAAAACTTTCGCCCGTATACCGACTTTACAGGCAACCAATTTTTTTCTAGCTAATAACAATATTATTTACGATTTCTGTTACTTACCATTCAATAGGATTGTACATCACAGGTGATTCTGAAAAAAATAAATAAAAACCTGAAGTTAGGGATGCACCGAATAGTGATTTTGGTCGAATACCGAATATTCGGCCAAATACCGAATATTTGGCTTTCCAAATACAGTCGAGTCTCTATATAACGAAATCCACTGTTCTAGTAAAAAATTCATTATATCAGAGCTGCCAAGTCTCCGGCTTTTTGGATACCAGTAAATAAATACAGAAAATGTTATTATATGTAATTGGAACATATCGGAGATTTAAAATAGTAAGATTTTCTTTAAAATAAAAGTGGTGTGCAAAACGCCGGAGACTTGGCAGCTCTGTTATATAGAGAAATTAAACTTTTGAATTAAGTATTTGAAATATTTTAAAGTAAATATTAACCTAACATTTTATTTCTTAATTATTTCTCTTATTAATTTCTCAATCCAATTGACTGTTTTGAGCAGGATGTGGAAAGGTGTGTGGGAGGTGGGATAAATTCGTTGGATTTAAAGAACAAGAAGAGAAGTAATATAAAAAAAACTCAGCACTGACGATAAATTAAAAATAAGTGATGGAAAATTGATACCATATGATTTCAAAGCTTTTTAAAACTGAATAAATTAAGACCAATTTATGAAAAAATTCGTTATATGGACATAGATATTTCGGTATATACAGACTGTTTTTAATGTAATCATGCGAAAAGGGGACTGTTCCTACTAAAAATTCGTAATATAGAGAAATTCGATGTATGGAGTTTCGTTATACAGAGACTTGACTGTACTTTTTATATTTCAAAGTTTAAAGGTATTAAAATGTTACTTTTTAAAACAATTTTACATAATGTTTAATAAGAGAAACTTACATTTTGATAAACAAGAGTTTTTTATAAGAACATTCAGTATTGAAAAAAAATCTGCCTTTTTTAAACTAAGAAATATAATATTATGAGACTTTTTCAATTAGTAAAATTTTAAATTTCATTTCTTCTACGAATTGAAACAAACATTTTGAAATCAAAGAGAAATAATGAATAAATAGTTGAAGAAAAACTGTACAATCTCATATTTGTTCTTTTTAAATAACTCATGGCAGATTTTTTTTTCAATATAAAGTATACAGTGGCGGTCAAAAGTTTCCGGCTAGCAAAAATTTTTCAGTTAATTTGTAAATATACCCATATGAAGAGAAATCTCGAAGTGATATTTATACATTTTATTGACATAATAGTTAGGAACTTACTTATAGAAGAACAAGTAAATATCAATAAATTTAACTGACAAAATTAAGTATAAAGGAAAATGCATGTTCTCAAAAGTTTCCGGCCACCTTCATTAGTTTGTAAAAAAATGGTATTGTAATAGAAAATTACAGTGATCAACAACATTTACGATTAGTATTTTATCATATTACTATTTTATTAGCTTTAGCAATAAGTATTGCGGCGCAGCAACGTGACATTCATACAATCAGCGGTTAAAGATCGTCTATGGTACGTTTTTCCCACATTTCTTGCAATTTTGGCGAAATTTCGGCTCAGTTGGAATATTTATAGTTCTGCAGACTTTTGACAACTTCTTATCAAAGATTTTCTATTGGATTCATACTGGGCGCTTGGGCTGATCATTTCAAAAATGAATTTTTTTGTGCGAAAACCATTGCTTATCGAGAGGTTTGCAAACATTATTTACGTTGTTATCATGTTAAGAAAAATAGATATGACCAAATTTTTTTCTTTAATAAGGCAGAAAATAGTCTTGCAAGATATCCTTATACATTGTATAATTCACCTGGCTGTGGATTTCAAGTAGCGGACAGTCACTTTTTGAAGAAAATACTCCCCATGGCATACCGTGTCCTTCGCCATGCTTCATTGTAGGAATAACATAGGTGGAATCATATCTTTTGCTGTTAGGTCATCGGACGTTGTGTCTGCCATCACTTCCAAAACTGTTTTGAATTCGATTGATGGAAAAATAGAACTTTTTTCCAGGGGTGCAGAAAATATTTTTACTCTCCACATTTCCCTCAATCCTTATGAAAATTTCCCCAAAATTTTATGTTTTAGAATTCTTACATGCGTTTAGATATAGACTTTTTTTTCTAAAAATTTCTCAACTTATACACAAGTATATATACAATACGTATTATTCCTAGATTGATTTTGTGAAAGTCGCTAAGCAGATAGATCTATTTATTTGTCAGGAAAAAAAAATCTCAGAGAAATATGTAATTCTTTATTAAAATTGAAATCGATTGTATATTTTTCTGCAAAATTTCCCCAGATGGCTAAAATTTCCCCCGATTCTAGATCGCCGGACCGGACATAATCTGCACCCCTGCTTTTTTCTAGTTTTCACTTGACCAGACTTTGTGTTCCTTGGAAAATGAAAGTAGGGTACGTTGGTATTTTTTTTACCTCTGAAAATTTTTTAACACCGCCTATTCCAAAAAGTTCTGTATCACATCAGCATCATAACACGGTAGACAAACTTATTCCAGCAATATTTTCATTCCGTAAATCACAGTATATTGCAACGGAATTTTCATGCAGATTACCAATGGTTTTTCTCCTGATAATTCTGTCCTCAGGAATAGCAATTTTCCGGGGTCTCCCGGACCTCTGAAAGCCATAACCATCTTTATTTAATTTTGTAAATATTGTTTACAGTCGATTTTAGTGATCGATAACTTAGACGCAATATCTCAAGAACATTGTCCTTTTAGCGACAAACTAATCACTCATTTATGAATAATAGGTAATTGTTGAACTTTTCAAATTTGAATTCAAACTATGCTATACACGTTGATTCATTCATAAACACAACCAAAAAACACTTTATGGATAGAAAAAAAACTAAAGAATGATAAGTGGCTGGAAGCTTCTGAGAAAATGCGTTTTCTTTTATATTTAATTTTGTCAATAAAATTTATTGATATTTACACGTTCTTCTATAAGTAAGTTCCTAACTAATATGTCAATATAATGTATAAGTATCGCTTTGCGATTCCTCTTCATGTGGGTGTATTCACAAATTAACTGAAAAATTTTTGCTGGCCTGAAACTTTTGACCGTCACTGTAAATACTTTCAACTTAATTCTGAATAAAGAAATGTCTAGCTCATAGTTATTTTCTTAATAGTGGCATTTTCCATCCTTCCCATCATATCATATTTTAGAGAAATCAAAGCATGTGAGTTGAAAATATGATATCTTATTTATTGTAAATACAACAAACGAAAACACAAGTTTGACCTAGAGTGAGATGAAATACAATGCATTTATGATTCAATAAGTTGATTACGATTATG
The DNA here is from genome assembly GCA_964019185.1 of Maratus speculifer. NCBI lineage: Eukaryota > Metazoa > Arthropoda > Arachnida > Araneae > Salticidae > Maratus > Maratus speculifer. The sequence continues at coordinate 83,809,196 of OZ025296.1, forward strand.
GTTTCACAAACAAAAAATTGTCTGCCTTGATAGCTATTACTAATCTCAAAAGTTTTCCTTTCTTGTTTAAGGTCTTTTGGGAAAAGCAAGAAATAGATTATTTACTAAATAGAATTTGGGAACTTGCATCTGCACTCGCATCATTTATTCCTAGGAAGAATACTAATAAATCGTAATTTTAATCCTTCTCATGGTTCATTTTCTTAATTTAAACTTTACAAACAGCAAATACAGTGGCGTAGCTAAGGGAGGTGGGGGGCAAGGGGGGGCGTCCGCCCCGGGCGCCGAGGCCTAGGGGCGCCAAATTGAGAGAAATTGTTACATATCAATATTGGGGTGGGGGCGCAAAATTTCTTGCTGGCCTCGGGCGCCAAAAAACATAGCTACGCTACTGAGCAAATAAATAATGTAAAAACATTCTATATTATTTAAATATGAATTTATTTCTAATTATTTTAAATATATTAATAAATCGACAGTTAAAAGTAGAAATTGCGAAAAGTTCTTTAAAATGCGTGTTTTAAAAGGCTTTATTAAGTATTGGATTCGGCCGAATACTTTGATATTCGGCCTAACCGAATATTCAGTAACAAGGCCGAATACCGAATATTCAGTACATCCCGACCTGAAATTAACAACAAATTTATGAAAAGTGATAGAAGTAGGGGGAAATCCATTTCGGGCACTGTCGATGGCAAATGGCGAATGCTAATTTTGTGCTATACTGGAAGAGAGATCAATTGTTGCATCATTAATAAATAATAATTTTATTAATCAAAAACAGATAGTTTATAATCAAAGGTAGAGGAAAAACTGTTTGTTGTAAAAAACTAGTTGGATGTATCAACTGATCGAATTTACTGTATGAAAATGAAAATAATGATACACGTTTAAATAATATACTTCAAACGTTTGTTATTTACATTACATTGGCGATAACTTTTCATTTCGAACAGAAAATACATGCTACACAAGAATATAAATAACTTAAACAGAAAGCAATACTTCAAAATCAATTTATAATATTAATTATAAAAGGGCTTACCTGTTTTAAATGAGGATTAACGCAAGAAAGACAGGTACTTCAAACAGACGAGAGACGATAGTCCGCCATGTTTCGTTTTGGTTGAAAAGGATGCTTGTCTCTGATTGGTTGAATATTTGTCTGCCCGATTGGACAGACCGCACCTTGGATTTCAAATCGAAGAAAACTCTTAGCTAGGATAGCTCTATAGACTCTTAGATAGAGATAGATAGACTCTTTAGAGATAGACTCTTAGCTAAATTAAGTATTTTAATTAAAAAAAAAACACTCTTTTTTTTTTTTCTTAGTATAGAACAAGGTTCTTTTATATAACTTTAGGAACTTGTTATATTACTTTAAGATGAATTTAATAACTTCAGCTTGTAGAAGAGTATTAAATATTCTAACATATAAATGAGAGTTTACTTTCTTTAGCATCTTTTTAAGTTGTACTACACATATTGATTATTTTCAATCGCTAAAATTTTGATATGATTTAAGTTCATTGTTAATACGATCTATTACAATAAAAATATTATTTCTTTTTTAATAGTGATCAAAATTAGCTTTGCGAAAGCATTGAGCATTTGCATTTCATTCTCAAAATGAAATTTGTTTTTCAGAAAGTTAGGCAAAAATTTTTTTTAATTTAAATTTGTATTTGAAAATTTTCAGAGTTTGAATTGGGGGAAATGATATATATTTTGGAAATTAATATATGGAGCGGGCCCCTTGAAGTCCAGGGCTCATGCAGGGCCGTAGCTAGAAGTGTACGATAGGGAGGGCTCAGGGGAATCTAGGGGGGCTCAAGGGAATGTAGGGGGGGCTCATATTTTTTTGTTCTCTCTCTAATGCAGGAAGATAAATTAGTGCATATTTACATTGTAGGTACTATGTTTCTCATTAAACTGTTGTAATAACTTCATTTTAAGCTAAGAAAACTATATGATGATGAAAATTTTGAATGCTGACTGGTAATTTTTGACTGGTGCAAAATTAAACATCCTGTTAGCTTATTTTAGATACAATTTAGTAACTCTGCAAAACTGTGAAAGGGTTTCAAAACTAAATTAGATTTTTGAACAGAATTTCATTTGAATTTTCGGAACCTTTAGTGACCTTGGAACTTTTTCCAGGGGGGGGGGGGCTGAGCCGCCCATAGCGCCCCCTTAGCTACGGCCCTGGCTCATAGGCAAAGTCCCGATTTGGCCATGCAATAAAAAAGACCTGTTCCCAAAAAAGTATAATATATAATTTAAAAAATTAAATACTTAAGTTTCCATAAGTTTCAATATTTCAGATCCAGCATTGGTCAACATCGACCAATATTGACCAATATCGGTAAAATAAAATCGGTCTTTGCCAATAGAGGCCAAGATGTGCTGATATTGGTCATGATCGATGGCCGATATAGACCGATATTGAGAAATATACTTTTTCTACGTAAATTTAAAGAATTTAAGATGTTTTAAAAATTGATTCCTACCTTCCATTTTTCCAAAAATGTACAATACATAAATTAAAAATTTAAATATTGAAAATTCCACAAGTTTTTATATTTTAGATCCAATATCGCCGAACATTGATCAGTATTGACTAATGTCGGTAAAAGACAGTGGTGTAGTGGGAAAAAATCCAGCGAGTATACGCTCAAAATAGAGGGTATGCCCTAAAATGTATATACTATAGTTTTTTGAGAAACAGAGAGTATATGGTGTTCCTTAAAGAAGTCCAGAGGGTATACGGCGTATACCCCCCCGTATACCCTTCACTACATCCCTGGTAAAAGGTAACCTGTCTTTGCCGATGCACGCCAAAGTTGTCCGATATTGGGCAATATCGAGCCGATACTGCTGTGCTACCATGCTTACCTGGGATTACCATGCATTTTTCACGATTTCGCAATAGTTATATCGCAAGAACTAATACATGAATTTTCATCAAACTTCAGATTCAGTTTAATCCCTCATTAAAATTAGTCCTGATTAGTTTTTTGTGTATATCGCTCTGCAAGTGGCACTATTATGCAGAACTTATTCCAGATTCAGTAATAATGCTATCTCAGAAACTAATGTACGGATTTTCAGCAAACTTCAGATGCAGTTAGGAGTTCACGTAAGTTGTTAATGATTAAATTTTGGTGTAAATCACATAACCGGTGTCGCTGTTATACTGCACTTTTCAGGAAGTATTTACATATATGAGATAAGAAAATTTTTGGAGTCCCACCACCGACTAATTTTTCTATAAATTTACCAAAACAATAGCATATTAAAACCAGACGATAATTTTATGCGATATTTTAATCTAGATGCGATAATTTAAACCAGACAATAATTTAAATAAATAATAATAATATTTTCAACAAACAAAATAAAACGTTCTGTTATGACGTCATCGAAAGACTTTTATTTAAAGGTATTTGTCCGTAAAAAAAATGGCTAGGCAGCAGATTTGAACATCCTGCATAAAAAAACGGACTTTGCCCGTAAAAACATATTAGTACTCCGAATTTATGTTTCCGCAACGTAAATTTACGGAAGTGTACCGTTAAGCTTCAAAAACGGACAACTACCGTCAAATATTACGGTAAATGCCCGTAAATTTACATTTTTTTTTACAGTGTATATAAAAAGAAAACATATCCATCTCAGTATGCGCCATTTATGTATGTCGCCATGTCTTTGATTATAAAGAAACTGTACTGCCAAAAACGTATATTAAACGGAATTTAGTTTGCTTTAAAGTGTTGACACAAAACAAATGACGTTAACTTCATCTGAAACCTTTGAACTCATGTACAAAAGAGTGCATCTTGCAGATATCGGTATTTTTAGAATGCTTATGTGTTTTGTCATCCCGTCATTCTACAGCGCGCGCATGCATGACGCGATATGCGCAACGAACGTTTTGAACAATATCGTCCGGAAAGATATGCAGATACTTCTATTGATGTGTCCAATGCGGTGTTTTTTCTTTGCACCATCTGTGACGTAATACTTTGTTTTTCGTATTTTTCTCGCAAACTATGGATCGTACAGGTACAATTCTTTGGGCTTTTTTTAAATACTCCCAACGAGGAATCTGGGAGGTTTGAGCGGTATTTTCATGACTTCCTGGATAAGTTTCAGTTTGTAATGAAACATATCATAAAAAATATTTAAAAAAGTCTTTTGAATTGAAAATTGTCTTTAGAAAAATTATAATATGTTTCATTTTAAACTACTCATGATCTTCTTTCATATACTAATCCTCATAGATAATATAACTCATTAATAAAATGAATCAGCGAATTATTCATAAAAATAACTTACTAAATTTTATTATTACATAGTTCTGTTTATGAAAATAATATGCAGAATTCAATTTCTTTATTGAATGTAGAAATTAGGTTCCTAAATAATGTACGTTTAAGAGAACATTTCTAATTAAGCCATTTTGCAACTTTAAGCTTGTTATTGGAAAAATCTATAAAGGTGCTACATTGTTCTTATTAAAACTGATATTCGAATATTATCTTTGACATGTTTTAAACCCATTTTAATTATACGAAGAATGTAACTGTGAAGAAATTTTTGTTTGAAAAGTTAACAGTTGGCGTAATATGCAAATATTTAGTAACAGAAACCTTTCTTAACGCTTGTTAGGCTATAGCAACAAACATATTTTTTAAAGGCATTTGATGAGGAAAAAATTATTTGAATTCCATGTTATGCCATGGGAAAATTACTTATCTTTCTTGTTCATTCAAACTTAAAAATTTCCAGAATATTTTTTCAGCATGCAGATAACAAAGTTTTTTCCCCCTCTATAAGTTCCAAATTCTTATATATATATATTTTTTCAATCGTAAGTTACAAACGAGTAAAGAATACTTTTTATACTTTTCGAAATTTTTTGAAATTTTAGCACAAATATCAAAATATTTATAATTATTTTTAAAATATTTTAAGCTTACGAAGGGTTAAAGAACCTCTCTATCTATGTGCTGAAAAAATTTTTTTGAAATTTACAAAATTGAACGAACAATAATGACAAGTATATTTCTTACTGGGTAACATGGTATTTTACTTTATTACTTCTTCAACAGATAAGTAATTAAATATAAAGTGAATTATTTTTTATTTAATAAAAAAAATTAAAAAGACAATTTCAGTTATATTTAATAAGAAAATTGGAGTATTAAGAAAAGACCCACTGTTCTTCATTCAATTAAAAATAAGTCGATTTTCCTTTTTTTTTTCAAATTTAGATACTCCAAGTTCATACTGGCAAAATTATCTCAGATTTTGATAAATATAAATACAGCGCGTGTAAAAACTATACAGACAGTAAAAAACATTAATTTATTTTTATAAATTTCAAAACAAATGAAATTATTTTGCTTATAATATGTATCATCAAGCTGAAAAATTAATAAAACAGTAAACAAAGTTTATCTGTGAGTATTTTATTATGAAAATAAAGTAATTGTAGAAAAAATACTATTTTTGCCTGTGTAAAAACTCTAAGGACACCAAAATAAATTTAATATAGTAATCAAAGAAACAAATATTTAATGCATTATGCACTAACCTAGTAGTTTAATCATTGCAAATATTCCATCATTTCTCGACATCATTAATTTTTGACGCAGTTCGTTATTGTTTGTGTACTATTCACTTTCAATTGTAGATCTTAACTCTGATTCTGAAGAAAAATGTCTTCCATTTTTATAAATTTACCTTGCTAGATGTACCCATAAGTTATAAATAGTATTAAAGTCAAATTTTTTTGAGCGGTCATTGAAAAGCTTCAGTGTTTTTCTTATAGAGCTAAAGTTTTTTCTCACAACTTGTATAGATTGGGTACAGTTATATCCGGGCTTTTTCGTGCTAGAAGTGTTGAAACAAATGAAAGATAGTCAGAAAGAGTTTGTACGCGTGTGTTTGAATTATATTTTACTGAAAGATGTACCGCGTCGTTGAATGAAAAGCAGTCCCATGTTCTACCTAATCCGCCACATAACTGATGCCTTAATGGAATCTCATTTTCTTTTATTAAATCATCCCAGTATTACTTTCATTCGTCAAGACCATTTAAATTTCATTTCTTTCTATCGGAAAAAATTAATTAAATTGATTTAAGAAAAGAAAAAGAGATTTTATTAAAAACAGCAGTTAGGTAACATTCATTGCAACACGGGGCTGCTTTTCGTTCAAGGACGTGGTGTTACTTATATATTCTTTCAGGGTAATTTAATTCAAAAACACATATACAAACTCTTTTTGATCATCTTCTATTTGTTGCAACACTTCTGATGGAAAAAAACGTATACAATAACAAGTTCATGCACATATCTACACAAGTCGTGAGATAAAATTTTAGTTCTGTAAGAAAATATTGAAGTTGTGCAATGGTCGGTCAGAATTCCTGATTTTGATTCAATCGATAACTTATGGTTAGATTAAGAAGACGAGTTTATAGAAATGAAAGGCATTTTAATCAGAATCAGGACTCAGAATTACAATTGAAGATGAATTGTACAAAAACAAACCCGAACCGTGCTAAAAATTAATCATGTCGAGGAATCATTAAACTCATAGGTAGATGCATAGTGCATTGAATATTTGTTTTTTTGGTTCCTATATTGAATTTATTTTACTGTCCTTAAAGTTTTTATACAGGCAAAAATAGTGTTTTTTGTATAATTACTTTATTTTTGTAATAAAATACTTACGGTCGAAACTTTTTGATTAACTTTTCAGCTTGATGATACGTATTAAAACTAGTCGTTAGGGGCCACCGTAATACTTACCCATCACGGATATGTATATGAAAATAAATCATGTGAAAACTATTTATACAATGCATTGCAATTCATAAACAAAATTTAAATATTGTTAATATACATAGTAATGCTACATTAAAGAACTGCTGATGTACCAATTTTAACAAATTATATAAAACGCCAAACTACTCAAGTAGCACCGAACTGCGTAAAAGAAACATCCTTATAACTCCAAAAATAATAATTCTATTAACTAACAATTAAATGCGTCGCATTAAGCGTCTCATTTCCAATTAAAATATACCTCTGAATTGAAATTTAAATGAAATACAGGGTCATGAAAAATCGAAGAATGTGGAAAACAGGATTACGAATATCTCGGCAACTAATAATCCGATCGACTTCGTTCTATATGCAAAATGTGTGTTATTTTATTGCCTTTTACGCCCATTCCTTAGAACGAAAAAAATTGAAAATTTTTATATACCTTTCATCAGAACGAATTTTTCGAGAGTCAGAAAAAAAAATAGTTCCGGATAATCGAGGTTGCTGTTATTAAATAGGGTTCGTCCCATTCTTACATACTAACTACATACAAAATTACAAGTCTCTATCTCAATTTGTTCGGGAGATAGACCGTTTAAAGACAGACAGACGGACGGCAAATTTTTTTGTTTCTAAAAATATGTTTTTCGGAATCTCCACTATCTAAAACGTGTAAATCCGTAAAAAAAATTTTTTTCGATTTTCAAAACGATTGCAAGACTTACCCTATACTACGTATGATGGGTAAGTAAAAAGTTTCATTTGTTTGAAATAAAAAAAATAGATTTTTTGCTGTCCTTATAGTTTTTACACGCACTGTATGATAAAAAAAATTTTTACTGCATGCATTTCCCTTTAACCTTTTAACGTTCATTGGCTTTTCTACGAAACTACAAAATTATAATTCCGTATACAACACCGACACCGGAATTTCGATTTTAAAAACTCCACTTTATTATTTATGTGAAAAAACATTTTTTCTTATTTACATATATGTTTGTTCGCAATTACCAAAGCCATTTATTTATTTCAATATCTTAACAATGAAAATGCTTTGTCCGTTAAAGGGTTAAATGGTTCAGTACAACCTCTGTGTTAATTTTTTATAGGTTTGTATTCTTCAAAAGTCTCAGTAAGTAAATTGATAAGTGTATGTTGAAGTTTGAGAAAAAGGCTCAAACTCTAAAATGCACTTCTCAATTTACTTATTTTTTTAAAGAATTTTCTTCTCGCATATCTTATGAAAATATAGATTTGATTAACAATAATTTAAAAACATTTTTAAATAGCTAGTAATATTAAATATAATACCAACCATTGTTCTATTTTTGCATAAATAATACATTTTTTTCCCTAAAATTTTGTAACTGTTTGTTAATATGATCCTTATACTCACAGGAAGCAATTCTAATTGAAGCATTAGTGGTATCTAATGCAAAACATTTATGTCTGTTGAGGAAGAATAGTAGTATAAATTTTATCGATTATATCCTAAATGCATCATTGATATCGGCGATCAACGTTAAAAGACCTCAAGCACATTGCATTACTGTACACTGCAGGCTTCGGTATTCACATTTGTTTCTGTTCTATAATTCATATACATCTTGTTTTAGAATGCATTTGCTCATTTATATGTTAATCCTATTGCTTATAAGTTACATTTGCTTTGTGTTAAAGTACACAATATGTTGTATAATTGTATAAGATTTTTTTTATCATTTTTTTTCAATAAAAAATGATTTTCTACACAAAAAGGAAATTTGTGTTGTCAATGACAAAACAAGATTTTTTTAAAAGTTTTAAAATCAATTAATTCTTGAGAATCCTCAGCGATATTTTCCATACCATTTTTATTGCCTGTCCACAATAAATGGGTGGCGACGAATAAAAAAGATTTCGTCAACAATGTGGTTAATTTCAGCGTAAAAGCAAGCACATGTTATGAAGCATAAAAAAGAACCTTTATTTTATGGAAGAGTAGAAATAGGGGAATATAATAATCTATGTCTACGAGAATATAAGTGATGCATACACTACATGGCCATTGATGACCGTCCACTTGCGATTTTAGACATTTTGTTAATACCTAGAAAAATACATGTAGAATTTTCCTGAAACTCTTGGTGTATAAATATAATAGTAAAAGTCATACATTTCCGTGAAGATTTTTTCCTAAAACTACATAGGGGACCGTCAACAAATTAAAAAAGACTGAATATCTTTTGGATAACCCTGTCAAAAGTATTGTAGCAAAAGCACTCAGACTGTAGATTATGATTAAACGGCTTATTATTATAATCTGTGTTCATTTTTATGTCGATTGTATGTATACTCGTAGAAAAATTAAGGTTTTTATAAAAACAGTCCCAAAATTTTCCAACATTTTTGCTTATAATTGTAAGAGTTCTTAATATAAAATAGCATTCTTTTCTGAAAATATGACAAATAATAATGCACACAATACTCTGTAGTCACATTTAAAAAACAATAAAAATTGTATGAAAAATGAGTGGGTTTACTAAATAATTTTTCTCTGCGCATGCGTCAACGATATCAAAATTTTATTTGCATATTATATTAGCTAAATGTATGGAGCTACTTTTGTGATAGTCCCAAAATCATAGCTTGAAAACTTTAAAAATGATCTTCTGTAGAATAATAAAAAAATCCGTTGTTCCCAAAATGAATAAAAAAAATTAGGGATTTTATCCAAATGTAGTAGTACGTTCCATATTGTATATTCTATATTGACAATAATCAATGAATATATGGATACAACCCCACTTGTTTTTCCTTTATTTTGGGAATAACGGAATTTCAACATATTCTATTGACGATTATTTTCAGAATTTTAGCTATGATTTTGTGACTTTCACAAAAGTTGCTCTGTACATTTAACTAACATAATATGCAAATGAAATTTTGATATTTTTGACGCATGCTCGGCGAAAAATTATTTAGCAAACCTACTCATTTTTCAAACATTTTTTTTTATTATTTTCTAATTCTGATTACAGGATATTATGTGCAATGCTGTTTGTCATATTTTCAGAAAAGAATATTATTTTATATTAAGAACTCTGACAATTATAAGCAAAAACCTTGAAAAAATTTGCGACTGTTTTGATAAAAACCTTAATTTGTCTAGGAGTATACATACTATCGACATAAAAATGAACACAGTTTATTAAAATAAGATACTTAATCATAATCTAGAGTTTGAGCTCCTTTGCTACATTAGTTAGGACAGGGATATCCAAAAGATATTCATTCTTTTTTAATTTGTTGATGATCCCCTATGGAGTTTCGGGTAAAAATCTTTACGGAAATGTATGATTTATACTATCATATTTATACACTGAGTTTGAGGATAATTGATCATATATTTTTATAGATATTTAACAAATTGTTTAATATCGCAAGCGAACGGTCATCAGTGACCATCTAGTGTTTGCCAAATGTTAATACCATCTATGGTTGACAGGTAGATTTATCATTGTATTTTTATGTTTCTCAGGCCTCCATGTTTTCACACCTTTCATTGCGGGACAAATACAATAATAAACTTACTAGTCGACCATGTCGGTGGTATTAATTTTTGGTTTAAGCCCCGATTCACTTTTGGCAGACATGGATCATTAGATTTGCCTATCTGTATTATAAAGGACAAATGTATCTGTGCGTAACGCATACGTCATTTTGCGCATGGCAACATTTTCAAATTTTAAATGAATTTCGGTATTGCAATTTTTGCTATTAAAAGTTTTAAAACTTCTTAATGTCGCATATTTTCAATTTTTAGACCATCGTGTAGGATAAAAAATATGTACTTTTAAATGAAATTTTTTTGAAAGCTGTATCTTAATTTGTTTTTGAAATTCTTTTGTAGCTTTTAAGACCTCTTTTCTAATCGTGGCAACAGGAGTACTCCTTCTCTATTTAAAGCAAAGGAAAAAAGGGAAAAAATTGAGTGCTGTATCTTTATGTTGCCATTTTCTCATTAAAAGGGAAAAAATAGAAATTTAAATATCTTTCTGTTATAAAACCCCGTGAATTTTGACCTCATTTACAAAATTTGATTTACACGTAAAAGAATATCAAAAGTTTAATATCTATTTCAGCTAATAACATTGAGACTTCAAGTTTTGAATCAAAATTATCAAATTAAAATGCGAATTTTTATGAAACGTGAATACAGATGTGAAATGTAAATTTGTAAATTTTGATATGGTGAAAATGATGCCGGGTTTAGATTTCACGGGAGAAAAATTCTATGATTGAGTCAAAGTTGAATAAGTTTTGCTTTTTATCATTTTCGAATACTAGCATAAGAACCTTAATTGATAACTTCATCATAATAACATATCTTTATTATTGTTTACTGCTTACATAAACGATTAAAGTTTAATTTTAACAATTTCTGCAACTGCGTTTTATAGAAACAGTATTTTGTTAATTTGACAATAAATAGCGTTTGTTTAAGAGTTAGACAACCAACATAAAATGCATTTTTTACTGTAACTAATTTTGTATGTTTATTATAAGTTAATGGAACAGTTCCTTCTTAAACATTTTCTTTCGTCAAAATTTGACGAGTTTTACCTTGTTTCTATTCTTTCATAAAACAGATATTTTTTTTTATTGTGCTTGATACATAGGTTTTTATTGCTGTCGACTTTTGGATGTATTTGGCTGTATTGTGAAAGAACGTATTTTCATAAGCATGAATTAGTGATACTTTTTTGCAATTAACAGGCTTTCAAAATCAATACTTGAATCAGCTTACTTATTCCAAATTTTCTTTAATTTATCAGAAGTAAATTTTGTTGAGGTCTATATCTATCATCTTTTCTCCGTTCTAGCAGTTGATAAATATTGTAACTTGTAAATTTTATTATACCAAAAGATGATCTTGTAAAGTTCTAAATAAACGAGCAGCACAAATTAAACATTGCTCGAGATAAAATGTTGTGTGTAGTTTTATTAATTATATTAAATAGGTCGGTCGGCTTCAAAGCGAAATATATCCCAATACTGTGTACATAGCTACATGGATAGCACAACTGATATAGAAAAGTGATTTAAAAATATTTTTTTCTCTGTTTCTAATATAACTTTCTTAAATATGTTGTTAGCTACATGCAAATTGTATAAAAAAATTCCAAAACAATATTTTATTAAAGGAATATTTCCATGCCGATAACCTTTATCAAAAAAAGACAAACAAACACGCGCACAATTTTCTATGAGATAAAAATACATTGATGTTTTAAAAAGCTAATCATTACAGATAATATAAATGTTTAAATATCTAAAAAAATATTATCAATTCATTCTATAGCTAATTCAAACATACATGATTGGAAAAGTTTAGGTTATTTTTTCAAATCCTAGGGGTCACCATTATTTAATTTTTCTCATATGACACTTTAGAGCAAATGCTTTCTGTGTTTCTCTACTTATCTATTGTGTTTCCATTCTCATACATCAGAGGTAAGGAAGGTTCTCGTGGAAAATAGGTACGATATGTATCTTTCCAAGTTACAAGATCGCAAATAAAATAAGAGTTTTAGAAAATGGAATGGAATGCACATATGTCTTTTCTGTCTAGCGGAGTTCAAATTGTTTTGACTACATCTCTGATCCTATTGAGAATTTTTAAATTCTTGCTTTTTAGCTCATTCATAATCAACCATAGAATAAAGATCAGTCAATGTTTGTTTATAATTACTTTTGATTTTAACCCTTAACTGCTGTGACAAAATTTGTATTATAACTACTGTGAGCGGTCTATCAGACCGCTTAATTTAAAGATGAATAAAATGTTACATTAACTCTCAAAATACTATTTAAGTATTAAACTTTATATACCAGACTATTATAAATAAAATTCAGCTATTCAAAAGTCTCTCGAAGTAGCAATAAGGCTCTAGATGAAACAAATCTGACCAGTATCTATAGCTAATGTAAAAATTACGAGTTAAACTGTGAAACGTGAAAAACGGAGCTGTCTCTGAGACCGCTAACAGTAGTTGTGGGTTAAAGATATAAAAACCATCAATACAAAATAAAAATTTAAATTAATACAATTTCATTTGAGGTATATTAAATTAGAATTATAAATGTAAAAAAACATAATCACTTAACAGAAAAATAAATAACATATCATTTCCAAGATTAATTGTTTCACACATCCATTTATGCAAAATTATAAGTGTGATACACTAATTTATTGATCGGAGAAATTTAATTTGTGAATAACATAGACTTAAGAGAACAAATTCTATTGATTGTGCAACTTAAAGTATGTTCAAGAAAAACTAAAAAGATTCGACATGGTTCTTATTAATATTTATATCGGAAATTTGCTTTAGATGTGCTTTAAACACTTTGTGTTTCGGCGAAAGTTGTTACAGGGGAAAATTCTAAGCTTGAAATATATACAGTTGTATGTAATATGCAAATAATTTAAAAAGGAGAATTTCGAGTTCGCTGACAAGCAAATTGCATGTACTGCTTAACATAAAAGGGAAATTTTCGATTAACGAAGAAAGTTAGAGGCACGTATTTTAGGTGTATTAAAGAAAAAAATTAAAATGTTTGCATTATGTTTCGAATTTGTTACTCATAAAGGGACAACAATAGACTAAGTTCATTTTGAAATAAATGATATAGTCCTTTAGAAGATGCATATCTGTTTTATTAATTCCACAATGAACTAAGTCTGTAAACAGACGCCATACATGAGAAAGTATGTGAAAATGAGCTTGGTTCAAAGTGGGTGTAAATAAAGCGGATTTTATGCGTCTTCTAAATCGACTATCTGATTTTTAGGACTTTAGTCATCTGACTCAACCCTATTCTGCTCTGTCCTTTGTCTGTCTGACTGTCACAGAGTCCGTACAGAAAAACTTTATAAGTCAGAGACTTAAAATTTTGTGTTCTTACAACTGAATTAGCTTGTGTCACACAACAAATCATAAAATTTTGAAAAAGTCGATTTTTTTAATTAAATTAGTTTTATCAGTCTCATCCGTTCTGTTTTTGCGATTTACATTTTAAAAGAGAATCTTAATTTGAATGTTTTACGTGTAGACATCATAGCTTAGAGATAACGCGTGTTGGTTGTAAACAGGAGATTGTTGGTTCAATTCTTGTTGCTGCATGTTGAAATTTTTATATTAAAATGGATTTTATCAAAAGAAATTTCGTATATTCGGCTAATTTAAAGGTTTATATTATTAGGGTTTCGTTCATCTGACTTTCATAATATGTTTTGAAATTCAATTTTCATAAATTTTTTTAAAATATTGCGATTTATTAATGATTCAGGATTTTAAATTTCGTTTAAACATTTTTTTTTCATAATTAGAAGTATAAAATTTTATTCATGTCACCGCTTTTTTTCGGATTTCAAAAAAAAAAAAAAATAAAAAAAAAAAAAAAAAAAAAAAAATAAAATAAAATAAAATAAATAAATAAATAAATAAATAAAAAGATAAAAATAAAATAAAATAAATAATAATTTTTGAACGATGTAAAGTGCGCAAATGAAATGAAATTTAATTAAATAAATGACTTCTTTTTATAATTATTTTATAATTAAACTTATTTGTGATCAAAGTAAGAATTTAATAATTATAAATTAACAATTAGGATTTTTTAGTTAGAGAATAAGTTGTTTTGAAAGAAATATTAAACGAAACCCTCTGTGCGATCTAGGATCACATTTCCCCACTTATTTCACAATGGACATGGTCTACTATTGTTGTCACCCCTTCATATGGTTTTTAGCCTTCCAAGGTTAAATGCTTTTGTTTCGAAAAGGCTGGAATGATTGAATGGCCTAAGATTTGAAAACGAATTTCTTTGAGAATTATGCAAAAGTTTTTACTCGCGTCAATTATAAACAAATTTTTTACCCAACATTTTTGTATCATTGTGGTATTTCTTGATAAAAAGTAAGTGGAATATTAACATTTATAAATTTAAAGATTTTAATAAGGTATTATTTCATTAAAATGAGGTCCTTTATACATGTCTGTGTTCTTTAATAATTGTTAAAGTATCTGAAAAACACAGCCATGTATGAAGGACCCCACTTTTAACAAAATAATATCCGATGAAAATCATTAAATATATAAATGTACATTATAATGCAATTATTAACCAAAAAAACCTTAGATTTTAATTTATTTGGATTAAGTGAGATATATAACATTTTTACTGCCTTTTAAAATGTTAAGCACAGAATTCAGATATTTTAAAAAGAATTGAGTGCGAAAAAATTTCAGAATATTTTAGAAATAATTTAAATTTTGCTAACAATAATAAAACTAAATTGTTTTAAAAATAATATTAAAATAAAACATACACAGAATTTTTTAACTGAAAAATAAAACAATAAATATATTTTATTCAAACATTTGAAAGAAAAGAATTTCACACATTTGCTTAAAATACAAAACATTCGAATTATTTGTTAGCTATTAAAGAACATTTTCAGGTTGATTGAAATGCATAGAGACATTCATCAAAATAAATAAATAAATAAAAATCAACTATGAGTAAACTATTTGCAATGTTCTTTTATAATAAAACAAAATATCAATAAACTAAAAATAAAATATATTGATAAACTATAACTTTGGAACGTTCGTATCGTATTCACCTTGAAATAATATAAGATCATTTTAAAAAACAAAATTATGATTTTTTTATTACTATATATGTGCTTATATGTACCATAGCAAACTCGGTAACGTTTGGTATAATATGCTTAAGAAATGGAAAATACAAACGTCTTTTTAAAACGTACGACAGTGATTTTTTTCCGAAAGGTAGAGCTTGACGAGACACATAAAATGATAGCATTAAAAAAATTATTGTAGTCTAATGTTGCTTTTTATTTAACTTAACGAAAAAGCCGTAAAGCTCAAAATGTTGTAGCTAACAATCCCGTGGATACGTTAATTTAATTTCTGTCTTATTTTTATCTTTATGATGAAACTTAATTTAGATTTTTTTTCATCTTTGTAATGTTGACGGTCGCTCAGAAAATAGAATTTGCATCTTAATGCTCCAGTTGAACATTGTTTCTTCTTCTTGTTGTTGTTTACTCATTGTCACCAAGTTTAAATTAATATAAAAAAATTTATGTATGTATTATAATTCATGCAAATTAAATTCGCCCAGCTAACATAAAAGTAACAAAATGGATGCCTAGCATATAAAAAGTGAATCGGTCTGCCTAGAGCTATTATCATATCTATATACCATTTATTATAGCAAAACTGTCAGCAACTCCTTTGAAAAAATGTGACCTCCGAGGTAAAGCATATGGCTGAAGAGCAGCGGGTAGTGAGTTCGAATCTCTTTGGATGCAAGTTGCATAAAGTTCGTTTTAATTTAGAAATGTTTTGTGTTTATTTTTTATTCCTTCGGTTGTGTTTTATATTCATTGTTATTCAATTTCTAGAATTTGGAATGTTCCATTCGAGAAAGTACCATGAATTACTTAACTAGTGTAGCTTTCCATTATTTGAATGTAGCTCTGAAAACACTGTAATTTTTTCGTTCGACTCCATAGTTTATCTTTCAGATATGATGCATTTTATATGGCAATGCAATGACTTTCTTGGTTATTTTAACACAACAATAAAATTTTGCCAGCAGCAATGATTTTGCTTTTCAAAATAATAATAAATCTTCAGTTTTTATCAAAAAATTTAAATGACTAGTATTAAAAATTCTCAGATGAGCACAAAAAAAGTTAATGTCTTTTTAAATATTAAAAAGGGGATAATGATAAGAGGATGTAATGACTGACAAGGAACGCCTCCATAATGGGCAGGTTCAGAATGTTTTGAAAAAATATTAATAAAACTACTTATGTATGTAATAAAGGATAAGTCAAATTTAACGGAGGAATTACACTTGAAAGTCTTTCTTATACTTTCGAATATTTCGCATGAAAAGACGAAAGATTTACGCGATTTAGCGAGCAGCACTTTTCCTCGCCAAAAGCAAACTATTTTCATGCAACTGAAAATTATAGATTTTTAGAATGCATGTAAATGGTATTTAATAAATTTAAACTGAAACAATGAGCGAGTTTAATATGCATATTATATTGTATTACATCATTGTGCGCGCGGCAGCGCGCTACAATAATATGATTGAGCGATGGTGCACACGGATTTTTCAATTTTTCTTTTTGCAATAACTAACTAAATACTTATCCAATTTTGATGATTTTTTTTTAAATGTTCGTCTGACCAAGAAGCACAACATAGCACAAAAATTATTTTTTTTATGGCATACTGTAGGTGTACTGTAGAGTATTCTGAAAATCGGACAAAAATTTTGTGTCACAGCACTTTTCTCGAAAACTACTAAAGATAAAAACTTAATTTTTTTTTTAAACAAAAGACAAACTTTTTATCCCGGGGTAGTCATCGAGAAAACGTTATTTCGCTGGGCGGTTTTTCTGAAATTGCGTATTTTCCAAACTTGGTCATAAATGGGTATATCTAACGTTCTATTACAGATAGAATGTTGCGGTAAAGTTTATTTTAAAGATTTTGCGATGCTAATTAATCCTGCAAAAATTCATAGCTTTACGTTAAACAGTTTTTTTACAAGATGAAATAAAAGAATGGCAGTCATCAATCTAAGGTACTTGTGATCATCGGAGAGAAAAACCAGTTACACCATTCGATTAAGCATAAAAAAATACAGAATGCTTTTTTTTCTTTTATTTTTAACTTAATTTTTTAACGAATTATGAATTTTTTTGAAATTTTTGACATGCTGATTTTTGTCATTTTTTAATGAATCATTTACTGAATAATTATGCACGGTGTCTAGCCCTGGTGGCTGTTAAATTTGATTTTTAATTTTAAATTAGGCAATTTTTTGCACCATACCAAATTTATATTTTATCCATTTTTTTCATTTATTTATATTTTGTTTTTAGCACAATGGCATCAATGGCAAAAATGCCTGACATACCTGCGAAATATTGGGGCCCTGTACTTTAACAAAGTGTATTTACTATAAGTATATACCGTATTTATTCTAATAGAATGCGCCCTCTAATAGAGCGCGTCTTCTAATAAAGTGCGCACCTTGGTGCTGATTGAAAAAATAAATATACGGAAACGATATAGTAGATAAGTAGAAAACGATTACTTAAATGCATTATCGAGGATTCTCATCGATCAAAATAGAGTTATTCTATCAAAGCGATGGAGTGGCGATGCAGCAAAAGTTTAAAATTTTGAACAATGTACCACTCCTGTAAACTATAGCGCCAAGGATATGCACACTGTTAAAAATCTGCTGCATTTTGCTGCAACGCACTCCCCTGCTTGTATAGAAAACGGTTACTTGGCCGTGAAATGGCGCTTTCTCATTGGTTGGAATAGAGATATATACAAGTGGTGGAGGACGTTGCAGCAAAATGCAGCAGATTTTTAACAGTGCACTGTTAAAAATTTGACCCATTTGTTGCAGAGTTACTCCACAGCTTTTATAGAATGTCTCTTTATGGCCAATGAGAATGCTCCATAACACAGTAAAGCAATCGTTCCCTATAAAAGCGGTGGAGTACGTTTTTAATAAGTCCGTAATAAATACGGATTAAGAAAACAAAGAAGCATGGTTTTTGTATCAAACTTTACTCTTGCATAAAAAAAGTTCCTGTTTTTGGCAAAAATAATGGATATTTGAATGAAAAATCTATTCTTTGAAAGAATTTATTATTATATTCACTTTAGTAAAAATCTGATTTTTTTTTTTGAAAACCACCGTAGAATTTTGGTATAGAAAAACCTGTTTAAATTTTTTTTTTAATTTGTAACACCAGAGTATTAGAGTATGTAGCCTTTTTTAATTTCAATACAAATAAGATTTTGTTTTCTATATATAAAATACAAAACAAGTTGTGCAGTATCCCTATGGAATATGGAAAAATAGAAGGACTAGTGAAAAATGCTCCAAGGAGCAGTGCAAAAGCAGAATATGATTTTAATTGAGCATTAAAAAGTAATGGACAAGTGCTTCTGTTAATTACTGAGCATGAGGAAGGATAAGGGATCCCTTCTTGGCTACAACTCACTTCAATGCCAACTTTGAAAAAATCATATTTGCGCTTTTTTCGTGAAAACAAATCAGTCGCAGTTACTATAAAAATGTATAGTGTAAAGACGTAACCATTAAAGATGCAGCTTAATTAGACATAAATGTAAAGGAAGGCGACATAATGCCAGATACCTAGTTCCTGCAGGTATCACATTCATGCACTGCCACCAAGCATACCCTAAGTGTATAATTGCACAGAAAATTGATTTGTAGTATAGTGCAGAGTGAACAGTGCAGTTAACATCAGAGATGTAGTACAGGCTATACGCCGCACACCTTCTGGACTTTTTAATAGAACACCATATACCCTCTGTTTTTCAAGAAAGCTTATAGTATACACATTCTAGAATATCCCTCTGCTTAGAGCATATATCTTATGTTATTTTTATGACTACACCCCTGGTTAACATCTAAAGCACGGTGGAAAATTCTACTAAAGAACCGCAAATTTCTTTTATATGGAAAAAGCGCAAATATGATTTTTTCAAAGTTGGCATTGAAGTGAGTTGTAGCCAAGAAGGGATCCATTATCCTTCCTCATGCTCAGTAATTAACAGAAGCACTTGTCCATTACTTTTTAATGCTCAATTAAAATCATATTCTGCTTTTGCACTGCTCCTTGGAGCATTTTTCACTAGTATATATATTGCTTGTTTGCAGCAGTTATTCAATTTCAATACAGTAAGAATAATTTTATGTATAAAAATATTTTTATATTGAAAAAAAAATATATTTTCATATATTTAAGTATATTCCAAAATAAAAACTAGATGAAGAATGTTGCGTTAATAAATTTTAATATCGGAGAAGTTTTTGTTTCTATAGCAACAAAATTGAATTCACAGTAGCCAATTGGACTAGATTTTGAGTCTGAAACAAATTTAATTGATTTAATTATTTTCATTTTATTTCATAAAATTTCATTGCTAACTTTCATTATAAATATATATACATGACACAACTTTGGTTGAAACAAACTAAAACAGACAAAACTAAAGTTATTTAAATGAATATTTTTTAAAAATAGTTCAACATGAAACATTTTTACTTTGAAAGGTATTTAAAAAAATATTTTTTGAAATTTTATTTCGTCACCAGCTTAACCAAATAAACGAAACAATTCATTAATTTTTTACAAACGTTCTACCACCGAAATTTTTTTATATTTTCTGAGAGATTCTATAGAGACCTTCCTTGTGAGCATGAGGAAGGACTAGGGATTCTTTCTTGGCTGCAACTCACTTCAATGCAAACTTTGAAAAAATCATATTTGCGCCTTTTCCCTACATAAGAAATTTTCGGTACTTTAATAAAACTTTCCATCGTGGTTTTACATGTTAACTGCACTATTTACTCTGTACTTCACTACAAATCAACTATTTTTGCAGCTTTGTGTGCTTAAAAAATTTTAGACGGTAAAATGATATTTCAAACTTGATATCTGAGCTCTTTCTAAGAAATCTCATCGCCTAGATTAATTAAGCCCTATTTTAGTGTGAATAACAACTTTAAATATTAGGAATTTTCTGATGCCAAAAATTTGAATGTTCGTTTGCAGTGTAAGGAAACACTAAGTTTCGAGAAATTTTAAAAAGCATACCGAGTAAAGTTTTAACCCTAGATAAAATGAAAATAACTATTCTACTGTTTTACTTGTTACAGAACGAAGAAAGTAATTCTAAATAAAACTCATAGGACACATGGACAAATGAAAAATTTAAACATCGTAATTTTTACAACAAATTGTAAATTGCACGTCAAACAGAGCAAATAAGGTGCATTCGTACTATAACGAAGTTTTAAAAATATTCAGATGTTTGTGTAATACTATATAGTACTTCGGATACAATATAGTATCCGAAATATTTTGTATGACCCTGTCACTGCTATCTACTTTCTATTATACAGGAAGTAACTTGTAGTAAACCTCAGCAGCGTATATCAATTTCATAAAATGTAAAATAGTTTAATATAAGTAAAACATGCTCCAAACAATGTTCCTCCCTATATTATATTATGACATGTTATACCAATTTTCTTATACCAAATAACCTTCAAATTAATAACGAATATTCTTTGCACCACAGATTGTAAAAAATGTATATTTTAGTACATACTTCATACATGCATATCAATTTTATTAAGTTCGAAGGAGTATAACTTCATTAAAATGCATTTGAAACAATTTTTCCCATTGGCAGTAATGTAACGGAATACTCTTTATTGTCCCTGTAATTAAACTATGCATCTGATTTTCATAAAATTTTAAATGTTTCGACAAAATTACGCAACAGTTACATATTTTAAATTTTAAACGATTCGGCTGGGTAGTTTTTGTTCTGTTGTATGCGGACAAACTGGCGGACGAACTGAATGACGACTATAGATGCTATGTATTTACATAAATAAGAATGCACCCAAAAATAAATTAATTTAACATATATGGATTATTATTTTCATCTTCTGATTAAAAAAACCCATTTAAAATATTTCTGGCAATTGCAAATATTTATCTAATTCTGTCGGTTTAAAAATCGGCTAAGTTAAAATGGCACACCTTGCGCATTAACGTGTTGAATGTAATGTATCATGCATTATTAAGTCTGTCTATGGAAGAAAAAGAAAAACAATTCGCACAAAAGCGATCAATATGTCGATGTCTATTTTGTAGAGACCTATTGTAGTATGAATGACATTTACAGAATTAATTTAAACATTATGAATTTTCAGAATTTTTTGACGCTCAAAATATGAATGTTCCTTTTTAGCGAAAGTAAACGCTAAATATTCTGATTTATTAGAACTATGTTATTAGATAAGACACTGGAGATCGCATCAGCTTTCGTTGGTAATTAAAGAGTTAAAAAGCATATTTCGTAAAGTTCTAATCCTAGAAAAAATGAAAATTTCAACTGTTTTACTCATTACGAAACGGAGAAAGTAATTCTAATTAGAACTTATAGGACACAAGGATAACACAAAAATTTAAATTCCATAACTCTTACAAAAATAAATTAATTTAACTTATATTGATTATCATCTTCATCTTCTAATAAAAAACAACATTTAAAACCCTGCAACTGGAACTATTCATCTAAATCTATTGATTTAGGCATCGACTATATTAAAATGGCACACCCTGCACATTAACGCATGGAATGTCAGGTCTCATGCATTATAAAATAAATCTATGGTTGAAACAGAAAAACTATTCACACAAAAGAGATCAATAAAAAATAGAAAAAAAGTAATTAGTAGCTGAAATGAAAGTCGTTAGACGTTCATTCTGTAAAGAGAAAAAGACATCACGCCGTCTTTTAAAAACAAAGTGATTGTCTTCCCTCTTCTATTCCTTACAAAAGATATGCAAATGAGTTCCGTTTCCCCCTATACTATTATGTTATGGAATACTTTTGTGTGGCCCTGCAAATTAATAACAAATATTTTTTGCACCACATATTAAACAGAATGTATATTTTAGTATATTGATGCAGATCAATTTTCTTTTGTTTAAAAGAGTGTAGCATCATTAAAATACATTTGAAACGATTTTTGCCATTGGGCGTAATGTAAAGAAATACTTTTGATTGTCTCTGTAATTAAACTATACATTAAACTTACATAAAATTTGAAATGACTCCACAAAATTATGCACCAACTATATGTTTTAAATTTCAAACGATTAGGTTGGGTTGTTTTAGCTCTGTTAAATACGGACGCACAGATTGACAGACGTATAGAAGGACGGACGGACGGATTGAACGTCGACTATAAGCGCTTCGTATTTGCATAATTTCAAACGAACCAACAAATGAAAATTTTTACTGTTTTACTTTTTACAGAAGGGAGAAAGAAATTCTAATTATAACTTACAGGACACATGGACAAAACAAAAATTTAAATCTTATAATTTAAATAATATCTATCATCACCTTCATCACCTAATAAAGAATAACATTTAAAATTTTTCTTGCACATGGAAATATTCATCTAATACTATTGGTTTAAAAATTGACTATGTTAAAATGACATACCCTGCACATTAACGTGTGGAATGTAATGTATGATGCGTTATAAAATCAATCTATTGTATAAAAAGAAAAACAATTCGCACAAAAGAGATCAATGTAGAAAAAGAAAAAATAATTAAAAGCTGCAAGTGAAAGTCGTCAGACGTTCATTCTGTAAAGAGATGAAGACATCACGCCGTCTTTTCAAAACTTAAGTGATTGACTTCCCCCTTCAAATAACTACAAAATATATGCAAATGAGTTAGTACGCAATTTTCTGACTCTTTGAAAAACTTAAAGTTGTGTGGGGATATGTTTTTTTTTCTTTTACGGAAATTACTTTTGACAAATCTTTTCTCCGATTGCCTTAATTTGTCTGATTTACTGAGAATATTAAACTCATTGAAACTGAAGAGATACTAGGGAGATATTTTTCTTTAATGGGGCATCTCTTTTTATTTCTTTACCATATTCAAACAGCAGTAAAACATTCTATATTTCAAAATTTTAGTAAAATGTTTTTTTAAGAAAGATGGAGAATTTTCTTTTAGTTAAATATTTGTCCCTGTAGTATTAATGCTTAGCACTAATAAGCACAGATGTCACATAGGCATCGAGATGCCAAAATGGCGTTTTTTTGCCTGAAATGCTAACCCAGCTATTTTTGTTTATGGACTAATAAATTGTTTATTAACTTGCGTGTTTTCATACTGTTATTTCAGAAAATTAATCGCCCCCTTATTTAATTAAAATTACGTTATTAGATAAGTCACTGGAGATTGCATCAGATTTCAATTAAGGGGTTAAAAAGCATAAAGATTTTAATCCTAGAAAAAATGAAAACTTCTACTTTTTTACTTGTTACGGAACGGAGAAAGTAATTCTAGTTATAACTTAAAGGACACATGGACAACACAGAAAATAATTTTCATAACTTTTCCAAAAACTAATTAATTTAACTTATATAGATCATCATCTTCATTATCTGATGAAGAGCAACATTTAAAATCTTTCCTGCAATTGGAGCTATACATTTAAATCTATCGGTTTAAGAATTGGTTACATTAAGATGACACACTGTGCACATTAGCCGCTTCTCTGTTTTAGACATATGTCGAACGGGCAATGTGTTTTTGCCAATCATGATTTGCCCGTATCACGTACGGGCATCCTTACTCTAATCAAAATTTATTATTCTCAGCCGTAATAGTTTATTGTAAATTTTTAATTTCTTAATCAGAGTATTTTTTCTGATTAAGTTAGGCAAAACCTTTTGTTTTAAAAAATCGGTGATAAAAGATTAAAAATTTTGTAAAAGGCATGAAACAAATAGACATTGTGATTTTTTTTTCAAAATATTGATCGGTTAAGTGGTTAACGTGTGGAATGTAATGGATCATGCATTATGAGTCAAACTATGGTTGCAAAAGAAAAACAA
The DNA here is from genome assembly GCA_964019185.1 of Maratus speculifer. NCBI lineage: Eukaryota > Metazoa > Arthropoda > Arachnida > Araneae > Salticidae > Maratus > Maratus speculifer. The sequence goes on from OZ025296.1 coordinate 83,833,630, forward strand.
TTCGCACAAAAGACATCAATAGAGAAAAAGAAACAGAATTAAAAGTTAAAGTGAAAGTCGTTAGACGTTCATTCTGTAAGGAGAAGAAGATATCAAGCCGTCTTTTGAAAACTAAGTGATTGACTTCCCCCTTCAAACCATTGAAAAAGATATGCAAATGAGTTCGTACACAATTTTCCGACTCTTTGAAAAACTTAAAATTGTGTGGGGGATATTTTTTTTCTTTTTTTTTACGCAAATGGCATTTGACAAATCTTTTTTTCGAATGCCTTAATTCTCTGCATGATTTGACTGATTTTTCTGAGAATATTAAATTTATTGAAACTGAAGAGATACTAAGGAGATATTTTACTCCAACAAACTTTGCGGACAAACTGGCGGACGAACTGAATGACGACTATAGATGCTATGTATTTACATAAATAAGAATGCACCCAAAAATAAATTAATTTAACATATATGGATTATTATTTTCATCTTCTGATTAAAAAAACCCATTTAAAATATTTCTGGCAATTGCAAATATTTATCTAATTCTGTCGGTTTAAAAATCGGCTAAGTTAAAATGGCACACCTTGCGCATTAACGTGTTGAATGTAATGTATCATGCATTATTAAGTCTGTCTATGGAAGAAAAAGAAAAACAATTCGCACAAAAGCGATCAATATGTCGATGTCTATTTTGTAGAGATCTATTGTAGTATGAATGACATTTACAGAATTAATTTAAACATTATGAATTTTCAGAATTTTTTGACGCTCAAAATATGAATGTTCCTTTTTAGCGAAAGTAAACGCTAAATATTCTGATTTATTAGAACTATGTTATTAGATAAGACACTGGAGATCGCATCAGCTTTCGTTGGTAATTAAAGAGTTAAAAAGCATATTTCGTAAAGTTCTAATCCTAGAAAAAATGAAAATTTCAACTGTTTTACTCATTACGAAACGGAGAAAGTAATTCTAATTAGAACTTATAGGACACAAGGATAACACAAAAATTTAAATTCCATAACTCTTACAAAAATAAATTAATTTAACTTATATTGATTATCATCTTCATCTTCTAATAAAAAACAACATTTAAAACCCTGCAACTGGAACTATTCATCTAAATCTATTGATTTAGGCATCGACTATATTAAAATGGCACACCCTGCACATTAACGCATGGAATGTCAGGTCTCATGCATTATAAAATAAATCTATGGTTGAAACAGAAAAACTATTCACACAAAAGAGATCAATAAAAAATAGAAAAAAAGTAATTAGTAGCTGAAATGAAAGTCGTTAGACGTTCATTCTGTAAAGAGAAAAAGACATCACGCCGTCTTTTAAAAACAAAGTGATTGTCTTCCCTCTTCTATTCCTTACAAAAGATATGCAAATGAGTTCCGTTTCCCCCTATACTATTATGTTATGGAATACTTTTGTGTGGCCCTGCAAATTAATAACAAATATTTTTTGCACCACATATTAAACAGAATGTATATTTTAGTATATTGATGCAGATCAATTTTCTTTTGTTTAAAAGAGTGTAGCATCATTAAAATACATTTGAAACGATTTTTGCCATTGGGCGTAATGTAAAGAAATACTTTTGATTGTCTCTGTAATTAAACTATACATTAAACTTACATAAAATTTGAAATGACTCCACAAAATTATGCACCAACTATATGTTTTAAATTTCAAACGATTAGGTTGGGTTGTTTTAGCTCTGTTAAATACGGACGCACAGATTGACAGACGTATAGAAGGACGGACGGACGGATTGAACGTCGACTATAAGCGCTTCGTATTTGCATAATTTCAAACGAACCAACAAATGAAAATTTTTACTGTTTTACTTTTTACAGAAGGGAGAAAGAAATTCTAATTATAACTTACAGGACACATGGACAAAACAAAAATTTAAATCTTATAATTTAAATAATATCTATCATCACCTTCATCACCTAATAAAGAATAACATTTAAAATTTTTCTTGCACATGGAAATATTCATCTAATACTATTGGTTTAAAAATTGACTATGTTAAAATGACATACCCTGCACATTAACGTGTGGAATGTAATGTATGATGCGTTATAAAATCAATCTATTGTATAAAAAGAAAAACAATTCGCACAAAAGAGATCAATGTAGAAAAAGAAAAAATAATTAAAAGCTGCAAGTGAAAGTCGTCAGACGTTCATTCTGTAAAGAGATGAAGACATCACGCCGTCTTTTCAAAACTTAAGTGATTGACTTCCCCCTTCAAATAACTACAAAATATATGCAAATGAGTTAGTACGCAATTTTCTGACTCTTTGAAAAACTTAAAGTTGTGTGGGGATATGTTTTTTTTTCTTTTACGGAAATTACTTTTGACAAATCTTTTCTCCGATTGCCTTAATTTGTCTGATTTACTGAGAATATTAAACTCATTGAAACTGAAGAGATACTAGGGAGATATTTTTCTTTAATGGGGCATCTCTTTTTATTTCTTTACCATATTCAAACAGCAGTAAAACATTCTATATTTCAAAATTTTAGTAAAATGTTTTTTTAAGAAAGATGGAGAATTTTCTTTTAGTTAAATATTTATCCCTGTAGTATTAATGCTTAGCACTAATAAGCACAGATGTCACATAGGCATCGAGATGCCAAAATGGCGTTTTTTTGCCTGAAATGCTAACCCAGCTATTTTTGTTTATGGACTAATAAATTGTTTATTAACTTGCGTGTTTTCATACTGTTATTTCAGAAAATTAATCGCCCCCTTATTTAATTAAAATTACGTTATTAGATAAGTCACTGGAGATTGCATCAGATTTCAATTAAGGGGTTAAAAAGCATAAAGATTTTAATCCTAGAAAAAATGAAAACTTCTACTTTTTTACTTGTTACGGAACGGAGAAAGTAATTCTAGTTATAACTTAAAGGACACATGGACAACACAGAAAATAATTTTCATAACTTTTCCAAAAACTAATTAATTTAACTTATATAGATCATCATCTTCATTATCTGATGAAGAGCAACATTTAAAATCTTTCCTGCAATTGGAGCTATACATTTAAATCTATCGGTTTAAGAATTGGTTACATTAAGATGACACACTGTGCACATTAGCCGCTTCTCTGTTTTAGACATATGTCGAACGGGCAATGTGTTTTTGCCAATCATGATTTGCCCGTATCACGTACGGGCATCCTTACTCTAATCAAAATTTATTATTCTCAGCCGTAATAGTTTATTGTAAATTTTTAATTTCTTAATCAGAGTATTTTTTCTGATTAAGTTAGGCAAAACCTTTTGTTTTAAAAAATCGGTGATAAAAGATTAAAAATTTTGTAAAAGGCATGAAACAAATAGACATTGTGATTTTTTTTTCAAAATATTGATCGGTTAAGTGGTTAACGTGTGGAATGTAATGGATCATGCATTATGAGTCAAACTATGGTTGCAAAAGAAAAACAATTCGCACAAAAGACATCAATAGAGAAAAAGAAACAGAATTAAAAGTTAAAGTGAAAGTCGTTAGACGTTCATTCTGTAAGGAGAAGAAGATATCAAGCCGTCTTTTGAAAACTAAGTGATTGACTTCCCCCTTCAAACCATTGAAAAAGATATGCAAATGAGTTCGTACACAATTTTCCGACTCTTTGAAAAACTTAAAATTGTGTGGGGGATATTTTTTTTCTTTTTTTTTTACGCAAATGGCATTTGACAAATCTTTTTTTCGAATGCCTTAATTCTCTGCATGATTTGACTGATTTTTCTGAGAATATTAAATTTATTGAAACTGAAGAGATACTAAGGAGATATTTTACTCCAACAAACTTTGCGGACAAACTGGCGGACGAACTGAATGACGACTATAGATGCTATGTATTTACATAAATAAGAATGCACCCAAAAATAAATTAATTTAACATATATGGATTATTATTTTCATCTTCTGATTAAAAAAACCCATTTAAAATATTTCTGGCAATTGCAAATATTTATCTAATTCTGTCGGTTTAAAAATCGGCTAAGTTAAAATGGCACACCTTGCGCATTAACGTGTTGAATGTAATGTATCATGCATTATTAAGTCTGTCTATGGAAGAAAAAGAAAAACAATTCGCACAAAAGCGATCAATATGTCGATGTCTATTTTGTAGAGATCTATTGTAGTATGAATGACATTTACAGAATTAATTTAAACATTATGAATTTTCAGAATTTTTTGACGCTCAAAATATGAATGTTCCTTTTTAGCGAAAGTAAACGCTAAATATTCTGATTTATTAGAACTATGTTATTAGATAAGACACTGGAGATCGCATCAGCTTTCGTTGGTAATTAAAGAGTTAAAAAGCATATTTCGTAAAGTTCTAATCCTAGAAAAAATGAAAATTTCAACTGTTTTACTCATTACGAAACGGAGAAAGTAATTCTAATTAGAACTTATAGGACACAAGGATAACACAAAAATTTAAATTCCATAACTCTTACAAAAATAAATTAATTTAACTTATATTGATTATCATCTTCATCTTCTAATAAAAAACAACATTTAAAACCCTGCAACTGGAACTATTCATCTAAATCTATTGATTTAGGCATCGACTATATTAAAATGGCACACCCTGCACATTAACGCATGGAATGTCAGGTCTCATGCATTATAAAATAAATCTATGGTTGAAACAGAAAAACTATTCACACAAAAGAGATCAATAAAAAATAGAAAAAAAGTAATTAGTAGCTGAAATGAAAGTCGTTAGACGTTCATTCTGTAAAGAGAAAAAGACATCACGCCGTCTTTTAAAAACAAAGTGATTGTCTTCCCTCTTCTATTCCTTACAAAAGATATGCAAATGAGTTCCGTTTCCCCCTATACTATTATGTTATGGAATACTTTTGTGTGGCCCTGCAAATTAATAACAAATATTTTTTGCACCACATATTAAACAGAATGTATATTTTAGTATATTGATGCAGATCAATTTTCTTTTGTTTAAAAGAGTGTAGCATCATTAAAATACATTTGAAACGATTTTTGCCATTGGGCGTAATGTAAAGAAATACTTTTGATTGTCTCTGTAATTAAACTATACATTAAACTTACATAAAATTTGAAATGACTCCACAAAATTATGCACCAACTATATGTTTTAAATTTCAAACGATTAGGTTGGGTTGTTTTAGCTCTGTTAAATACGGACGCACAGATTGACAGACGTATAGAAGGACGGACGGACGGATTGAACGTCGACTATAAGCGCTTCGTATTTGCATAATTTCAAACGAACCAACAAATGAAAATTTTTACTGTTTTACTTTTTACAGAAGGGAGAAAGAAATTCTAATTATAACTTACAGGACACATGGACAAAACAAAAATTTAAATCTTATAATTTAAATAATATCTATCATCACCTTCATCACCTAATAAAGAATAACATTTAAAATTTTTCTTGCACATGGAAATATTCATCTAATACTATTGGTTTAAAAATTGACTATGTTAAAATGACATACCCTGCACATTAACGTGTGGAATGTAATGTATGATGCGTTATAAAATCAATCTATTGTATAAAAAGAAAAACAATTCGCACAAAAGAGATCAATGTAGAAAAAGAAAAAATAATTAAAAGCTGCAAGTGAAAGTCGTCAGACGTTCATTCTGTAAAGAGATGAAGACATCACGCCGTCTTTTCAAAACTTAAGTGATTGACTTCCCCCTTCAAATAACTACAAAATATATGCAAATGAGTTAGTACGCAATTTTCTGACTCTTTGAAAAACTTAAAGTTGTGTGGGGATATGTTTTTTTTTCTTTTACGGAAATTACTTTTGACAAATCTTTTCTCCGATTGCCTTAATTTGTCTGATTTACTGAGAATATTAAACTCATTGAAACTGAAGAGATACTAGGGAGATATTTTTCTTTAATGGGGCATCTCTTTTTATTTCTTTACCATATTCAAACAGCAGTAAAACATTCTATATTTCAAAATTTTAGTAAAATGTTTTTTTAAGAAAGATGGAGAATTTTCTTTTAGTTAAATATTTATCCCTGTAGTATTAATGCTTAGCACTAATAAGCACAGATGTCACATAGGCATCGAGATGCCAAAATGGCGTTTTTTTGCCTGAAATGCTAACCCAGCTATTTTTGTTTATGGACTAATAAATTGTTTATTAACTTGCGTGTTTTCATACTGTTATTTCAGAAAATTAATCGCCCCCTTATTTAATTAAAATTACGTTATTAGATAAGTCACTGGAGATTGCATCAGATTTCAATTAAGGGGTTAAAAAGCATAAAGATTTTAATCCTAGAAAAAATGAAAACTTCTACTTTTTTACTTGTTACGGAACGGAGAAAGTAATTCTAGTTATAACTTAAAGGACACATGGACAACACAGAAAATAATTTTCATAACTTTTCCAAAAACTAATTAATTTAACTTATATAGATCATCATCTTCATTATCTGATGAAGAGCAACATTTAAAATCTTTCCTGCAATTGGAGCTATACATTTAAATCTATCGGTTTAAGAATTGGTTACATTAAGATGACACACTGTGCACATTAGCCGCTTCTCTGTTTTAGACATATGTCGAACGGGCAATGTGTTTTTGCCAATCATGATTTGCCCGTATCACGTACGGGCATCCTTACTCTAATCAAAATTTATTATTCTCAGCCGTAATAGTTTATTGTAAATTTTTAATTTCTTAATCAGAGTATTTTTTCTGATTAAGTTAGGCAAAACCTTTTGTTTTAAAAAATCGGTGATAAAAGATTAAAAATTTTGTAAAAGGCATGAAACAAATAGACATTGTGATTTTTTTTTCAAAATATTGATCGGTTAAGTGGTTAACGTGTGGAATGTAATGGATCATGCATTATGAGTCAAACTATGGTTGCAAAAGAAAAACAATTCGCACAAAAGACATCAATAGAGAAAAAGAAACAGAATTAAAAGTTAAAGTGAAAGTCGTTAGACGTTCATTCTGTAAGGAGAAGAAGATATCAAGCCGTCTTTTGAAAACTAAGTGATTGACTTCCCCCTTCAAACCATTGAAAAAGATATGCAAATGAGTTCGTACACAATTTTCCGACTCTTTGAAAAACTTAAAATTGTGTGGGGGATATTTTTTTTCTTTTTTTTTTACGCAAATGGCATTTGACAAATCTTTTTTTCGAATGCCTTAATTCTCTGCATGATTTGACTGATTTTTCTGAGAATATTAAATTTATTGAAACTGAAGAGATACTAAGGAGATATTTTACTCCAACAAACTTTGCGGACAAACTGGCGGACGAACTGAATGACGACTATAGATGCTATGTATTTACATAAATAAGAATGCACCCAAAAATAAATTAATTTAACATATATGGATTATTATTTTCATCTTCTGATTAAAAAAACCCATTTAAAATATTTCTGGCAATTGCAAATATTTATCTAATTCTGTCGGTTTAAAAATCGGCTAAGTTAAAATGGCACACCTTGCGCATTAACGTGTTGAATGTAATGTATCATGCATTATTAAGTCTGTCTATGGAAGAAAAAGAAAAACAATTCGCACAAAAGCGATCAATATGTCGATGTCTATTTTGTAGAGATCTATTGTAGTATGAATGACATTTACAGAATTAATTTAAACATTATGAATTTTCAGAATTTTTTGACGCTCAAAATATGAATGTTCCTTTTTAGCGAAAGTAAACGCTAAATATTCTGATTTATTAGAACTATGTTATTAGATAAGACACTGGAGATCGCATCAGCTTTCGTTGGTAATTAAAGAGTTAAAAAGCATATTTCGTAAAGTTCTAATCCTAGAAAAAATGAAAATTTCAACTGTTTTACTCATTACGAAACGGAGAAAGTAATTCTAATTAGAACTTATAGGACACAAGGATAACACAAAAATTTAAATTCCATAACTCTTACAAAAATAAATTAATTTAACTTATATTGATTATCATCTTCATCTTCTAATAAAAAACAACATTTAAAACCCTGCAACTGGAACTATTCATCTAAATCTATTGATTTAGGCATCGACTATATTAAAATGGCACACCCTGCACATTAACGCATGGAATGTCAGGTCTCATGCATTATAAAATAAATCTATGGTTGAAACAGAAAAACTATTCACACAAAAGAGATCAATAAAAAATAGAAAAAAAGTAATTAGTAGCTGAAATGAAAGTCGTTAGACGTTCATTCTGTAAAGAGAAAAAGACATCACGCCGTCTTTTAAAAACAAAGTGATTGTCTTCCCTCTTCTATTCCTTACAAAAGATATGCAAATGAGTTCCGTTTCCCCCTATACTATTATGTTATGGAATACTTTTGTGTGGCCCTGCAAATTAATAACAAATATTTTTTGCACCACATATTAAACAGAATGTATATTTTAGTATATTGATGCAGATCAATTTTCTTTTGTTTAAAAGAGTGTAGCATCATTAAAATACATTTGAAACGATTTTTGCCATTGGGCGTAATGTAAAGAAATACTTTTGATTGTCTCTGTAATTAAACTATACATTAAACTTACATAAAATTTGAAATGACTCCACAAAATTATGCACCAACTATATGTTTTAAATTTCAAACGATTAGGTTGGGTTGTTTTAGCTCTGTTAAATACGGACGCACAGATTGACAGACGTATAGAAGGACGGACGGACGGATTGAACGTCGACTATAAGCGCTTCGTATTTGCATAATTTCAAACGAACCAACAAATGAAAATTTTTACTGTTTTACTTTTTACAGAAGGGAGAAAGAAATTCTAATTATAACTTACAGGACACATGGACAAAACAAAAATTTAAATCTTATAATTTAAATAATATCTATCATCACCTTCATCACCTAATAAAGAATAACATTTAAAATTTTTCTTGCACATGGAAATATTCATCTAATACTATTGGTTTAAAAATTGACTATGTTAAAATGACATACCCTGCACATTAACGTGTGGAATGTAATGTATGATGCGTTATAAAATCAATCTATTGTATAAAAAGAAAAACAATTCGCACAAAAGAGATCAATGTAGAAAAAGAAAAAATAATTAAAAGCTGCAAGTGAAAGTCGTCAGACGTTCATTCTGTAAAGAGATGAAGACATCACGCCGTCTTTTCAAAACTTAAGTGATTGACTTCCCCCTTCAAATAACTACAAAATATATGCAAATGAGTTAGTACGCAATTTTCTGACTCTTTGAAAAACTTAAAGTTGTGTGGGGATATGTTTTTTTTTCTTTTACGGAAATTACTTTTGACAAATCTTTTCTCCGATTGCCTTAATTTGTCTGATTTACTGAGAATATTAAACTCATTGAAACTGAAGAGATACTAGGGAGATATTTTTCTTTAATGGGGCATCTCTTTTTATTTCTTTACCATATTCAAACAGCAGTAAAACATTCTATATTTCAAAATTTTAGTAAAATGTTTTTTTAAGAAAGATGGAGAATTTTCTTTTAGTTAAATATTTATCCCTGTAGTATTAATGCTTAGCACTAATAAGCACAGATGTCACATAGGCATCGAGATGCCAAAATGGCGTTTTTTTGCCTGAAATGCTAACCCAGCTATTTTTGTTTATGGACTAATAAATTGTTTATTAACTTGCGTGTTTTCATACTGTTATTTCAGAAAATTAATCGCCCCCTTATTTAATTAAAATTACGTTATTAGATAAGTCACTGGAGATTGCATCAGATTTCAATTAAGGGGTTAAAAAGCATAAAGATTTTAATCCTAGAAAAAATGAAAACTTCTACTTTTTTACTTGTTACGGAACGGAGAAAGTAATTCTAGTTATAACTTAAAGGACACATGGACAACACAGAAAATAATTTTCATAACTTTTCCAAAAACTAATTAATTTAACTTATATAGATCATCATCTTCATTATCTGATGAAGAGCAACATTTAAAATCTTTCCTGCAATTGGAGCTATACATTTAAATCTATCGGTTTAAGAATTGGTTACATTAAGATGACACACTGTGCACATTAGCCGCTTCTCTGTTTTAGACATATGTCGAACGGGCAATGTGTTTTTGCCAATCATGATTTGCCCGTATCACGTACGGGCATCCTTACTCTAATCAAAATTTATTATTCTCAGCCGTAATAGTTTATTGTAAATTTTTAATTTCTTAATCAGAGTATTTTTTCTGATTAAGTTAGGCAAAACCTTTTGTTTTAAAAAATCGGTGATAAAAGATTAAAAATTTTGTAAAAGGCATGAAACAAATAGACATTGTGATTTTTTTTTCAAAATATTGATCGGTTAAGTGGTTAACGTGTGGAATGTAATGGATCATGCATTATGAGTCAAACTATGGTTGCAAAAGAAAAACAATTCGCACAAAAGACATCAATAGAGAAAAAGAAACAGAATTAAAAGTTAAAGTGAAAGTCGTTAGACGTTCATTCTGTAAGGAGAAGAAGATATCAAGCCGTCTTTTGAAAACTAAGTGATTGACTTCCCCCTTCAAACCATTGAAAAAGATATGCAAATGAGTTCGTACACAATTTTCCGACTCTTTGAAAAACTTAAAATTGTGTGGGGGATATTTTTTTTCTTTTTTTTTTACGCAAATGGCATTTGACAAATCTTTTTTTCGAATGCCTTAATTCTCTGCATGATTTGACTGATTTTTCTGAGAATATTAAATTTATTGAAACTGAAGAGATACTAAGGAGATATTTTACTCCAACGGAGCATTTCTTTTTATTTATTTACCGTATTAAAACAGCAGTGAATCATTTTTTGTTTCAAAATTTTAATTATATATATATATGTAAATTCCAAAATATTTGTGAACCTGAGGATTCTGCTTTGATTTTACAAATTCCGATTATATTAATTTTAATTTATTCTTTTCCATGTTTCAATGTGGTAATTTTGTATTAAATTCAGTGGTTTATATATTGTTTTACAATTAATGGTTTTATATTAGCATTAAAATTATTATGCTACGTCGCGCAAGTAATTGTGGACCCAGGAATCCATTTTGATATTTCATATTTTGGTATTTTTTCATTTTGAATGAAATATTTATTATCAATTATTTTCCTATTATTGGTATTATATATATATATATATATATATATATATATATATATACGGGTGATTCAAAAAAGATGGGCAAAATTTTAAGGGGTAATAGTATACATAAAGACAGACAATATTAAATGGGAAACCAAGGGTCCCAAGCGTTTTCCAAAGGAGATAGCCGCCATTAAAGTTTAGGGTCCAAAATTTCAAATAAACATAAAAAACGGAAAAATTGGTCGATTGATTTGCGGTTTTCACTAAAACTATTCTTTATGTCGGTATTTTCTTCAAAATAAATTATAAAGATAAATTCCGAAAAATGTCGATAGAGGGCGCTTTAGACTTTGGAGTAACGAACAACTGTTTTTTGCCGTTATTTTCTGCATCTCATTAAATGGTTTCACAAGCTTAGACTTATTTGAAATTTGAACCCTCTGAACACAGTTAATTTGCACTACTTAACCACTCCCAACTATTCAGATTTTGAGCTCAAAATTTAAGTCTAAGCTTGTGAAATCATTTAATGAGATGCAAAAGTAACGGCAGAAAACAGTTGTTCGTTACTCCAAAATCTAAAGCGCCCTCTATCGACATTTTTCGGAATTTATCTTTATAATTTATTTTTAAGAAAATACCAACATAAAGAATAGTTTTATTGAAAACCGCATATCAATCGACCAAATTTTCTGTTTTTTCTGTTTATTTGAAATTTTGGACCCTAAACTTTAATGGCGGCTATCTCCTTTGGAAGACTTTGGGACCCTTGGTTTCTTATATAAATATTGTTTGTCTTTATGTGTACTATCACCCCTTAAAATTTTGCCCATGTTTTTTGAATCACCCGTATATATATATATATATATATTACTATATATCAGAGGTGCCTAAATGTTTTAGCAATCTTATAAATATATATATATATATATTAAGAGATGGAGAATTTCCCCTTAAGTAAGTGTTTATCTCTGTAGTATTAACACATAGCATTAATGAGCACAGATGTCATATATGATACCGGGGATACCTAATTCATGCCAAAATAGTGTTATTTTGCCTGAAATCTAACCCAGTTATTGTTGTACATTTATTAATAAATTGTTTATTAACTTTTATTTATTTTTTTAACTATGTAAACAATATTTTTTGTATAATTGATACTTAAAATTTTTTCTTCGTTTTTGTAATTTTCTTTAAAAAATATTAGAAAACATTCTAAAAATATGTAATGTAAATAGCATTCAAAAATAAGATTTCCGCCAAAATGTCACAAAAATTGGCCTGTCGCGTATATGGCAGCTGTGTTCTGCAATGATTTGAAAATTTTTTGCGAAAGGAGACTTTTGATTTATTTCATTTTAGTAAGATGGCCGTGGTACAATTTTTTATTATTTTGTCATCAAATACCATTTATGGTCAAACATTCGCACACCACTTTTTATAAGTATGACACATAATGTGTTTCTTTAAATTTAACATGCATTTATAGTGATGACAGATAGAAATAATAGTACAAAAGCAATCCCTGTAGCGTTCACTGTAAAAAAGGCAAATGTTTCTGAATCTAAGACAGTATATAATGACAACTAACAACACTTAAACTGTATACATACTATATAATATACCGAATGTTCCAGATTCCAAAAAAGAAACAATATATTTTAGAGATGTAAATATTCATTCATAAAAACTAAATAGTTTTGGTACCACTGATTTTAGAGATGTTTTTCCGAGTCATTTTTATACAGTAGTGACGCTTAGCGATCGTATGTCTACTCTCAGCCACCAAAGTTTTTTTACTTTTTCAGTCGTATGTCCGCATGCTCTTAGTCACCACAGTAAAGACTCATACTGATCTTGTATTACATTACACTGTTGAAAATCTGTACCATTTTTTGCATTATGACTCCACCGCTTTTACAGAACATCTCTATTCTGACCTATGAGAATGCTCCATAATACAGTGAAGTGACGCTGCAACAAATGTTACATATTTTTAACAGCCTAAGTAGCCAATCTACAGATAAAGAATTCAAAATAATATTTTGCAAATTGTGTTTAAGTGTAATTAGACCTTTTCGGTTATTAATTGTTTCTTATTTTAATTAATTCCAACAAGCAGGACACCTATGTACGAAGCTAAAACGACTGCAAATGTTTAATCGGCAAGGTAGTAAATCGCCAGGGAAATACGCAGTTAAGAAAGGTGTTAAATACTAGTATTTCGTTAAAGAGAATTTTGTCTTTCTCAACCGTTTTATGTTAACCGAAAAGATACATTAATCTGCTTTTTCCACTATACTTTTAATAGAAATACTGTTGCCACAATATGAAAAACAATAAATAGAGTAATACTGTTGCCACAATTATGAAAATGATATTCAAAACTACAAAAAAATTAATATTTCAAAAATGAATTAAGACACAGTCTTTAAACAAATTGCATTTGAAAGTACATTTTCCCCTGTACGATAGTGTATAAATTAAAAATCTGCAATGTTTAAAAGTTTAAAAAATAATGTTGCAAAAATTGGGAAACCAAAATTTCATTTCAAATTTCAAAGTGTTGCCATTTGCAAAATGACGTACGCGTCATGCACAGATACGTTTGGCCTTTATAATATAGATAGATTGATATGAACGATGTCAGGGGTTACAGTTGCTTTCTTGAAAACTGCATTTTTTTTATCTATATATATTATAAAGGCCAAACGTATTTGAGCGTAACGCATACATTATTTTGGGAATGGCAACACTTTCAAATTTTAAATAAAATGTCGGTTTGCAATTTTTGCTGCTGCAAACTTTTAAATTTCTGAACATCGCATATTTTCAATTTTTATAGCATCGTATTGGGAATAAAATGTACTTTTACATGCAATTTATTTGAAAAATGAATCTTTATTTATTTCTGAAATATTAATTTTTTCGTAGTTTTTAATACCGCTTTTCAAATCGTGGCAACAGGAGTACTTCATTTCTATTAAAAGAAAAGAGAAAACAAATATTACTATATTATGTTGCCATTTTCTCATTAAAAGTAAAAAAAAAATGAAATTTAAATACGTGCTGTCTCAAGAATATCATCTTTTATAAAACCCGGTGAATTTTGATTTCATTTACAAAATTTGATTTACACTTAAAAGAATATCAACAAATTAATATCTGTTTTAGCTAATAGCATTGAGACTTCAAGTTTTAAATCAAAATGATTAAATTAAAATACCATTTTTTTTCAAGACGTGAATACAGATACAAAATGCGCATTTGTAAATTTTGATATGGTGAAAATGATTCCGAGTTTTTTATTTCACGGAAAAAAATTCTATGATTGAGTCAAACTTGTATGTATTTTTCTTTTTTTCATTTTGGAGTACTAGCATAAGAGCCTTAATTGATAACTTTATCATAATAACAGATCTTTATTATTGTATACTGGTTACATATACAATTAGTTTAATTTTAACAATTTCTACAACTGAATTTTATATAAATAGTATTTTGTTAACTTTATGTTAAAAATGATTTGTCTAAGAGTTAGGCTTACCAATATGTGGTGCATTTTTTACCATAACTATTTTTGAGGGTTTATTTTAAATCAGTGAAACAAGTTCTTCTTAAACATTTTCTTTCATCAAAATTTGACGGGTTCTACCTTGTATACATATATGTGTCATGATATTTTAAGGGTTCCCGCAAAGACACAGTACGTTTCGAAGCGAACAGGATGTTACAAACGAAATTTGATTTCAAGCAGTCAACAAACAACATTCCCATCAAATTATTTTACAGTCGAAATCCTTTGGGCATATGGGACGAGAGTACAGGTGTGGTCATTTAAAAATAATGATGATTTCTATGAAACTTAGAGTCATCGTTTATTAGCACTATAATTTAAGGCCACTCCATATAATATCATTAAACATCCAGACTCTTCCAAGCCCATGTGACCCAATCACAAAGTACAAGGGGTTCCATGCAAAGGCATTTTCGTGAACGACGATCACTACGGGAAAAAATTCTTCATTCCGAGAAGCAGCTAGCAACCTTAACGGTTGATAGGTTAGTGAATTCTGATCGCTCCGTAAACTCCAACTGACACTCTCAAATTTCTCAATTAAATTGGTCCCGCCTTCTCTGACCCATTGACTTCAAAACCCACTACGATTTATTCGAATGTAGTTGTAATTTACTACGAGCCCTTCCATTGCATCAGGGGTGGAGTTAGATGTTTCTTTCATACATTGCGCAAGAAGATAAAGTAATCAGCCCCAAAATGCGGATGGGTCAAACCATCAAGCAGACGAATATTAAATAAATAAAACACAATTAAAGTTTTTGATAAATGTTTTTTATTCTAAAAAGGGAAATTGATTTGTGGAATAAAATTAAGATTTCGCAATAAGATATTGATATTTAAGTAATACATTCTAGTTCTTTTTTGGAAAATAATTAATAGCTTATGCTGAATTAAAGAAAATAAAAAGAAAATGAACTTTAGCCGTTAAAAATAATAATATATTACGGAAACTGAGAATGAAAGTATGTTCTTATAAAACTTTAGAACGAATTCGAAGCAAAATGGCGAATTTTTTTTTATTTTTACACACACACACATATATACATATAAGATTTGCAAGGATCAGGAGTCATTAAACACAGATTACTATTAATGAATGAAAAAGAAAATTCTCTGTCAAGAAGAAAATTACATAATTAATTGTGAAAGATTATCTCCGACACCATAAATTTAAATCTGCAATTCTTTTATGATGGTTTTTCATTCAATTACCGAAACTCAGACCATGCCTATTTGTTAAATTAATGTAAGGTTATTCAAAAATTAATTGAATGCAGTTTTTAAAATATCCTGTGTATTAAACCATGAATCATTATTCGAGATGCTTCTCTTTACAATTAATTGCTCTTCATCTTTGCTTTTGAACAAAATGTCACCAAAAACAGCATTTAAGCGTATCACAAAGATTTGAGATGATAATAATTTATGATCGTGTTTGATCATGAATTACGAGCTGTGTAAATATTTTAGACTATTACTTAGTTGTGCGTTTATTTATTTATCTTTTATAGAAAAAAAAAATATCGTTAAATTGTAAAAACAATAACTAAAGTTTTAACATTGTACAATAAAATTAATCCACCAAACACACTTTTCCACAATTTCTCCTTTACGCGGCTTATTATGTTATTTCACGATTATATCTAATAAAATTATATAAAAAAGTAAATTTACGTAATAACCAAAGTAGAAAATTTTTTATGCTTCATGTTGTAACTCTTTTTAAAAACATTTCATTCTTTTATAGATATTACCTGTAGGTAGTTTAATTTCTTTTTCGTAAAAGAAAGATTACGTAAATCTGCTCAATTGCTCAATATTGCCTGGCAAATCTACTTAAGAGCCCACACTACTGAGGTGAAAAAAACCTGTATCATAATAATAAGTTTATGGGGACGTTCTTTTCAAATATCTCGCTCAAATTTTAATATTTTTACAAAATTTTTATTCTTTTATTGCATAGGATAGCTGAAAACGAACTACAACAGGGCTAGTTTTTACTTTTTCGAATTTGGTTATATATTTTTTACATTATGAGTTTCAATTTCACAACCGGATCAAACCGGTTTCGAAAGTTAAAGTAATTTTTAAAAAATATATAAAACCAAAAGTGAAAACGTAAAAACTATCCCGGTATTGTAGATCGTCCTCAGCTATCCTATGCAAAAAAATCAAGTAAAAATACTAAAATTTGAGCGGGATATTTGAAAAGAACGCCCCGTAGACTTAACATTATCATCCGGGTCTTTTTTACTCAGTAGTGTGGACTTTTAAAAGCAATGTTTCAAGATAATTCAAATTAAAGTAGGCGTGGCCGGATCTTAGTTCAATATGTTCCTAAGAGCGCAATTTTAATACTTTTCCTTGAGAACTAACTGTATAAAATTCTTAACAATTGTAATATTATTTAAAAAAATTATAAGCAATATGCATATGCATACAGTAATTCATTAATATTCGCAAGGATTAGGCTCCTGAACATCCGCGAATGTCAAAATCGCGAATGTTGAGACTATCTTTAAGTTCACTAAAGTGGATTAGGTTTTAATTCTTCTTTTAAATGGAAAAGAGCAAAATGGAAGTTTAAAAAATATACTTATTAAGCATTATACATTAAAAATATATGCTTTAATAAATTTAAATATTATGAAAATATCGTAGAAAATTTATTTGCTATTGTATTATGGAAAAAAATAGTGATGTGCGAATGTTTGATATAACTGATTTTTTGTTTATGAAGTTCAATGTAAGGAAAAATTGCGGCCTCGATATCCATTTCAAATTTAAAACTCGTCACCAGTGAGAAAATGCTTTCTATTGCTTTTTCAACAAGTTGTTGATCATATTTGAAAATTCCCCCGTCAATTTTTGCAGAAAATATTTCATGTACAATAAAATTTTGAAATTTTCAAAAATTTACAAAACTGAAAAAAAAAATCTACATGAAAATAAAAGAAATTACTGGTCTTTATTTTCCCTCAGTAAAACAATAGGCTATAAAATTGAGAAATGACCAGAGTGTTTCATAGAATCGGTAAAACAAAGTGAGTTTAATTTTGCAAAAAAATATTCTTTTTAAAACCGAACCCTTTAAAACCCTTTTTAAAATTCGCGAATATCCAAGTTCAGTATTCGTGAATATTTTGAGAATATTTAAAACTCGCGAATGTTAAGAGATTACTGCTTATATATAACATAAAATACTGAATATAAGCCCTGTTTATTTGACAGGAAATTCTGATAATTCTAAAGGATGCTTATAATTGGAACTTTAGTGCAATAAATTGTTAAAATTAGGAGGGCGAGATGATATAGTTAAAATTTATACACCTTGAAAAACGTATTAGGGGACTTATATTTTGAAAGGGCTTACTTTTGGTACTTTACGGTATATATATTGCAATTTCAAATTCGTCATTTCCGATTAAGGATCACTTACACTATACGTTTCTTGTACCATTTTCTGAATATTCCACTCATCCAGATATTTTGAACTAGAATAAATAGATATTCTTCCGGAGTATATTAAATTCCTAGAATATATTTTCTATTCCTTATCTCTTTGCAAAATATTCGTGTTGACAAAACTCTTGAAATAAACTCCGGTCTTTCCTTAACGAAAGACTTTCTGTTTTGCGTGCCACAAAATTTTGAAAATATTCATGAATGATCCAAATATTTCCTAAAAAATGTGTTCACCGACATAATTTTGTTAAACTGTATTTTCTCTTAGTTAAAGAACTAGTTTTCTCTTACTTTTCTCTTACTTAAGCATAAAACCAATAGTTCAAACGTTTTTTTTTTAATTATAACAAAATATGCACATATTATATGCACATATTATTATGCACATATTATACATATTGTTGCGTACATAGGGTTCTTTTGATATTATGGTTAGTCAAGCTCAAAGTCTTGTCTCTTAGAAAAATAGAAAATAATTTATTTACAAAGCTTCACAACCACAGTCTTCGAAACTCACAAATATTAACAGGGATTCGGAAATAACTGTCAAATAACACGTACAAGTACAGGTATATATCACAGAGACTGTTTATACAACGTCTCAACACTATATCACATTCAAAACAACGTAGATAAATATCAATATATCAAGCAAACTTGCTTAAACAATCTCTAGTAGCTCACTCAATGCTTGACTGATAAATAATAATCACAACAGCTCGCATAGCTCTCCTTATATAGGCTCGCGGCATGCACTGGAAATTTCTACAAGATTGTAGAAAAATCCAGAAACCCCGGAATAACATTCAATGTAACACTATATCTATAAGAGGGAGGGTTACCGTAGAGAGGGAAGGGTTACCAACGCCAACAATCGCCAAGTTTGTCGTCAACTTGGCGATATATCGCCAAATTTGGTGACCAAAATTAGTCGTCGAAAATGACGCCAACTTGGTGATAACTATAATATTTCGCCAGTCTGCCGTAGACTTTCACTGAAAAATAATAGACAGGTTTGCTTGATAACAGAGACAATGTAACAAAAACTAATATTAGTAAAAGAATGGAGCTTAATAAGATTATTTAAATTATTTTGCAGTACAAACACTAACTATTTACAAAATTCGTAACAATATATATATATATTGCTATATATATTTTTAAATGTTTCAACGTTTGAGATTACGCTTAATTTTTGAATGACGCTTAAGCTTAACTGAATACACACACATATATATATCTACATATACATACACTATATGGCTGAAGGTGACCGGTAAGTTTTGATTTTAGATATTTTGTTAAATATCTAGAAAACTACATGAGATATTATCCTGAAACTCTAAGTGCGCAAACATAATAGTACAGGTTATACATTTCAGTGAAGAATTTTTCCCAAAACTTAATAAGGGACCGTCAACAAATTGAAAAAGTACGAATATCTTTTGGATAACCGTGTCAAAACTAAGGTAGCAAAAGCGTTAAAACTGTAGATTATGCTTACCCTGTAAATAATAATTCTTTAAAGTTATGTCAAAAATTGCCGGCAGCAATGTTGTCACCAGTTTTTGCCGTAAAAATTAAAATAAAATTAGATGTAATTTTTTTTATTACATCTAATTTTTCTGCAATTTTTATGGCAAAAACTGCTGGCAACATTGCTAGCATCAATTTTTGCTGTAAAATAACCATTTTTTACACCATAAGCGGCTTATTTTAATAAACTGTGCTCATTTTTATGCGGATAGCATGTGAACTCGATTATTTTTATAAAAACAATCCCATATTTTTCCATGTTTTTTGCATATAATTTGTAGAGTTCTTAATCTATAATAATATAGAGACAAGTATGTGAGTGTGTCAGCGGTGTTCTGAGAATGCCGCTGCACGTAGCGTTACAAAATTTGGAGGAAATTTACCTCTATACATAAAGTTTTGCACCTCGAAGCCCGATTTTGGATTTTTTGATTAGATTTTTTATATTTAATTTTTAAGGCGATTTTTTGCGTTCTTTCTATGTTTC
The DNA here is from genome assembly GCA_964019185.1 of Maratus speculifer. Taxonomy (NCBI): domain Eukaryota; kingdom Metazoa; phylum Arthropoda; class Arachnida; order Araneae; family Salticidae; genus Maratus; species Maratus speculifer. The sequence continues at coordinate 83,853,791 of OZ025296.1, forward strand.
GAGGCGGTTTTTCCACATTAGTAAAAGGAAAAGAGCTTCATTTTTTTTAACCCAATGTATAAATTAAGTTTTGTTTTCAATAATGTTTATTTGGAATTCGTAGAGCAATTTTTGAACTTTTAACGAAATTTTTAATGTGATTTTTAGTATTTTTTTCGCATTTTGCTGCTATTTTCTTCACATTGATAAAAATAATATTGTCTCAAACTGGCAACCTACATTATTAAATTTTGTCTGCTACGATTTTTGAATTTCAGCGATTTTCAAGGCGATTTTCACTGCTATTTTCGATGTGATTTTTAAGGATTTTTTCGATTTTTTGTGCGTTTAGCATCGATTTTCTGTCATTTTTGTTAATATTACAGATTTTTGTATGCATCACGGTCTGATCTCTTTTTGAATTGCATGTAAAAGAGGAAAAAACCATAAAACCTATGAGTCAATAATAAAGGAATTATTAAGAATATTCAAAGTAAACTATATATATATATGAGGACCCCAGAAGCCAAGGGATATACGTGACAAAATTGAAAAAAATAAACTAAGTACACAGACGACCTGAAAATATGCTGTTTTCATTTCAGGTAAAGAAATATAGGGGATTTTCTTATTATTTGCTGAGTTATAGAGATAAACCACTTTTTTCGAAAAACAAACAATATTGATTAATTATACATTTAAAGAATATTGTACTCTATTTTTTAAAAAAGTTATTGAAATAAGAATTCAAAGGCCAGAATGCAACAAGCAGAAATTTCCTATTTCAATTTAGTCAATTGTTATTGATGTTCCAATTTAACATCAATTACCTTTAAACTCAGTTTACTCCAAATCGAAATTTTGTCACTTGTACCCCTTGGTTTCTGAGGTCGTCATATATAATACGAGATGTCTGCCTGCTTGACCGCGCATAACGCAGAAAATTATAACACCCAGGTCTCTGAAGTTTTCGTCATGTGTGTATGCTAAAATAGGAAAGTGTAGTTCGCAGTCAGATTTTTAACTTTCAATTTAGATTTGTTTTAATTGAAATGTACTGTGTAAAAGGATGTTTGCAGATCGGAAACAATCCACGCAACAAATCTGCCAGGTTAGAGGGTATTCGCAGGTAGCCACCAATACGCGGCAACGAATCAGCCAGCCAATGAGAGCAGGCGGTAAATAAAGGATTTTGGAACTTTATTTCATGGCTGAATGCTAGCAATAAATTGCACACACATTTGTTATTTTTTCCTGTTTTGATGACTTTGTTTTTACAGGTTGAATTAAATCGCTCTTCAAAATCCATCCATGGAACCATAAAAAAGTAGTGAATTAGGTACTTATGTTTTCTTAGGGTTTGTTAAAGTGTGTTTTTTTTTTTGCAAAAGTATAGAAGAAATTTAATTATATTTGAGTTAAAAAATTACTGAAGATAAAAAATTTATCACAGGATTGTAGCACAAATAGGCTTACAAGTGAAAACAACATTTAACTAAAAACAGGAATTTAAGTAGCTCCGACATAATTATAATTTAATAATAAGCACGAGGTCAGAGTTTATTTTCTATGAAAATATATAACACAGCAGTGAAGGACTTCATACTTTTTATGCGGATCTCAATTAATTTTATAAATATGGATTAATGAATGAATGCCTCGGGCCACATATAAAAAACTGCCCGGCCACATGCGACTTGCGGGCCGGAGGTTGAGAAGGGTTATTCCAGAGCGTCGTAAGCGTACGAAGAAGTGCTTCGGTGGCAGAGAACATGTTAACTAAAAGGTTTTGAAAAATAATCAAAGCCAACAAAGCCAGCGCGGTTAATAAAATGGATACTATTTGGTTATCCCGACGACCATCTTCGCCAAATTATAGAAATAGCCAAACTATTAGCCATATTACATTTACATAATTTTTCGTTTAAATATTGAAAAAATAAATAAATTAGTAGAACAATAAAAAAAGTAGAAATAAAAAATCTAATTAAAAATCACTTGATGACGTAATAAACATGTATATTGTGCTTAATGTCAAGTGAATGTACCATTTACGCTGACCCATTATTGGCGATTAATCTTTTAGTTTGGTTGTAGATTTTTGGTCGACGGGATAACCAAGTAATACCATAAAATGTTACAGCTACACTGTCAAAAATCTGCAACATCTGTTGCATAGTCACTCCTCCGCTTTTATACAATGTCTCAATTCTGACCAATGAGAATGCCCCATGATATCTGAAAGTAATCGTTTTCTATGAAATCTGTTGAGTGACTATGCAAAAAAAAAGTTGCAAATTTTTAACAGTATGATGTTTGGTAGTATTCATAGACAAATAGAATAAAAATAGTGTGTTAGCGATAATAAAGATTTACTTAATATAAAATTGATAAAACAAAAAATCGGTGTTGAAATGCAATTTTAACGTACACTATTCGCTTCTATCTTTTTACATAACTTTCTGCATATGACTTTTAGTAAACAATTGTTACTTACTTTATGCGCTTGTATTCACACGGAATTATAATGATTTTTCAGGAACTCAACTGAATAAACATTCGATGAAATTTCGAGACAATTATTTACATATAAATCAGTTGAACGAAGTTGAAAGAGCTGTTCACGCTCAAAGTGAAAATACTTCAGGCAATTTATTTTTATATTGATAGAAAAATGGAACTTTGAAAAGCAACCTAAATGCATATTCACGACAATAAATGGTTCTAAAACCGTTTATAAGCAAATTGATTTGAACATTAAAATGGAAACAACTTCTTTTACTTTAAGTCTAAAATGAAGGGAAATGTTTCTCAGCTAAAATGGCTTGCACTTTTAAATCATATTTTATAATAAAGACAAGTTCTGATAGCTGGAAGCTATACAAGAACAATCTGGAGAAAATGAAATGTTGTATCATCTTTCATAATATGAATTTCTATATTTCAACAGTTTTATAAAATAAAGGTATAACATAATTTGCCTTTACAGATCTAAAAATAGAACCGAAAATATTTTTCAACTGCAGAAAACACATTCTATTTTTGGTATACATGGAAAAGAAGTTTTAATTCAAAATATGTAGTTTAGGGGTTTTAACATAATTTTAATTTAAATATGAATAACAGGTCAGGGTTTTTCTGCTCATGAAAATATATAACACAGCAGTGAAGGACTTTAATATTTTTATGCAGATATGAATTAATTTTATTAATATGGATTAATGATTAAATGCCTCGGGCCACACATAAAAGGTCTCCGGGCCACATGCGAGCCGAAAGCTGAGTATGACAGCTCCAGAGCGTTGTCGGGGCACAAAGAGGTGCCGCTAAGGCGTGATAACGCGTTGGTGGCAACTAACGTCTTAAGGTTCCTGTGCGCGAAAACACTCGCGAGCTAATGCTATTCCTATGGGGAGGCATTTTCATAATAATAATAACTCTTTCGCATTTCAATATTTTTAGCGATTTTTTTTTTTTTTTTTTGCATTGGATAGCTGAGGTTCTTTTCAAGATTGTTTCTTGATTAAGATTTCGATTTTGGTCGGTGGTATTTTCTATAAAATTATTTTCACTTCCAAAACCGGTTCAGAAAGTTAAAGTAACTTTATAGAAAATAGCTGCGACCAAAATCGAAAAAGATCGACTGTCTTCGCGGGCAGGGACAGGACCCTTAACTAAAATCTTTTGAGAAAGTATCAAAACAAACAAAGCCAGCGCGGTTGTTAAAATGCTCTAGCTAGCATTTTTATCATAGACAAATGGAATAAAAATTGTGTTGTTAGTGATAATAAAGTCAAAATTCTTATAAAGTTGATAAAACAAAAAATTGGTGTTAAAATAAAATTTCAATGTGCACTATTCGCTTCTATCTTTTCACATAGATTTCTGTATACGACTTTTAGTAAACAATTGCTATTTACTTTATGCGCTAATATTCGTACGGAACAATTACGATTTTTCAATTCAAATGAATAGACATTAGATGAAATTTAGAGAAAATAATTTACATATAAATCAGTGGTACGAAGCTGAGAGTGTTTTTCATGTGCTAAGTAAGTGAAAATGCTTCGGGCAATTCATTTTTATATTGATAGAAAATGTGACTTTGTAAAGAATCCCAAATGCATATAAACGAGAAAAAAGTGGTTCTAAAACGGTTTATAAGTAAATTGCTTTGCATATTAAATTGGAAACAACTTCTCTTACTTTAAGTCTAAAATAAAGTGAAATGTTTCTCAGCTAAAATGGCTTGCACTTATAAATCATATTTTATAAGAAAAACAAGTTTTGATAGCGGGAAGCTATAGTGGAACAATTTGGAGAAAATGAAATGTTGTATCATTTTTTAAAATATGCGTTTCTGTATTTCAATATTTTTTATAAAATAAAGGTATAATATAATTTGCCTGTACAGTTTAAAAAATAAAACAGAAAATATTTTCTGCAGAAAATAAATTCTATTTTTGAAAATGAAATGTTCATAAAATAATTCGTAAAATATTTATGAAATAAATAAATGCCCTTGCATTGATTTTTTACTAAATGCATTAATAATATTGCATGAATAAATGCACTGATAATCTTGCTTTGATAAATGCTCTTGCGTTGATATCTGTGTCCAATTTGAACTATTTGTTAATCATGAATAAAAGTTACACTATAAATATCACAAAATAAATTATTCGGGAACCGGTGACATCAAAGCTCTTTTATCTGGGAATTGGAAAAATTTTTAATAAATCGATAGTAAAAAAACGTAAGAACATAATGAGCTCCATATGACCAAGTTTGACAAGCCAGAAATTTTGTTTATTTAAATTAATTATCATTAAAAAGCTATAATATTTTACCATTTTCGCGGGTATTAACCACTCTGACAGTATTTTATAGAAATTTTGCGGTTTTTAAGAAAAAAAAATAGTCTGACCCTATTTTAAGTAGGCAAATCATGATAAAATAACAGATTTATTTTGCTTTGAATTTTTACCGCTGGCTACTTTTATTCCACATCTGGACGTAGGCCAAGTATCGGCTTTTTGCGAAAATGGTAATTCAGCAATTAACTAAAACATGGTGGCGAAAAGTCAGGGAAAAACACAGTCAAAAAAGGTGTTAAATACCAGTACTTTGTTAAAGAGAAATTCGACTTCTCTATATCCTTTATACTAAAAGAAGTATTTTCTATAAAAAATACTAGCAAATTTCTTATTTTGTGAGTGTGTTTTCCCTGACCACGTGCCACCCTATAAAAAGTTTTGGAAAGTAATCAAAACCAACAAAGCTAGCGCGGTTGTTAAAATGTTCCAGCGAATATTTGGTAGTATTCATAGACAAATAGAGTTAAAATTGCTAATTAGCGATAATAAAGTTTTAATTAATATAAAATTGGTAAAATAAAAAATCGGTTATAAAATGCAATTTTAATGCGTGCTATTCGCTTCTAAATTTTCACATAGCTTTCTTCGTATGACTTTTAGTAAAAAAATTGCTATTTACTCTATGCGCTTATATTTACCCATAATTATTACGGTTTTTCAAGCATTCAACTACATAAATATTTAATAAAATTAAATAATTTGCATATAAATCAGGTGAACGAAGTTGAAAGTGCTTTTCATCTAGCAATTCATTTTTATATGGATAGAGAAAAGGGATTTTGAAAAGAACCTCAAATGCATATTCACAAGAAAAAATGCTTCTAAAACCGTTTATAAGAAAATTGCTTTGAACATTAAAATGGAAACAACTTCCGTCACTTTAAATCTAAAATGAAGAGAAAAGTTTCTCAGCAAAAATGGCTTGCATTTATAAATCAAATTTATAAGAAAGACAAGTTCTGATAGCTGGAAGCTATAGCAGAACAATTTGGAGAAAATGAAATGTTGTATCATTTTTCATAATTTGCGTTTCTGTATTTCAACATTTTAACAGAGAATTACAGAGCAGCAGTATTCAACCTTTTTTTCTCGCGAGCCGAAACACACTTATAAAAAAAGAATAATGAAATTAGTAAGATAACGCAATTAATATATGGAAGCAATGTAACAAAGTTTCGTTTAGTGCAAAACTTTTTTATAGGACAGTAGCACAAATAGGAGTACATGCGAAAAGGACTTTTAACTAAATAAACAAACTAACATTTAAGGGGGTTTAACATAATTTTAATTTAATTATTACTAACAGTATAGAGATTGTTTTCCCATGAAAATATATAACACCACAGTGAAGAACTTTAATAGATGTCAATTAATTTTATAAATATGGATTAATGATTAAATGCTTCGGGCCACGTATAAAATGCCATCGGGTCATATGCGGCCCACGGGCTGCAGGTTGAGTATGACTGCTCCAGAGTGTCGTCGACGTACGAAGAGGTGCTGGTCCGACGTGCTAGCGTGTCCGTGGCAATTAACGTGTAAATTAAAAGGTTTGTAAAATAATCAAACTAACAAAGCTTAAGCTATTGTTTAAGATGTTTCAGGTAGTACTTGTTATCATAGACAAATGGAGTAATAATTGTGTCGTTAGTGGTAATATAATTAGAATTAATATAACATTAATGAAACAAAAATCGGTCTTAAAATGCATTTTTTAATGTATAGTATTTGGTCCTATCTTTTCACACAGCAGTCTGCTAATAACATTTAGTAAATATTTTCTGTTTACTTTATGCGCTTAATATTCACACGGAATTGTTATGATTTTTCAAGCACTGACCTGAAAAAACATTAAATGAAATTTAGATAATAATTTACATATGAATCAGGTGAATGAAGCTGAAAGTGCTTTTCACGCGCTAAGTAAGTGAAAATGCTTCTGGCAGTTCATTTTCATATCGAAAGAAAAGTGAGAATGAAAAGAATCCCAAACGCATATTCAGGAGAAAAAAATGTTTCTAAAACCGTTTATAAGCAAATTTTTTAACATTAATATGGAAACAACTTCCTTTACTTTTCATATAAATTGAAGGGAAAAGTTTCTCAGCTGAAATGGCTTGCACTTATAGATCATATTTTATAAGAAAGACAAGTTCTGATAGCTGGAAGCTGTTGCAGAACAATTTTGAGAAAATGAAATGTTGTATCATTTTTCATAATATGCGTTTCTGTATTTCAGCATTTTAAGAGGGCATTACAGAGCAGCCATATTCAAACTTTTTTTTCTCGCGAGACGCAAGGCACGTAGAAAAAAAGAGTAATGAAATCAATAACATAACATAATTAGTATATGGAAGCAATATAACAAAGTTTTGCGCAGTGCAACACTTTTTTTTTTAATTGTAAAAATATAGTACAAATTTAATTATATTTAAATTTTAAAAAATCTTGAAGATTAAAAATTTTACTATAGGGCTATAGCGCAAATAGGGGTACATGCGAAAAAAAAACTTTTAACTTAAAAAAGGCATTTAAGGTGTTTTAACATAATTTCAATTTAATTATGAATAAAAAGGCAGATTTTGTCTTCCCATAAAAATATATAATATAGCAGAGGAGGAATTTAATGTTTTTTTTTTATGCAGATCTCAATTAATTTTATAAGTATGGTTTAATGATTAAATGCTTCGGTCACGCATAAAATGCGACCCGTTGGCCGCAGGTTGAGTATGCTAGCTCATGAGCGTCGTCGGCGTATAAAGAGGTGCCTGTCTGACAAACTAGCGCGTCATTGCCAATGTACGTGTTAACTAAAATGTTTTGAAGAATAATCAAAACAAACAAAGCCAACGCGGTTGTTAAAATGCTTCAACTAGTATTTGTTATCATAGACAAATAGAATAAAAATTGTTATCTTCGCGATAATAAAGTTATAATTAATATAAAATTGATAAAAGAAAAAAAATCGGTCTTAAAATAGAATTTCAGTGTGTAATATTCGCTTATATCTTTTCACATAGCTTTCTGCATATGATATTTTAGTAAATAATTGCTAATTACTCTATGCGATACTATTTAAGTGGAATTATTATGATTTTTCAAGCATGTAACTGAACAAACATTAAATGAAATTTAAAGACAACCAGTTTTGTCACCCTTAAATGACTACACATAAATCATATTGCTTTCATTCATAATTTATTTTTATCGCTAAATTTTTTTGCCAAATTAGAAGATTCTGCTAAAGACATAAACATAGATGTTGTATATGCACCACATTGGCGCGATTGCAACAAAATGGTAATTATATGCCTCACATAGTAACCCGGCTATTGCTGTTTATTTATTAATAAACTGTTTATTTACTTTTATTTACTTTTTTAAATGATTTAAATTATTTTTTCTATAATTATTAACTAAACTAACTTTATTTATTATTATTTTTTAAGATAATAAATAACAGTTCAAAAATATATATGCGAAAGAAGTTTTCGCCAAATTTACGTCAGAAAAAAAAATTGCGCTAATGTGGTGCGTACATGACATCTGATCCGAAACTTTAATTTGAAACTGAAACATTTAAAATTATTGACGTTTATTTATTTTTTTAAGTAATAAGAACAGAAAACAAAACAAAAATAATGATATTTTGAAGCTCCCTAAGTCAAGCGAAAGAACAAATCGTAAACCAACCTAATTTACCACGGTCTAAATACTGCTAAAGGATATTTATACAATAACCAATAAGATAAGTTTCATTTGGAAGTTGCCATTAAACAATTAAGAAATAATCGTGATTTCTGTGCGACATACGTTAGCGTAATATTTATATAGAGAATTTACATATAAATCAGTTGAACGAATTTTAAAGTGCTTTTCACATGCTAAGTAAGTGAAAATGCTTCTGGCTCTTCATTTTTATATCAATGGAAAAATGAGACTTTAAAAAGAACCTCAGATGGATATTCACGAGAAAAAATGGTTTTCAACCGTTTATAAGCAAATTGCTTTCAACATTAAAATGGAAGAAACTTTTTATTTTAAACTTATTTACTTTAAATCTAAAATGAAGGAAAATGTTTCTCAGCCAAAACGACTTGCACTTTTAAATCATATTTTATAAGAAAGACAAGTTTCAGATAGCTGGAAGCTACTGTAGAACAATTTGGAGAAAAGGAAATGCTGTATCATTTTTCATAATATGCGTTTCTGTATTTCAACATTTTTATAAAATAAAGGTGTAACATAATTTGCTTTTACAGGTCTAAAAATAAAACAAAAATATTTTCAACTGCAGAAAATACATTCGATTTTCAAAAATAAAATGTTCTTAAAAAGTCATAAAATATTTATGAAATAAATAAATGCTTTTGCATGTTTGTTATAAAAAAGAAAAGTAGATCATATTTATGGTTTTTAATATGCTATAATTAAAGTAATAATTATCTTGTTTTTAATGTTGCATAATGTTAAGTATTCATTTTTTTTCAAAGCATTAATATAAAATCTGATGAGCCATATTTAATAACATGATACACAACACTTTATTTTAACCCTTTCGTTTCCGAATTTTGTTCATGTTGATCATTAAATAACAATTAGAAATTAAACTAAAAATCATTATTATTTTTTTTTGTAAAATTTCTTAAACAAATCTTACCAAAATAAATAAATAATTACATTACTACGATTTAGCTAATAAAATTTAAAAATCAGTTGCCGTATAATAATTCAAATATCTTGCATAGTAAAATAACTATCATTTTACATATACAGAAGATGTTTATTAATTATATTTTTCTTTGAATAATTTCATATTTTTCAACTGTTTCAATATAACTATGCTTGTGTAGAATCGATAAAGTATTTTAAATGATTGCAAATAGCTTTCTTTTATAAAAATTACTGACATGGATCATAAAATCATTTCTTTTCTTTCGTCCTATTTTTTTTCTTTTTGAAATTGCCTATTTTTACAACAACTTTCTCTATGAAGTACGTTGTTTACGGATATGTTAATTTTTTAATAACAGGAATCTCTTGACTCATGCATACTAATATTATTATACATTTCAATCCCTCAAAGAGATAGGATTGTATCATGAATCCTCGATTATTTTTGCATAGTTTAGTACAATAGTTAAGCTTAAAATATTTCTAATATTTATCTAGAAATTATTTCTGGTTTCAATATTTGTTTTAAATGTTTCTTTCAGGGAAAAAAAACTCCGACGCAATTTTGACGACTATCAAATATCGCAACAGTTCAGAGAACTAGCAAGAAGAAAATTATAATTGTCTGAATATTGTAGCGTTAGAAAAGTAACTTCAAATAATTAAAAACTATTACTTTCCAATGAAACAATTTTTTTATTCTTCCCTTTATGTAAGAGATTTTGAGTTTCTTAATTCAGGTGCATTAATCACATCATTTTGCACCTATCATTAATACACTCACGTCTCACTTCCCGATGAATTATTTTTATTCTGTCTTTTCAAGTCTTTGTATGCGTTGATTAAAAACGTGATTAGATTAGTTTTATATGATTTAATACATATACACTAATTTTGTAGCAAGATTTATTATCAATTTTATTAATACTAGATTAATTTTATTAAGTTTCTTTTCGTTGAAAAACGTTTCAAATAAATAAGTCGGAAATTGCAGATCAAGCGTAGCAAATGAGGTGTGTTCGTACTGTAAAGAAGTTATAAAAATAGTGAGATCTTTGTGTCATAGTATGCAATAGTTCGGATACAGTACATTAGCTGAAACCTTATGCGCGTCTCTTTAAGTACTATCTGGTTTTATTACACAGAATGTAATCTATAGTAAACCACAGAGACGTATTACAATTTCGTAAAATGTAAAATAGTTTAATATCATTGAAACGGCTCATTGTTTAATATCGATAAAACAATGTTTACCCCTATACCATTATGCAATGAAATTTTCTTGTATGACTCTTGTAAATTTGTCTTATAAATTTGTGTACCGCACGTTTTACAGAATGTATATTTTAGTACATATTTCAGAGTTGCATATAGTATTTTGTTGTGTTCAAAAGAGATCATTAAAATGCATTTGAAACTATTTTTCTGATTGGCCGTAATGTAGCGGAATACCTTTGATTGTCCCTGTAATTAAACTATGCATCCTTTTTCATAAAATTTGAAATGACTCAACAAATTTATACAACAATTATATATTTCAAATTTCAAACTATTCGGTTGGGTAGTTATTTCTGTTATATGCGGACAGATGGACAAACAGCGAACAGACAGACGGTCGGACGGACGAACAGACTGAAGAAAAACTATAGGTCGTGATACGCATTTACATAGTTAGTACCGCACCTAAAAAGAAGTAACCAACAATAGTTAGTTACACTACTGTGCGAAATAATTGGGACAAACATAAAAAATTTTACAAATGTTGTTTAATTTGTATAGGTTAACTTACATGCTTTGTATAGCAATCTAATACGAAATATGTCCTCCTCTAGCTTGAATGAGATCCTGTACATGTTTTGGCATGGATTCCACTAAATTAGAACATATATTTTTGATATCGTCACCACGAAACCAAACTTTTATAATATTATCAATCATTTTTTTCTTTGTTGAGCAGTCCATTTTACTCACACGTCTCTTTACAATGCTCCACAAATTTTCGATGGGATTTAAATCCGGAGAATTACCAGGCCAATCCAGAATCGTTAATTTCTGTTCTTGAAAAAAATTGTTTGTTAGCTTAGAAGTATGGCATGGAACAAGATCTTGTTGAAAGATACCGACACCATCAGCGAACGTTTGCATCATAGGCACAATTTTTCTTTCTATTACAGAGATATATTTTTTAGAGTTCATGTTTCCTTCAACTGGTTCTAAGCTGCCAGGTCCTCCAGAAGTAAAATAACCCCAAAACATCTGTTTCTGAGGGTGCTTAACTGTTTGTGTAACATGTTGTTCCCTGATGGGTTCTCCATCAGTTCGCCTGACAAATCTTGGTTAAAACCCTTGTACAAAAAATGCGTTTCGTCGCTGAATAAAACATTTTTCCAGTCTTGTGCAGTCCAAAATTGATATTTCCTGGCCCAATCCAAAAGTTTTTTCTTCATTGCACGGGTTAATAACTGTTTTTTGATTGGTTTTCTTGCAAATCTCCCAGCTTCAATAAGTCTTCGTCGAACTGTCGATGAATCCACTCTCACACCAGTAGCTAATAATTCTCTCTGAAGATCTGTACTTATTTTGCGAGGATGCATTTTACTATTTCGTACAAGAAATCTGTTTGTTCGAGGTGTGGTCTTGCGTTTGCTCCCACATTTACTCTTTCGTTTTGGAGACAATGTCCCAAAATTCTTTTGCTGATTAATAATCCTAGAAACACTGGATTTGCCAACTCTAACTGCTGCAGCAATATCCCTCACAGTCATAAAGGTATGCTGTCTAAGAGTAACAATTCTTGTCCTTTTCTTGGGAGTGATAGCCATTTTTTAAATGCGCATCCGAAGCAAAAAATTCACACAATCGACCACTCCTTACAGCAACTGAAGCGCAACTGAAGGGAAATATTTTCGACATGCCATGATCACGTGATCAAACCGGATTAGACTAGTCAAGAGCAGTGGCACGTTGTAAGAAAATACAGTTGAAACCGGTTTGAGGCAGAAAATCCCCGAGAAAGGAACAATTTTCTTAAAAAATATGTTTGTCCCAATTAATTCGCACAGTAGTGTACAATGGTTTTGTGAGCAAAAATAGAAAAAATATTAAATAAAGGAACTCAGAAATTCAATTGTTCTCTTTATTTATATTTTTAGGTTTTATAAAAAATCTGTAATTGAAATATCGATGACTTGATTTTTTTTTCTTCTTCTTACTTTTTTTTATTTCTTTATTTTTTTCTGAAATTAATATTCGAAAATAGCGGTAACTACTCTCATTCATACATAAAAGGAGCAATATGTTATTTTTATATAGCCTATAATAAAATTATGATGAAAACAATGATAATTAGTGAAGAAACGCTGAGATTTAAATAATGAGCGTAGTTTAAAACATTTACATTATCTTATATATAATTTCTAAATTGATTTCGCAATGTAAATTGATTACTATTGAAAACTACATGTTGAGAAAACCGATTTATTGCTATAAAACCATTTCTGAAATATTTCCGAAAATTAGTGGTAGTAAAAGAAACTTTGTTTTGTAAATGATTGTTTAAATATATTGGTTTCTGAAGATTTTTCAATAAGGAACCCTTTTCGGAATCCATGTTAAAATATTACCGTATATATTCAATCGTAGTTGTATCATATTTTCGTATAATTTTTTTAGTGTGTAGTATTTAGCGTGATGAGAATTTGAAAGGTGAAAAACCTATATAACTATATATAAAAAAATATATAACTATATATATAAAAAATATATAACTATATATTTAAAAAAATATATAACTACATAAATATATATTAATTTTAACCACTCAGGCACGAAAATAAAATTTTTCTTAAGACCTATCCTGTAGCAATAATTACCAAACTGAGGATACAAAATTATTCATTTTTATAAAATAGTTTATTTAAAGCTAACTTTTATTCTGAATTTGAAATGTAAATTGGAAATCAAATGTCTGAACAGGAAAAAGTTATTTTTTCTTTGTAAAGACGAACATCTGCGTTGAAAAATGCAAAAACTTCTTATTGCATTTAAAAACTCAATGAATTTGCTCAACATCCTCGTAATAGAAAATAAATTCTAGAAGAAGTTATGCTTGTTTGAACGAAAATAAATTTTAAACTTATTTATGTAGAAATATTTCGCAAAGCTTCATTTAAGTTACAGATTTTATGGATAGAGTTTTAATTTTAGGGGAAAAAACATAAAAGTATTTGTGAATTTCATTAATGAAGTTTTCCATGTAAAATAGATATAATTAATGAACATAAAAATTTTAACTATTTTTATATTACATACTTAGATCAAAGTATTCATGTTTACATCCATCTCTTTGTTTACATTCTTTTGATCTACAAAACTATTTTTGAATATCTATATCTGCACTTACATCTAGAAGTCGACTGTAAATTCGGTTTCATTTTCGTTTTCGATCGGAAACTAGATTCTGTCGAAAATGCTGTCTAAATTTTATTGCTATAAATTTCATTGTTTATAACTTAATATTTAAAAAAAACATTAACAATTTAAAAAAAAATCTTATGTTTAATTTTTTTTTTTACTCAATTAAACAATTTTAAACATAAATTAATCAGATAGGCAGTAAATACAGATTATAATAAAAAGTAAAATATACAATGGTAAGTTCATGACTTTTCAGTGTATGTTTCTCTGTAGAAGATGTTTTTTAATTTGTATTTGTGATTTTTCTTGCTTATAGCATGAAAATTTTGTTGCATAGTGGGGTACGGTTAGTATGGGAATACACTTAAAACAGCAAAACACAGTCTGAAATCATACCTTATTGATGCCGAGAATGTAATATTCTCAAAAATATTAGCCCTTTAAAAAAATTCGTTTGTTTCAGTTCTTTTATAAAAATAAACAATTTTGAAGTATAAATTAATCAGATAGACACTAAATACAGATTGCCGAATAGCATATTTAAAACTAATATAATAAAAAAATACTTAAATAAACGGCCAAGTGCAAGTATTACTCGCGCTCAGAGGATTCCGTACAATAAACATATGTATTGTTAAGCACTTGGGAACGAGCGACTAGTGTACGTGTCATTTAAAATTCTCAGAATCGTGCATTATTCCCACCAGTTATTTTTTATTTATTTATATATATATATTTTTTGTAAAATTTAATTGGGGGCATTTTCGCGATTCAAGTATAGAAAAGTTTCTGTTTTGAAAAATCGGTAGTTAAAGATAAAAAAATTAAGCAAAGTGCTCTCATCGCGAAGGAGTTAACTGTATTAATGAAAGAAAATCTTTGCTTAAAGAATAATACGACTTTGTAAAAAACTACACAAAATAGGTGATTGATTGATTTTTGACGTCCGATTATCTGCGCTAGGGATATAGGACCAGGGGGGAATGCCCTTCGTGGGGGTCTTTCTAAGGGAACCTAACCCGTATTTACGCAAGGTTCGAAGAAAACCACGAAAACTCCGAACGGTTAGGCCGACAGCCGCGATTGGGTTCGAACCCAGCACCTGCCGTCTACCAGTTGAGAGGTCCGAACCTCTCGGCCACTGGTGGGGCCCTACACAAAATAGGATTGGTTGGATATATACTAGTTATATAGCTGTAATAGAAAGGGTAGCTGTATACAGTAGAAAAGTATGAATGGGCATAGCATAAAAGTTCGAAGAGATATGAAGCCTTAATAATATCAAGTATGTATATTTCTTCAAAAATCCTTATCAACAATGCTTTTATACTTCTGCTACGATAGGCACCTCCAACACTCCTCAATACCTTTCTTTGCTCATTGACCACAAATCGAAATTTCTGTGTAACAGAAAAGTGTGCTTTTCTTAAAAATTATGGGATCTAGAGTAATCGCTATAGATTTTTTGCAAGGTTTAAAGTGATATTTAGAACATCTAATTTTTTCAGAATTTTAGTTTGAATAGATTCGGAATTACATGGGGGGGAACATATTTTTTCACAATATATTCGACAATATCTTTGAAAATATAATGCCTAAAATTAAAATAAATGTATCTTTTAGTTCAGCATAACGAAAGTTTTCACAAAATATCACACACGATATACGAAGAAAAGATTTTTTATTCTACAAGCAACTTAATTAATTCCCCCAACCTCCCTACTAAATATATTTGTAAATATTTAATAATTTGTAAATATGTGATCAATAGTCCTCATCACTTACCCAATTTGAGTTTTCTTCTTCTCATAGATTATGAGTAGAATGGCTGTGACAGATGGACAGACAGACAGGGGAGTGATCTTATAATGGTTCCGCCCCACCAGTGGCCGAGAGGTTGGGACCTCTCAACTGGTAGACGGCAGGTGCTGGGTTCGTACCCAATCGCGGCTGTCGGCCTAACCGTTCGGAGTTTTCGTGGTTTTCTTCGAACCTTGCGTAAATACGGGTTAGGTTCCCTTAAAAAGACCCCCACGAAGGGCACTCCCCCTGGTCCTATATCCCTAGTGTAGATAATCGGACGACAAAAATAAACCAAACCAAACTTATAATGGTTCCGTTTTCGCTTTACGAGTACGGAACACACAAAAAAAGAAGAATGAAATATATTTAAAAATAAATACTGTCTATCAACCTCATTTAGAAAAAATATTAAAAAATATATCAAATAGTAATTTCTATAGTCTGCTAACAGATGCTATTAAAAATTCCAGTTCGTGATAAAACTGTATTTCAAGTAAATGGGATTTCACAATAAAATAATGTATGTTTCTTTTCTCTTTCACGCTTTCTTGAAAAACTAAACTTCAATCTTAATTTGAAATTTAAATTGAAAGTCAAGAGACAAAAACAAGAAAAAAAAATTCTACAGTAAAACCTCTAGCATGCCGTATAAAAAAGGGATATTTTTTCATTTGAGATTTCTTTTAGATAGAAATTCGATAAATTTGTTCTACAACGTGTAAAAACTGGTCGTTAGGGGACATCGTAATACTCACACATCATGGATATGCACAATATAATATGAAAATAAAACATCTGTAAACTATTGATAAAATGCATTGCAATTTTAAAATAAAATTTAAACATATATTTAAATATTTTTAATATATATAATAATCCTCTATTACCGAATTGCGGGCATTACTTTATTATACCGTCGACCAATTTCGACAAATTTTATAAATCGCCAAACTACTGAAGTAGTAACGAATCGCGTAAAAAAATCCTTATAACTCCAAAAACAATAATCAAACAATAATATTATTTGTTTTTTTTTTCTCTTTTCATCATGCCGAAAATGTAAGCTTTACTCCTAATTTGAATTGGAAATTAGAAATCAAGTGACAAAAAGAGGAAGGAAAGAAATATGAATTCTCTTGTAAAACATCTGGTGTATAAGGTAAAAAAAAAAAAAAAAAAAAAAAATCGACCAGCAAATCAATAAATTTATTCGCTAACTTATAATAGAAAAAAATTCTTCAAGCTAGATTTAAGTACTTCTTCAGTGTTTGAAATTTTTTACATTACAAATTTACCATTACATTAACAAATATGATTTAAAAAAAATCCAATCTGTAATGACAAAACGCTGCAATTTCTAAAAAATTTCGCAAACTGCCCCGCTAGGGTGGATAAATTAGGATGCGGGAAGAAAAGTTCATAATATGAAATAGCGGTTCAAATGCTTTCAGATGATACGTCACATAACGGGTTCAAAAAAAGTTTGGAATTTTTCCACCCCCACTTTAACCTCCTCGGGGGTGGACATTTTAAAATTGCTGAGACATGTTTTTAATTATTTTTCAATAGATTTATTTTCTGCTGCCTCACGCTTTTACTTTACTTTCACGCTAAACAAGTGCTGAGATGCGCCAAATGTTCTAAATTGTTCGATTCCTCTTTTAGCCCCCCAGGGAGGCAATTTTTAAAATCTCTGAAATATATGTTTAATTATTTTATGTTAAACATTTACTAAACATTACTTTAAATATTTGATTTTACGGTAGACAGATGCAAATAATGTATACAGAATGTTCAGTATGATCTAAATAACTAAAAAAATAGAGGTTTAAATTTCGTTGTAAACTAAAAACATCTGTTTTTCTTCTTATATAGATAGAGTTCTTTACGTAATCCTAAGACGTGCCCTCAATTTGAATTGGAAATTGTGCATGTAGTGACAAATATATTTGCTTAAGTTCACCATCTGGTTTACGGAACCAATGTTTTCGGGATCGAAAAGAAAATAAACACTTTAAATCTCGCAAGGAAAAATAAGTTTATTGCCGATAAAAATTCTTTATAAATATAATAATTTGAAACATTATAAATAATATTTAATATAATATATATATCAAAATATCATTAATAATGTTTTGAATTATTATAAATATTTGAATAATTATTTTTGATTTTTTAGGTAGTTTTTAATAACTAGTGTAATTTATTTATTTCAGGAATAAATTTTGCAGATATAAGCAGTGTTAACTATTTCTAAAATGCGGATGTAAGTAAAAAAAAGACTTTATTATCCGGTTACGTGAATTCGATTTTCACGTGTAGAATTATTTTATTCTATAAAGGAATAAAGCTTTACTCTGAAAATACAATGACATTTTATTAATGCATTTTCACTTATAATGTATTTCGAATTAATCAGGAATTTTTTTTAAGCTATTGCATAGTTTTTATCGCGGGATTTGAGCGCGGTGACGAATCCAAAAATTCCGTAACGCGAAAAATCCTAACACATCCGTAACGAAAAAACCTAACACTCAGCTAACATCGTTTCCGTTCGGAAAACTTCGGAACGGTATCCTTCGGTAAATTTCGGCAGACGTGGTATTGACGTGGTATTTTTCAGATATTAGGATATCAAGTCTCAAACTTATGTTTCTTATGATCTAATTTTCATAGCGCGGCCAAATTTTGTTTGCTAATTTATTATGAGACAGTGTTTATTTTGGTGGTCTTATTTATTTTGGTGACAGGAGACCCTCCACCGTGAGGGTCGAAAAATTTAAAATGCTTATAACTCGCGATCTAACTTTCGTAGCGCGGCCAAACTTTGTTTGGTAATTTATTATGAGACATTGTTAATTTCTGGTGACAAGAGACACCCCACGGTGAGGATTGAAAAATTTAAAATGCTTATAACTCGCGGTCTAATTTTCGTAGCGCGGCCATACTTGTTTGGTAATTTATTATGAGACAGTGTTAATTTTTGGTGACAGGAGACCCCACAAGGTGAGAATCGAAAAATTTAAAATGCTCATAAGTCGCTATCTAATTTTCATAGCGCGGCCAAATTTTGTTTGGTAATTTATTATGAGACATTGTTAATTGTTGGTGACAGAAGACCCCCCACGGTGAGGGTCGAAAAATTAAAAATGCTTATAACTCGCGATCTAATTTTGGTAGCTTGGCAAAATATTGTTTGGTAATTTATTATAAGACAGTGTTAATTTTTGGTGACAAGAGACCCCCCCACCGTGAGGGTTGAAAAATTTTAAATGCTTATAACTCGCGATCTAATTTTTTTCGCGCGGCCAAATTTTGTTTGGTAATTTATTATGAGTCAGTGTTAATTTTTGGGGACATTAGAACCCCCACGGTGAGGGTAGAAAAATTTAAAATGCTTATAACTCGCTATCTGGTTTTCGTAGCGCGGCCAAATTTTGTTTGCTAATTTATTATGAGATAGTGTTAATTGTTGGTGACAGAAGACACCCCACGGTGAGGGTCGAAAAATTAAAAATGCTTATAACTAGCGATCTAATTTTCGTAGCGCGGCCAAATTTTGTTTGGTAATTTATTATGAGGCAGTTTTACTTTTTGGTGACAGGAGACCCCCCCACGGTGAGGGTCGAAAAATTTAAAATGCTTATAACTCGCTATCTAATTTTCGTAGCGCGGCCAAATTTTGTTTGGTAATTTAATATGAGACTGTTAATTTTTGGTGACAGGAGACCCCCCACGGTGAGGGTCGAAAAATTTAAAATGCTTATAACTCGCGATCTAATTTTTTTCGGCGCGGCCAAATTTTGTTTGGTAATTTATTAATGTGCGTAATATAACCTTTGGAGGTTTATATGTACGCTGAAAAATATCATTAAAGAAGCAGATAACACAATGGAGCTTTTGCTGGTACCTAACACTGTAGTGGAAGTTAAAATAAGTGTGAGCAGTATTTGATGTCGATCTCTTTAGCAGCAAATAAAAAGTCAAAAATAAAACTAATATATTTATTTCATTACTTGGAGAAGTTGAATCGGCATTACAGATGGCTTGACACGGCGAACTCCATTACATTGGTACAGATGAACACATTAACAGTTGAACATATAGTTGACAGCATTGTGCAGGTTAAAACAATTAAAAATAAATTTAAATAAAACAAGTATAATTGAATTATACATCCAGATTAAGGGCCAGCCTTAATACAGTTACTTGATATCCCATTTGTAGGGAGATAAAAGCGGCGAAGAACAGGAATAAACATCGTGTATTTATACTAAGCAAGCCGGATTGAAAACGTCGTTTGCGAGCACGCCCACGAAACGAGCCAATCAGAAGACGACATGTGTACGAATCGAAAGATCGATTCGGTAAAGCGAATGAAAGATTCGATTATTGTTACGATATTCCAAGTCGCCATCTGGCGGGGAAAATATCGTTACGGAAAAATATGATTAGTCGTAGATAAGTTATTGTCGATGTAGGTTGGAATTAAAGATGGAGTCCGTGGAACAAATTATGAAAGGCTATTGAAGTTAAATAGATTATTGGATGTTCTGAGGTTAATAACGGCCGGAAAGGATTTGAAAGGTAAGTTAATATTTATTGGATATACACTGGTGTCCAAAAGTTAAGCATAATCGGTAATTAAGTAATTATTTTTAAGTAATGAAAGAAATATGAATCGGAATGTGCTGAAACTCCAGGTGTGTAAACAAAATAGTACGCGTCACATATTTTCGCGAAGAGTTTTCCCCGAAATCGAACAGGGGACCGTCAACAAATTGAAAAAGAACGAAGATCTTTTGGATAACCCTGTCAAAACTAATGTAGCAAAAGCGTTCAAACTGCACATTATGATTAATTGGCTTATTGTAATGTACTGTGTTAATTTTTACAAGGATAGCATGTATACTCGTAGAGAAATTAAGGTTTTTATAAAAACAGTCCAAAATTTTTCCAAGTTTTTTGCTTATAATTTGCAGAGTTCTTATTATAAAATAATGTTCTTTTCTGAAAATATGACAAATATCATTGTACACAATACTCTGTCATCAGAATTTTAAAATAATAAAAATTGTATGAAAAATGAGTATGTTTAGTAAATAACTTTTCATTGCGCATGCGTCAACGATATCAAAATGTCATTTGCATATTGTGTTAGCTAAATGTATAGAGCAACTTCTGTAAAAGTTTCAAAAACATAGCTTGAAAATTCTGAAAATGGGAGCCTATAGAATCAACTCAAAATCCTTTATTCCCTAAATGAAGCAAAAAGATGAGGGGCTGTATCCATATTCCATTGTTTAGTGCCTACACAATATTGCACGTACAACTATATTTAGGTAAAACCCCTGATTTTTTTTGCTTCCTTTAGGAATAACGGATTTTGAGTTGATTCTATAGGCTCCCATTTTCAGAATTTTCAAGCTATGTTTTTGAAACTTTTACAGAAGTTGCTCTATACATTTAGCTAACACAATATGCAAATGACGTTTTGATATCGTTGACGCATGCGCAATGAAAAATTATTTACTAAACATACTCATTTTTCATACAATTTTTATTATTTTTAAATTCTGATGACTGGGTATTGTGTACAATGATGTTTGTCATATTTTCAGAAAAGAACATTATTTTATAATAAGAACTCTGCAAATTATAAGCAAAATACTTGGAAAAATTTAGGACTGTTTTTATAAAAACCTTAATTTCTCTACGAGTATACATGCTATCCTTGTAAAAATTAACACAGTACATTACAATAAGCCAATTAATCATAATGTGCAGTTTGAACGCTTTTGCTACATTAGTTTTGACAGGGTTATCCAAAAGATCTTCGTTCTTTTTCAATTTGTTGACGGTCCCCTGTTCGATTTCGGGGAAAACTCTTCGCGAAAATATGTGACGCGTACTATTTTGTTTACACACCTGGAGTTTCAGCACATTCCGATTCATATTTCTTTCATTACTTAAAAATAACTACTTAATTACCAATTATGCTTAACTTTTGGACACCAGTGTAGATATTATGAAATAATAAATAAATGAATGTTAAAATAAATTATGAGTGAATGAATTTATGAATAAAAGAATATAGGAGGCGATGAGAAAACCATCTGTTGATGGGATTCCATCAATGCCCCCCCTCTCATTGCCTCTGTAAAAAGAGTTTCAAATGAACTCAAAGAGCAAAGGATTGAAAAATCCATAGATATCACAATTACACTCACAAATTCAAAAGACAAAATTGAAAAAAAAATTTTTTTTTGTTTTGTTAGTAGTAGTACCTCCACATCATGTCAACTAGGAGTACCTCATTAACCAGAGCAAGTCAGGATTTACCCCAAAAACTTAAGGAATTGAAATTCCATCTAGTTCATTTCTGAACTGAAAAAGTGAAACAACTGCAATAGTTGAAAAAATTCGAAAAATACACGACTTCACCAATTGAAGTCAGAAAAAAATTTAAACGAAGCCTTTTAAAAGTGCTTCGAACGTGAAAAATTTAAACGAAGCTTAAACACTTCGAACTTGAAAAAAAACTTTAACAATTTTTAAACAATTTAACAATTTTAACAAGAAAAATTTGAATATGTTAACAAGTTAAACGATTTAACAACTTGAAAAATTTAACGATTTGAATATTTTAACAATTTAAATTATTTAACAATTTGAATAATTTTAACAATTTGAACAAGTTAACAATAAAATTCTTAAGGAATAGTTAAATTTTATTTATATAAGATAAGTTTAAATATTTGCGTAATTAATTAACTTTCCAAAAATTAATTGGCACATGAAAAATCTCAATCCAGTGACAGAGGCGCGCATATCCTAGATAAGAGATCACTAAAAAGCCAAGCATGAAAGTTAATCTCTAAAAGATGCAAATAGAAACTTTTCAAAAATTTGAAGTATGAAAGAAGAAAAATGAATATGACGTACCATTTAGAAAATTAACAATTTCCAATTTGGAAATGTTACAACCAGCTCTAGTTGATTTCTTGATCACAATATTTAAATAAATCTTTATTACAATTAACAACAAGAAAATTTATGCAGAAAGAAATTTAAATTTTCATTATGAACTTGAACTCCAGGCATCTAGTCCTAGGGGACAACACAACGGCTCTTTCAAAAATTCTAACATTCAAATTCATTATATGAATTAGGGACTCATTTATTCTCCTGACAATCTTCCGGTACCTGGAATGCATTCACTCACAAAAAAATGGCTGTTGGCCCTAGATGCCTAGAATGAACAAACAAAAAATAAATTATATACATATAAACAAAAATTGTATAAACACAGGTACAAACACTTTAAAAATAAGATTTCTTTATAAATTAAAAGCTGTTGGTTTAAAAAGAAATCACTTTAAAAATATTTTTAACATTTAAGTAAATTTTAACAATTTAAAACTTTATAAAATGATCAAGATAGCTGGTTATCTATACTGAAAAATTATGCTGGTTAGTTAACAGTAACAATAGCAGATGTCTACACATATCTTTTTAAACTTAATTTACAATATTTAAAGTATAGTGTAGTTACAAAAAGCTTTACATGTTACATAAAAAATTTCCAGCTTAAATTAGGTACGTTATATAAAAAATTTAAATGTGAAATACATGAAAAAAAAAATTTATATGTTATATGGATTTAAAAAAAATTTTACATCATCACTTATAAATAGAATCTTTATAAAGTTAAGTATTTCATATTTAGACAATGGTTTGGTAAAAATATCTGCCAAGTTTGACCTGCTACGCACGTGATTAAGTAAAAATTCCCCCCTATTGAAAAGATCTCTTATAAAAAAGAGCTTTACATCAATATGCTTGGACTTGTAATTTTCCACTGGGGATTTAACAAAGTCGATTAGGGCTTGATTATCAGCATTCATTACAGCTGTCCTCCCTAGTACAGGTATGATCCCTTCCTGTACACATTCGCGACGTATCCGGTCAAACCAGACTAGGTTCTTGACGGCCTCAGTCATTGCGACGAATTTAGACTCCATAGTCGATAAAGAAACGCACTTTTGTTTAAAAGTGCGCCAATCGACAGGAGCTTCGTCAAGCATGACTATTTGACCGCCGATCGAAGTCCGGTCATCACGGTTAGCCGCGAAGTCAGCATCAGTGAAAATTGCGAGATCATTAGATCTGCACGAGAGTTTCAGCTTGTAATGCATAGTTGCTTTTAAATATCCCAGCAATCGTAGCAACCCATCCCAATGAACTATACCAGGGTTTGCTTGAAACTGACTTAAAACATTCACGGCATAGCAGAGGTCAGGACGAGTACGGTTAGCCACAAAGGCAAGGCAACCCAGTAAATTACGATAGGGCAGATGTGACATTTCCTTTATTTCGGCATCAGATACGGGACAACTGGATCTTGAGAAAATTATTCCTTTACTTATAGGTAATGAAGAAACTGGAACTTTAAAAGAACTAAACCTATTACATACATCTTGGATGTAGCTTCTCTGGTGGATTACAACTCCTTCCGGAGTATCCTCGAATTCAACACCAAGTAGTCTTTTTGTCGTTCCAAGTTCTTTTATATCAAACCTAGCTTTTAGTTTAAGTAAAACATTATGTATAAGCTTTTTAGTTTTCCCGAAGATCACAATGTCATCAACGTATAAAAGAAGTAAAATATTAGAATTGAAAATATATACACAATTACAGGATGATAATTTCTTAAAACCAATGTCTAATAATGTTTTATGTATCTCTGTGAACCATTCTCTACCACTCTGGTGCAATCCGTACAAAGCACGATCTAGTTTGCAATATAGATGCTCTTTGCCTGGTTCAGAGAATCCGGGTGGTTGTTGCATATACACATCCTCGCTTAGTGGTGCATACAGGTAGGCGCAGGTCACGTCACACTGAGTGTGTGACCACCCGCTACACGATACAAGAAGGGAGAAAAAGAATCGGATAACGCCAAAGTTCACAACAGGGCTGAAAGTCTCTTCATAGGACTCGCCCTTTATTTGTTTGAACCCTTGGGCAACAAGCCTCGCCTTGTGCCTGGCTATCCGTCCATTCTCATCCCGTTTTGTCGTGTAAACCCACCGGCAACCTACTGGCGTAACATGTGCTGGTAACTCAGCCAAATGCCAAACCCCACGGTCTCTCATTACCTGCATTTCTCGCATCATTGCTTCCCACCAGATCGAGCTCTGTTCAGACTTGCACGCTTGTTTAAACGTACGGGGGGTATCAGAATTTACTGCTAGTCATGCTGAAATACGAGAAAAATTTGACTCACTTGAACCATCGTCCTCACTCTCTGATGTTTCAGACTCCACGGGAATAGGAATAATGCCACAGTAGGAGTTGGATCCTTTAAAATCAAAAATTTCAGGTTTAAATAGAATGTTGTTGTCCTGACAATATTTACGAACCTCGTTCAGGGAACGTAACCTATTGGTTTTTCCTAGTTCGTAATAATAAACGTCTGTTCTGTTCTCCTTCTTACGTTTTACAGGTTTTCGTATCCAACTAACATCTTCACGTAAGGGAATAGTTGGAGGGCTACTGGTACTGGACCCCGAATCAATGTCCTCCTCCCCCCCCAAGCGGGTAATCTTGAGAACTGCTGGAAGGACCTGGGATGACCTCAGGTTCATCTTCAACAGCAACATCTCGATTGACCGGCACCTTGGGAGAAAAGAGGGCATAATCATCGGTGCCCAGCACAGCTACACTGCGCTTAAGACCAACAGAATTTTCGTTAAAACAAACATTAGAGGACTCAACTATTTCATCTGTCTCAGGAATCCAAATTCGGTAACCCCTCGTGCGAAAAGCATATCCTACAAGGATTCCCTTTCTTGCACGAGCTTCGAGTTTCCATGTCCTTTGCTTTGGCGATTTAACGTAAGCTTCGGTCCCAAAAGGCTTTAAGTGCCTAACAGACGGCTTTCTGTTCCCGTAAAGCTCAAATGGAGTCTTTCCTAACAGTTTTGGACAAATTCTGTTCCATGAATAGGCAAAATACTTTAAGGCCTCTGGCCAGAATTTGGGGTCTAAGTTACTATCGATGAGCAAAGTTCTCATTCCATCAGCCGCAGTTGCCATAAAACGTTCGGCAACCCCATTTTGCTGTGGGGTGTACGCGTTGGTAAATTCGTGGTGGATACCTTTTTCTTCAAAGAAATTTTTAAAAGAAATGCTATCGAATTCCCCGCCATTATCCGTCCTAAAACTTTTAACTCTTTTATTCAAATAGTTTTCAGCCCTTAAAATATGCTTTCTCACGACATCAAAGGTGTCGGATTTAAGCCTTAAGGGATAGACTGAGACACGGCGGGAAAAGTCGTCGATAATAGATAAAAAGTACCTTTCACCACCTCTACCTTCTATGCGACAGGGACCCCACAAATCGGCGTAAAGCAACTCAAGTGGATTATTGGAACGGATGTTTTTATTATGTTTATGTGAAATATTTTTAAGTTTGCCGAATTTACAGGCCTCACAAAACAAAGTAGTCTCTTTTAAATTAGGTAATCCTCGAACACCCTGCTTACGGCTAGTATGGGCAATTAAAGAAGGGCTAATATGACCATACTTTTTGTGCCACATTAACATTTTTTCAGCATGTTTAACAGCAGAGGTTTCAAACTTTACCGATTTACCCTTAGAAACTGGAATTTTAGGATATAACCTGTAAATTCGGTCTTTTAGAAATGCACTAAATAAGTACTCGCCCCCCCGACAGATCTTTACCTCACCATTGCTTCCTTTAAAAGTTAAACCATTAAGGTCCAACTGGGGACCAGAGATCAAATTTCTACGTAATTGGTCTGAATACATTACATTACACAAGGTAAAAATTCTTTGACCAAAACGTAGTTTTACTTCCCCTTTGCCCTTAATGGGAAACAGAACATTTTTAACAGCAACGGACATCTCATCATTTAATTCTTCAAATTTAGAAAACAATTTTCTATTGTTACAAAAGTGGTGACTGGCACCACTGTCGAATATCCATTCCGAATCATTAACAACACTACTGATACTAGAATGTGAAACAAAAAGATTCGACTTACATGAACTATCCGACAGTTTCGTGCGAGAGCCACCTCCTCTGCAACTGGAGAAATGAGGAGAGGGTCGTCTGGCTGTCTTGCATCTGTCTCTGGAGCGTCTGGAAGCAGGTGATGAGTCTCGGGAACCACAGTCGGAGTCGTCAGATGGACATGATGAGTCAGTCTGGCATCTCTCTGGAGACCGTTGAAAGTGTCGACCTCGGGAACTGGATCCACTGGAAGAACGGGGACGTCTGGATCTGGAACAAGGCGAAGGATGACGATACTGGCTATCAGGTGATTTGGCGTAGCAGTTGACCTGGATATGTCCCAACTTCCCACATCTCCAGCATTTTCTCTGTCGAGACTTCTTGAAGCGAGGTTTGCTCTTAAAGGACCTATTCACCTTAGCAGTAGTAGAGACGCTGACCTGTTTGGCACTGTCTCGATCACGTAACTTCTGCCTTGTTTCTTCAGCTACCAGTGAGTCCACAACAGAGTCAAACTTAAAGGATGCATCAGGTTTGGATAAGACCTGTTGGACAAGATTGTCGAAACTGCTGGGTAGAAATCGTAAAAATTGGTAGGTAAGGTAACATTCTGAGAAATTTTCATCTATGAGCTTTATTTCGGAGTAAATTTTCTTCAAACGAGTTGCAAATAAGTTGATAGGTTCTCCATACCGTATCCTCTCTTCCATAAGTTCATTAAACAAGGTCATATGATGGGTGCGTGAGTCAGGGTGAAAATTTTTATGCAATCTTCTCCATGCTTCAACAGGCTCTTGACAATCTTCTATTAATCTCTTAAATTCAGGCTCTATGTTCAAGTAGATTAAAGAAAGAGCTTTGTTAGCACGGGAGGTAAATTGGTTGACCATTTCGGCAGTAACACTTGCACTTAAAACTGGGGTTTCTTGCTTTAAATGTATAATATCCCAAAGGCCTTTTTCCATCAACAAATATTTCATGTCACACGCCCATGTGGCGTAATTTCTTGTACTTAACTTATCAATTGGATTAGTGGCCATTTTTAAAAAAAAAATTTCAGGATAAATCTTCAAGCAAGCAAAAAAAATTTTAAGTGTTACCGCCCCCCCGACTTTTTCGTCGGTTCTCTGTTAATAGCCAAGTCAAACTTCTCAAAAAAATTTCAAAATATCATAAAGTTCAACAAAAATCAGAAACAGCCTATTGTTAAAGCATAATTGAAACATGAAATAATATAAACGTAATTAATTCATTCTGTAAATCATAAAAGTTCAGCAAAAGATAAATCAAAACTTCTTCAAAATATAACTAAACAGTTCTGTAAACAAAAATCCGGCAGAAATCAAAACAAAGTTCTTGGGAAAATATAATTAAAGTTCTTGAAATTAAACAATAAAAGTTCTTTAAATCATAAGGTTTGGCAAAAAAATTTCAGTTTTTCATAAGGAAGAAATCATAAAACGTAATCCAGAATATTTCAAAACACAACACTTCACTTTTGCCTGCCGAGATCGATCTGCTCAAAATGGCTTCCAGGGTTAGGCTTACCGCCCATAACCCCTTAATGTGCGTAATATAACCTTTGGAGGTTTATATGTACGCTGAAAAATATCATTAAAGAAGCAGATAACACAATGGAGCTTTTGCTGGTACCTAACACTGTAGTGGAAGTTAAAATAAGTGTGAGCAGTATTTGATGTCGATCTCTTTAGCAGCAAATAAAAAGTCAAAAATAAAACTAATATATTTATTTCATTACTTGGAGAAGTTGAATCGGCATTACAGATGGCTTGACACGGCGAACTCCATTACATTGGTACAGATGAACACATTAACAGTTGAACATATAGTTGACAGCATTGTGCAGGTTAAAACAATTAAAAATAAATTTAAATAAAACAAGTATAATTGAATTATACATCCAGATTAAGGGCCAGCCTTAATACAGTTACTTGATATCCCATTTGTAGGGAGATAAAAGCGGCGAAGAACAGGAATAAACATCGTGTATTTATACTAAGCAAGCCGGATTGAAAACGTCGTTTGCGAGCACGCCCACGAAACGAGCCAATCAGAAGACGACATGTGTACGAATCGAAAGATCGATTCGGTAAAGCGAATGAAAGATTCGATTATTGTTACGATATTCCAAGTCGCCATCTGGCGGGGAAAATATCGTTACGGAAAAATATGATTAGTCGTAGATAAGTTATTGTCGATGTAGGTTGGAATTAAAGATGGAGTCCGTGGAACAAATTATGAAAGGCTATTGAAGTTAAATAGATTATTGGATGTTCTGAGGTTAATAACGGCCGGAAAGGATTTGAAAGGTAAGTTAATATTTATTGGATATAGATATTATGAAATAATAAATAAATGAATGTTAAAATAAATTATGAGTGAATGAATTTATGAATAAAAGAATATAGGAGGCGATGAAAAAACCATCTGTTGATGGGATTCCATCATTTATTACGAGGCAGTGTTAATTTTTCAGGACATTAGAACCCCCACGGTGAGGGTCGAAAAATTTAAAATGCTTATAACTCGCGATCTAATTTTCGTAGCGCGGCCAAATTTTGTTTGGTAATTTATTATGAGGCAGTGATAATTTTTGGGGACATTAGACCCCCCCCCCCCACGGTGAGGGTCGAAAAATTTAAAATGCTTATAACTCGCTATCTAGTTTTCGTAGCGCGGCCAAATTTTGTTTGCTAATTTATTATGAGATAGTGTTAATTGTTGGTGACAGAAGACACCCCACGGTGAGGGTCGAAAAATTAAAAATGCTTATAACTAGCGATCTAATTTTCGTCGCGCGGCCAAATTTTGTTTGGTAATTTATTATGAGTCAGTGTTAATTTTTGGGGACATTAGACCCCCACGGTGAAGGTAGAAAAACTTAAAATGCTTATAACTCGCGATCTAATTTTCGTAGCGCGGCCAAATTTTGTTTGTAATTTATTATGAGTCAGTGTTAATTTTTGGTGACAGGAGACCCCCCACCGTGAGGGTTGAAAAATTTAAAATGCTTATAACTGGCTATCTAATTTTCGTAGCGCGACCAAATTTTGTTTGGTAATTTATTAAGCTTTTGCATAGCTATTATCGCGGGCTTTGAGCGCCGCGACCGAATCTAGGAATTTCGTAACGAGAAAAAATCCTAACACTCCGGCTAACGACGTTTGAGTTTGGCAGACTTCGGCGCGGTATCCTTCGATAGACTTCAGCAGACATTGACGCGGTATTTTTGCATAAGTTGATAAAAAATGCTATGCAATAGCTTTACCGCGACAGTTCCCGAGTGCCACATATATTTTTTTCTTGTCCTTTGATATTTGTAATTAATGTTAAAAGATTGTTTATTTAATCTTTTGCAATTGTATGTCAAGTCTGACTAGATATCATCTTTCTTTGCAAAATTTGTTTTTATCACTAGTATAACAAAGGAAAATAAAATATGTTTTATTTAATTGAAGCATTATATTTACCGATCATAAGTAGTATAGGGTAAATCTTGCAACAGTTTGGAAAATCTGAAAATTATTTGGCGAATTTACACGTTTTAGACACTAGAGATTCCGAAAAACATCCCGTATGTTTGACTGTGTATGTGTATGTATCTGTCTGTCTTTCTATCTGCAAAAGCCTTATCTCCCAAACAAATTGAGATAAAGACTTGATATTTGATATGTATAGTAGTATGTAATAATGGGAAGAAGTGTATTGAATATCAGTAACCTCGATTATACGAAACTGTTTATTTAAGACTCACGAAATATTTGTTCTGATGAAAAAATTATATACACATATTTTTGTATTTTTGTACTTTAATTACTGGTTGTAGAAGGCAATAAAAAACCCATACATTTTGCATAAAGAATGACGGTTATCGGATAGTTAGTTGTCGTGATATTAATAATTCTATTTTCCACATTCTTCGATTTTTCATGCCTCTATATTTCATTTAAATTTCAATTCAAATATATATATTTTAATTGGAAATGAAACACTTTATCCGACGCTGTAAACTGTTAGTTAATAGGTTTATTATTTTTATTTTTGGAGTTATAAGGATGTTTCTTTTACTACTTGATTACTAAAACGACCAACACACTATCGCCAAACTATAAAATTAAATGTCAGTAATGGCTTATCGTAAATATCACATGCATTTGACATTAAATGCGTGACTTATATTTGTATATCACAAGTAATTTTTAATTTGACGTTTAATTTGTTGCAATTTAAAATAAAAATTATGCAAATTTGCGTAATTTATGAGTAGTTTGGCCATTTATGTAGTTTGTCGAAATGGATCGATGGGATAATCAAGTTGAACCCGAAAATCCGCAATAGACCATTACTATGTATTAAAAATATTGAATTATACTTTAAATTTTATTTTGGAATTGCGATGCATTTTATAAATAGTTGACACATGTTTTATTTTTATATTTATATTATACATATCCATGATAGGTAAGTATTACAGTGACCTCCAACGACTAGTTTTTTTTATATTGTATAATTGAAAGTAATTTTTTTTGGAAATGTGGTACCTGCCGAATAAAATTTGTGTAAGAGACGCCGGAGTCGAAAGTGTTAAAGGCATTCGTCGAATAATATGTCCAAATTTTTTCTCAACGATGCAGAACCTGCAGAAGCAGTTTGATGTAAATTTGATTACTGAGCAATCAAAAAAATTTACAATGGCTGTTTTCTGTTAAAAGACCGAATTCTACAACTTTTTCATAAAACTGAACTGGTCGTCTGTCACAATTCCAAAACTTTCTTCTATCGCATTGATGCTAATCTCTATACATATTTGTCTTATGTGGCCCCAAAATGAGGATTAATTTATTACTTGCCAACTGTCTAATTCCATAACGCCTCACAGGTTATTTAACAGTCATATGATCCGACCCATTCAGCAAATCCATATTCGGAGAGTCTCCCTTTTTTAAACACAAGTCGCTTGATCGATGAAGGAAACGCAGTATGATTGGATCATTTTACTGTCATAAATGAATTCAGCGAATCACTTTTCTGATGATAAGACTGTCTGTTGGATACAGAAGATAATGCTTTGTTTATCATTTAGTTACCATACTCCTGGGAGGGCTTTTTTTTTTTATAATACGGCACATTTTATGGTATGGCCCTGGACATTCATCTCAATCCCCAAGGAAATGTGTGGGGTATCCTCAGTAGAGCTTTAAACGCCAGTGGCAGGTAGTTCGAGTCTGTGGCAGAACTGAAGGCTGCCATCATTGAGACCTGGGTTAATATAGATGCCAATGTCTTCCAGGGAATAGTAAATGGTATGCCACTCGTGTATTCCAATTCCTTTGTAAGCATGGCAGATATAATTGCTATTAAAAATAGCGGCTTTATTTGAACTGGACACTTTTTTCCATCTCTTTTTTTATACATTTATTTTTTTCCTGATCAAGTGATGCAAGGAGTGAATTATTCCTTGTAAATATGCATTAATATGTAGTCTTTCTTAATATGTTTGTTTCGTTCTCGTGGTATTGTTTCGTTTCCAATTGCGGCACAAAATCATGGTGTCTATTTGTGTGGGACACACTGTAAATCATTTTAACCATTTACTGTCTGGTTCGTTTTGTTTACATTATAAGAGCATAGTATATACATTGATTCTCTGACTTAAAATAAATTCTATCAATTCATGCGGACTTCTTTCAATCTTTCTCGACAACAACAGAGTTTCTATTACTAAGCTGTTTTACAAGTCAAAGGTAACAAAGTAAAAAAATCCCTGTCGGCTGGGCCTATAGGCGGAGGTAGATTTCGAAGAGTGCTCATTTCAACAAAACAAAACAAAAAATATATGATTAGCGATAAACCCAGTTTAATAACTTCATTTGGCCGTTTATGAAAATTTTTTTATTTCATTTTTCTGCAATTACCGGTTTTATCAGGATCATCTTAAGAAAAATTCAGCTCAAATGCCCATTTTGACAACATATTTTGAAATAAATTCTGAATTTATTTCAAAAAATCGACCAAAACAATACATTATACAGTTCCTAAATAACAAGAAACTGTCAGCTGAATGCATTTGAGGAAAAAATTTAATTTAAAAATGAGTCATAAAATAACCGATTTGTTGTTTGAATACATCCTTAATTCTTTAATCATGATTGCTTCGGAAAATTTTGCGCGAAATACTCACTTTGACAGCATTTTTAAAAATATATTCTATCTTTATCAAAAAATGGTCAATGCGTCACAGTATCTATAGTTCCTAAATAAGAGGATCTGTAAATTGGATGCGTTTGAGAGCGAAAATGGATTTTAAAACGAGTCATAAAAAAAAGCAATTTGCTATGTGAGAACTTCCTTAAATTTTCAAATCACGAAGACTTCGAAAATTTTGTTCAAAATACCCTTTTTGGTAGCCTTTTTCGAAATATATTCTGTCTTTATCAAAAAACCGATCAATGCATCACATTATATAGTTTCTTAATAAGAGAATCTGTAAATTGGATGCGTTTGAGAGCAAAAATGGATATTAAAACGAGTCAGAAAAAAACGCAATTTCTTATTTGAACACTTCCTTAAATTTTCAATCACGATGATTTCGGAAAATTCTGTTCAAAATACCCTTTTTGGTAGCCTTTTTTGAAATATATTCCGTCTTTATCAAAAAACTGACCAATACATCATGTTATATAGTTCCTAAATAAGAGGATCTGTAAATTGGATGCGTTTGAGAACAAAAATGGATTTAAAAACGAGTCAGAAAAAAACGCAATTTCTTATTTGAATACTTCCTTAAATTTTCAGTCTCGATGACTTCGGGAAATTCTGTTTAAAATACCATTTTTGGTAGTCTTTTTTTAAATATATTCTGTCTTTATGAAAAAACTGGCCAATGCGTTCCTTTATACCGTCTCAAAATAAGAGGATCTACTATTTGGATGCGTATAAAATCAAAAATGAATTTAAAAATGAGTCAGAATATAAGCAGTTTGGATTGAGGTTTTTTTTCCAACTCCTATTTTTGTTTAATTTCTTTTTTCTATACGAATTGGTCCTATGAAAAACTTGTCAATATAAAAGTTGTAGATATTTTTTAGAAGATGTAAAATAAATTTAATCAGATTTGATATCGTAAATATTGACGGAGTTATGGATTTTTCCCTTTTTTCACCGCCCTTTTTCTTTTCGTTTTTAATTTTTTTCATGGGTAAAAGTTGATCCTATCAAAAACTTGTAAATACAAAAGTTTTAGATAATTTTAAGAACATTTACAAAAAAATTAATTGGACTTGATATCTTGAAAATTGACGAAGTTATGAATTTTTTTCTCTCAAAACCCCCGTTTTTTTCGCCCCTTGAGCCCACTTCTAAATTTATCAAAAATCTGTCATGCATAAACTTTTGGCCCATTTTTAAGAAGTAATATAAACTTTAAACCGAGTCGATATCTACTTTAATAAAGAAGTTATGGCGTTTTATCGGTTTTCACAAAAACGCCTCCTATTCCGACCCCCTTGGTCCGATTTTGCCCATTAACGAACTTAGCCGAGATTTTATCCCCTTTGATTTTATGTACCAGTTTGGTGGAGATTGGTGAAGTATTATAGAAGTTATCGTGTCCATAAAAAAGTGAGATATATATATAGATAGAGAGATAGATAGATAGATAGATAAACTGGTGCGATTGCAATAGGTAGTATTTCATACGACATCTACCTAATAATTGTGAAATTAATTAGATCTTAATAATGATGAAGAAAACAATCGATTGATCTTTTGAACACTTGAAACACTATATAAAATTCTTGGTCAAGAGTTGGACTGGGCTATCGAGTTTAACATGACAACGCTCTAAAAAATGTTCGAAACATGTTATTTTAATGAATTGTGATCTCCAATTTTGAATGGAATGGCGCAATCAGCGTTTGTACAGACATTTCATATTTGTCCTCTGGCATCGATATTTTTAATATATTGGAATTAAACAACAATCTTTCAAAGGGCATTCAAAATATTTTGAAAAAGTACCTAGTAATTAGCAAAGGAACATGTTCAAACATTGAACAAAACATTTCGAAGAACACATCTGTATATTTTTAATTCAACGACATGGTACATAAAAAAAAAGTTATGCTCTGCACATTCTTATTGGTATATAACCTCATTATATGGTCATAAAATATAAATTCATGAAAAATTGAGTTTTCATTTTTAGTTAATATGCTCTATTGTTGTTTTAAATTCCCTTTTGAATTTAATATCTTTTTTATAAGAGAAAGACAAGCGATTTAGATTTTAAAAACAAAAACTGTTATGGATGCGCTTATATTAAATTATTAAGTTTATATATATATATATATATGTATTTACGTTTTAAAATTAGCTAAATTTTTAGTATTTTGTTTCGAATGTCTTAAAAATTTATGACACAACATTGAAAAGCTGAATTAAAAACCTGCAGAAATTTGCACTAAAACTTACTTAAAACGGATGTTTTAACTTTAAACAATATTATAAAACATGAAATCTATGTCCTTTTTTGGAAAAAACTCTTCTAACATCGAAGTTGTTAAAGAGAAGTAATTTTATTCTCTTGATGCTTTTTATATTTTTATATTTCCACTTTGTAAGGCAAATAATTAATTGAGTGTAAAAAAAAGTTTCAGTATGCTTCATTTGTCTTTGTTTTTAGGTATAGGAAATGTCTTATTGAAAGATAAATTGTGTAAAGATTGCAATTAATTCAGCCGTGTGATGTACACATATGTTTCTTGGATTTTTTTTTTTATTATCTCTACAATATATCACATAAAAAATTAAAGTAAAGGTTAAAAAATAAACTTGAAGAATAAATTTTTTTTTCCTAATTATGAACTTTTATGTCTTTGTAAGATAAAACCTAATAATAAATAAATATAAACTAACAAAAGTTTTCGTGTTTTGAATTTTGTGGATTTTAAGAATACACGTGGTATTTTTAATTGATATTTGTAGGCAGTGGAATGTTGAATATCCGGTTATTTAAAAAAAGAAAAAAGAAAACTTTTTAAGCTTTAAAACGTAAAACTTTTTAAACCCAATACTTTCATTGCTAAAATGTTGAAGTGAATGAATGATATCTGAATTTAAGTACAAATTTATTGTTAAATAATAAAATTCCTTCCGGTCCAGAAAGGAAGAGGTAGCTTTCATATTCCTTACTTTTCTTTAAAAAAAATAAGTTACATTATACAGCCATTAAAGCTCAAATTAGCGGAACTCGTCTATGGAAGACTCAATACTTGTTTTTGTCAATTCTGGATATGAATGGGAATTTCGAGAAATTAATCAATTTTATACTAGCTGGTATTATTTAAAGCGATCTATATTCGGTATAATGGAGTGCCATTTTAAAACAACATGATGAGGGAAATTAATCAATGAGGTTGATCGAGATCTTAATCAGTCTTGTGCAGATACTCACTCACATAGAAATTAGTTGATATATGCGAGTGTTGTCACAGGCAAATATATTTTTCAAAATGTCACCCCACTTTAAAAATGTAAACTTTTATATATAAATCATTTTTTAAGATAAAATAAAACAAAACAAAAAAAGCTCCGTAATCCTTGCATTAAGATCAAATACTTCAGAAAAAATGTTTTCCCTATTTATATTTTTTTGTAGATTATTATTAATTTTAAAGTTTTTGACAATTTTAAATGGCCGCCTTTTCTGACAACATGGCGGATGAAGGTGACCTACTAACTTCATTAAGGTATTTTTTGTTCCATGTATACATCAAGTTATATAGAAATCGGTTCTTAATGTGTATAATATCGCGTGACAAATATCAGCTCATTTCAAAATGCCAGCCACATTAGTATGTCAGAGTGTTATAATTCAGCTATTGTTTAAGATATAAACAAAACAAAAAAAGCTCCGAATTCATTGTATCAAAATTAAACACTTAAGAAAAGAGTTTTTCAATTTCATTTTTTCTTTACTTCACTAGAGGGGCTCCCCGCCTCCTGCTCGCTATGCTCGCCAACCCCCCGCGGAATCGCTTTGCGATCCCGTCTGGAATTGCTTCGCGATTCTAAGTTGTAGGCTACCCCTGCTTGCTGCGCTCGCCAATACCCCATGGTATGAATAATTAGTTGCAGATCTTTCAAATGATGTGTCACACGACTGGTGTTATAAAGAAATTAAAACGTGCCGCCCCTGGGGGGCAGAGTGGGGGTTGACATACAAGACATCCATAATATGAATAAGCAGTTGCAGAACTTTCAAATGATGTGTCACACGACTGCTGTTGTAAAGAAACTAAAAATGTGCCGCCCTCCTGGGGGAGCAGAGTGGGGGGTGATACAGAAGACATCCAAAATATGAATAAGCAGTTGCAGACGTTTCAAATGATGTGTCACACGACTGGCGTTGTAAAGAAATTAAAAATATGCCCCCCTTGGGGCGGCAGAGTGGTGATGGCACACAAGACATCCATAATATGAATAAGCAGTTGCACACCTTTAAAATGATGTGTCACACAGCTGGTGTGGTAAAGAAATTAAAAATATGCTCCCCTGGGGGGGCAGAGGGGGGAGACACACAAGGCATACATAATATATGAATAAGCAGTTGCAGACCTTTCAAATTATGTGTCACACGCCTGGTGTTGTAAAGAAATTAAAAATGTGCCCCCCTGGGAGGCAGAGTGGGGGAGTGACACACAAGACATCCATAATATGAATAAGCAGTTGCAGACGTTTCAAATGATGTGTCACACGACCGGTGTTGTAAAGAAATTAAAAATGTGCCGTCCCCCTGGCGGGGGGCGGAGTGGGCGTTGATACACAAGACATCCATAATATGAATAAGCAGTTGCATACCTTTAAAATGATGTGCCACACGACTGGTGTTGTAAATAAATTGAAAATGTGCCCCCGCTGGGGGGGGGGCAGAGGGGGGGGTGACACACAAGACATCCATAATATGAATACCGAGTTGCAGAACTCTCAAATGATGTGTGACACGACTGGTGTTGTAAAGAAATTAAAAATGTGCTCCCTCTGGGTTGGCAGAATGGGGGGTTGCACACAAGACATCCATAATATGAATAAGCATTTGCAGACCTTTCAAATGATGTGTCACACGAGTGTTGATGTAAATAAACTAGAAATATGTAAATAAACTAATAATACTCTGCCCCTAGGGGGCAGAGTATTATTAGTACAACACAAGACATCCATAATAGGAAAAGGCATTTTCAGACCTTTCTAAGGGTATGCAACACGAGTGCTGTGGATAAAAATTTAAAAAGTTTCCGTTTGGGGGGGGGAACGTGGGGTGCGGCGCCCCAATCATGCATAATTGGAATGAGCAGTTACAGTTGTTTTAAACTATAGCGGGGTTCCGCAACCCTGCTCTCTACGCTCGCCAATCCCCCGCGTAATCGCTTCGCGATTCCGTTCGGTATTGCTTTGCAATCCCGGTTGGAATCGCTTCGCGATGCATAGACGGTGCCGTTCGACTCATGGAAGGAGTGGTCCAACCGGATTCGTTATTTCCGGAAATCTTACACATCAGCATCATTCAGGAGTCATTCATTTTAAGGCTAGTTTTTTTTTTTACTATAGAAGGATTTTAAATTAAAAAAAATCAAATAGCCTCCATTTTGAAACAAAGTGGCGGATGAAGTAGGCCAACGAATTCGATTGAGACAACTGTATGTGCTATGTGACACCAAGTTACATACAAATAGGTTCATTAATACGCGTGTTCTCACAGGACAAAAATCAGATCATTTCAAAATGTCAGTGACACTAGAAACTCAAAGTGCTATAACTCAACCAGTTTTTAAGATACAGTCAAAACAAAAAATGCTCTAAATTCTTTGAGTCAAAATAAAACACATAAAAAAATCTTTTTTAACTTCTAATTTCTGTGTAACTCATTTTAAATTTTAAACTAAAAAAAAAATTTAAAAAATAAAACAAGTAAGAAAAATCATGCGCTAAGCATAGATTATGAAGCACTTTCCAACACTTCATGAAATCTTTCACAAAACTTATTATTTAGGGAAATAATAGTGTATAGCCAAATATACCCAAATATGTATTCCAGTACTTTTGAACAGCTCTTTATTTCATATGTCAGTTTATATAACGGGAAAATTTAGTTTAGCAAGAAAATACCCAGTAGCTTGAAATTTCTTTTTCAGCATTTCATACTATTAGATGGAAACATACTTGAATACTTTTGTTCAGCCCTGTAGTTTAGATTGTACGTTTATTACACGTCAGCATTAGGCTAAAATTTATTGTAAACTAAAACACTTTTAAAACAACTGAAATCACATTCTCATAAATTATCATTCATAGGCGTCCATGTACCGAATTCTTTGCGTGGCCCTGTATATTCTTTTATCTATATTCTGCAAACATTTCTCAGTAAATTGAATGAAGCTCAGCGTAAAAATGCATAGCTTATTTAAGAACCAGGTTTAAATAATTTACGCTCATATTCAGCAACGTTGGTGAGCTCTTTTGGGTAGCCCTGTATATCAAGTATAACATTTATACACACCATATAATGTGCATATATTTAGCGAAATATAAACTCGCATATCATTATAAAAATGCATTTCATCCCTCCATCAGCCATCATCGGACACATATATGGTACTTCGGAAAGAATATACCATTTGAAATATTTTGTATGGCCCTGTAAATGATACGTACTTCATATTATGCAAGACCGTAGCGTATAATTTAAATTAAGCTTCAGTGACATATATCAATTTTATTATACATTAAATAGCTTAATATATTTAAAATATGTCACACACAATTCCCTATTTTACCATTATCTAATGGAATTATTTTGTGTGGCCATGTAAATGAATAATAGCTACATTTTCACCTTATATTTTATAGAATGCATATTTTAATATGTTTGACAGAGTATAAAATCTTTAAAATTCCTTTGAAACGATTTTTCCATATAGGCCGTAATGTACTGGAAAACTTTTGATTCGCCCTGTAGATAAACTAATCTTGGTAGAAACTTCATTTTCAATAGCATTCGTGCTAGGGTAAACGTCAATAACGTCCTAAAATTTCATGGCAATCCGAGTATATTAACGATTTTTCCCCATAGGCCGTAATGCAATGGGAAACTTTTGATTCGCCCTGTAGATAAACTAATCATGGAAAACTTCATTTTCAATAGCGTTCGTGGTAGGGTAAACGTCAATAACGTCCTAAAATTTCATGGCAATCCGAGTATATTAACGATTTTCCCCATAGGCCGTAATGTAATGGGAAACTTTTGATTCTCTCTGTAGATAAACTAATCATGGTAGATACTTCATTTTCAATAGGTTTCGTGCTAGGGTAAACATCAAAAACGTATAAAAATTTCATAGCTATCCGAGTATATTTACGGGTGTTACAGCGCGGACAGACGGCCAGACGGCCAGACGGCCAAACGGACAGACAGCCATCCGGCCAGACGGACAGACGGCCAGACAAACCGAATGCATAAGTACTTTTCAACTTTGTTGGAAAGTTCTAAAAATGGCCGTCATTGTAAAACAAGATGCGGATTGAACTGACCAACGAACCCAGTTCAAACACCGGTATATACTATGTACACACGAAATTACAGCCAAATAATTTCAATAATACGTTGTGTTATCACGTGACAAAAATCAGAGCGTTTCAAAATGTCAGCCACACAAGAAATACAAAGTGACTCAACTCAGCAATTTTTAAAGATATATACAAAACAAAAAAAAATGCTTTGAAATATTTGTATCAAGATCAAACACATAGAAAAAAATATTTTTCAATTTCAAATTTTTTTTGTACTTAATTTTAAATTTTATTTTTTTTAAGAATTTTAAATGGCCGCAATTCTGAAATGAGACGGCGAATGAAACTGGCCAACAAACTCGGTTCAAACATCGGTATATACTATGTATACACCAAGTTACATACAAAATCATTCATAAATACGCGTGTTATCCCGTGATAAAAATCAGATCGTATTAAAATGTCAACTACACTAGAAATTCAAAGTGCTTTAACTCAGCCATTTTTAAAGATACGTACAAAACAAAAGATTAACTTTTAATAATAAAAGCTGGTTTTAAGAAGTGGGTAAAAAACCGGCTGGTTTTTTTTCGCCTGGTTAAAAGCCGTCAAATCTGGGTAAATATGTTTTTAAAAAAGCTTCAATGTTGCAAAAATTATGATAAAAAATTGTGTTGAATCTAATTAAAGTGAAACACTGTATTTTTTGTCAAAAAATGGATTGCAACCAAGGATTAATATGCATGCCTTCTTAATAATTGTACATTTTTTTAATTACCTTGCATTTATACATATAAATGAAATTAAGCTTATATAAACAAAAACTTATATTGTTTCGGAAATAAAATAATTTTAGAATTTTGTTAAAAAATACATAAAGTCACTGGAAAAATAAATTTCATAAAAGTAATTCTTCACTTTTCTATAGCGATGGTTCAATAGATTTATCTATCTTATTAACAGGAAATACGTTCTTGAAAGATCGATGCAGTGAGGCAGATCAGGAAATAATTTCCTCTTTGCGATAGATTGTCCTGTTGCCACATAAATATTGTACTTATTTTTAGTAATGCAATAAGAAAAAAATAACAAATAATACTTTCTGAAAAAGAATTAAATTGTAATAGTATTCACTTCAAAAATATATTTTATTGTTTTACAAATTACTTATTAAAATAAATATTAACCAATAGTACTCGTATCTCCCTCTGAGAAATTATTTTTCAAAATAGATATAGAATAATAGAAAAATGACGAATTTTTTAAAATTTTGAAAAGTAAAAATTTTTGCGGGGAATGTTAAATAAAAAATTTCAGTTCATAAAGAAATAAAGAATTTCAGTATAAATATAGTTTGTCAGAAGATCTGTATCCATCTGCAAAATTATTTAAAATTACTTATTAAACGCATATACGAGTGTGCGTTTAACACGTAATATACAAGATACGGGTTTCAGATATGTATGATGACTATAGTGGTTAAACGTATTATACAAAACAGTATATACGGTACATCGTCTATACGGATCTTAATCTAAAAATGTATACGCATGTAAACAATTTTCGTTTAAGCCATGAAAAGAGATATTTTAATGCTTATTTGCGGATTAAAGACATTATCTAGAAATATCTACTAGCATCCTGCATTCTCGCGGTTTATCAAGACATCGCTATTTTTTGTTCAAAGAATCATGATGAGCTTGGGTTTACTTATCTTCTGGTTGTGTAGGTGCTTAAAATTTTTTGATTGTTTTCCCTAAAAACTAAGCTATTAATTAGCTTACTTCACAGCTACCTTTCGCAGATTTGTAGCGCAGCACTTAGTTTCTTTTGATTTGTGAATTGGACTCTTCGCGTGAAACATTATTTTTGAATGCGGCTACAGAACAGACTTAAATTTAATTTATATTTTACAATGACATTGATTAATTCGGCTCCTGGAAAGTTTCGTAATCGTTATTTTAGTTCATTTAAGAATATTATTTTTTAAATTAAAAATATTTTGAAAATGTGTTTTAGCCTAAAAAAGAAAAGAGAAGGTTCTTATTTTAAGCATGTGCAATTGCGTGCAAACACCTGCATTTCGATTATTTTTTATTCTATAAGAAATCGAAATTTATAGGTACTTTTTAACAAATATTATATTACTCTATATTAACAAACCTTAAATGTAATTCCTTTACACTTTAATAAAAATACAATATCTGTCACGATTTCTCTTAAAAACAACTGCAAGATGTTTTCTGCATTTGTCGCGTGATTTTAAGTTTATCTATCTTTCCAAAAACGCAGCAGAGAAAATAATGATGATGATTTAAAACAAAGACCAATTGGAT
Organism: Maratus speculifer; assembly: GCA_964019185.1. Lineage (NCBI taxonomy): Eukaryota > Metazoa > Arthropoda > Arachnida > Araneae > Salticidae > Maratus > Maratus speculifer. The sequence goes on from OZ025296.1 coordinate 83,896,504, forward strand.
GTGCCAATCCCAAAACTTTCTTTATACGTTCTCATACGCACATTTTAATATTTCAAAAAGTAGTTACACATGTTGACACTTTAATATTCGTAGTTCAATACTATTCCAACTTTGATTTTTTTTCTTAAATTTCTGCTTTAATCAAATAATCGGAGTAAAAAAAGCGTTAATATTGATCATGATATTTATTAAAATCAATATTTTTCCTTATTATGTTGTCATCCACTCTTTGCAAATAGCCGGCATAGTAGGACGCGAATTTCTGTCTCTGCACTAACCATAGTCTGACACCAGACTATGATTATAGCTGCTAAGTATTTGTATAATTACGAATGTACCTAAAATCTTACTGTTATAAATTTTGCATTCATGTATACATAAATGAGAGTTTATTTCAAGTCCTGTAACAAAACCCTTTAAATGCAATAACCACAAAACTTGCAAATGGTGTTTCAAAATCTGTTTAGTCCAAATTTAAATTTGGACTAAATAAAGTTCATTTCATATAATTAATTGAGGTAAACCAAACTAAAGATAATGTATCCGTGTTATTCATGTGCTATGATAATTATACTTGTTATAGATAAATATTTAAATACTTCTATTATCTGAAACCTGAAATATATAATATATAAACTGTTCTCCTTTAATATATATACAGTAAAATCTCATTAAAGCGACCAAGTTGCATTATAATAAGGATTAGTCTCTTCGAGAAATAGTCTCTTAATGGAGGTCATGTTTCTATCTAGATTTTAATTGTTAAAAAAAATGTTTATTAATGTTGTTAAAAATTATTTTCCACATGAGGAAAAATATAAAAATTTAAGTATCTAAACAAAAGTTAATTACATAAATTTATTATTGCAGAGTTTAAAAAATGAATACAATGACGTTTGCTTTGATTTTACAGTTTTATCTTTTACAGCTTTTATTACTAAGTTTTTTCGAATTTCAGTAAATACATGGAATTTTTTGACATGAATGAATAATGATGAATTCATTTCTTTATCTATTTCTTTGAGAGTTTCCTGACAGAATAGGGTAGAAGGGTTTATTGGCTGCCATTCTTAATTCTTCATCAGAATTAATTCATTGCTCACAAAAATAAGATCTTTTTAAAAAATAATTGACTTCTCTAAAACTGATTACACGAATTTCATGAAATTTTGTATCAGGTAACCAAGAAAGTTCGTGCGCTTTTCATCAGACATAAAAAACGACCCACAAAAATCTCAAACACTTATTTTATTCTTTGAAATAATCACCATTTGCTTCAATTACGTGTTCCCAGCGAGACACAAGCTTATAAATACCCTTTTTGTAAAAATATTTTGGTTTAGAGTCCAAAAACTGGGTTATAGTTTTTGTGACATCATCTTGGGTTTGGAACTGCTGTTCCCGCCGGTGATTATCCATGGCCCAAAACAAGTAATAGTCCGATGAGGCGATGTCCGGGGAGTAAGGTGGGTCCCAGTCCAATGTTTTTCATCACGTCCCTGGTCGCTTTGGCCGTATGAGTTCTGGCATTATCGTGGAGGAGAAGAACTCCTCTCCTGTTAACTAGCACTGGCTGCTTTTTAAGCAAAGCAGCTGAAACCCTTTTCAACTGCGACGAGTAGACTTCGGCTATGGTTGTTTTCCCGCTTTCTAAGAATCCATAGTGAACTATACCAGCGCTAGACCACCAAATACACAGCATTATATTTTTTTGATGGATGTCTGGTTTAGCAACCAATGAGACGGGACCAGAAATCGACCAATGAGGTTATCTCTTTCGGTTATCATACATTACCCATTTCTCGTCACATGTCAATATCTGATCCAGGAAAGAGGCTTTGTTGTGGCGCGACAGCAATGACAAGCAAATGTTCAATCGTTGGAGCTTGTTTTCCTTGGACAGGACATGAGCAACCCACTTATCAAGTTTCCACGACATCCCAAGGCTATGAAGATGCGATCGGATGGTTTCGTCAGACACTCCAAACCTTTGCGCAAGCTCCTGGCATGTTAGATCAGGATTCTGTTTGATTTCCTCTTCCAGCTGGACTTGGTCTAAGATGGATGGACGACCAACACGGGGCTTGTCTTCGAGGCTCTCGTCTCCGGACGAAAATCTGCTGAACCACTTTTGAGCCGTCCGTTCACTACCTGAAGTCTCTCCAAACACTGAACATAATCTTTTAGCGGCCTCTGCAGCTTTGTTTCCTAATTTGAACTCGTAGAGCAAAATAAGCCTCAAAATCTCCTTTGTCAACGACATACTTTGTCAACGATTGTACTTCCTACAAAACTGATAGCGAGACGTGAGATACGTTAAACAACTCTCTACTGATTGCAATTTAAAGGCAATGTACAGAAATTACGTCATCAGTATCAGTATGGCCACGCCTACGCAACAAAAGTAGCTGTTCTCAAAAACCGCACGGACTTTCTTGGTTACCTGATATTTAGGCTAATTAAAGAGTATCGAATTTATTTAAAACATGTCAAACATGGATATTGCTTTTGAATAAAACAAAGTTTAGATTCATCTTAATATGTAAATGGATCTCTAAACAAATTTTACATACATCACTTAAAAGTAGACTTAATTTCCAACTATTTGATACCAATAACTTTCTTTTACAATAAATTGTTACAGTGTTACTACGGAGTGTTTTATTTTTTTCATGAATGTTCTTTCCTATGAATATTCGAAATATGTGCAATAACAATTGTGTCATTGAACGATATTACAAATATCGAAAAATAGGGAAAATGTCTTTACTATCGCACTTCTCATGATTTCGTCAAGTAGAGGCCGCCACTTTGCAAAACTAGCATAACTAGATATCAACCGAATCAGCGCTTTGGTTAAATACGCAGTTGTGTTTGATCTCTGTTATTTTAATTCAAACCAAAAGTTTTTAACAATATCAGTCTACAGTGAAAAATCTGTTAAAAAAAAGTACTGTCCTTAATTATTGCAACGTAGGTACAGCCAGATAATTATGTAGTTTAACTAGATATAACTGTAAGTCTCTTTAATTCTAAGTTTCACTAGTAAAATTGGCCTTATTGCAATGTTTTCATTCAACCTATTACCGCATCCCTACTGTAGACCTAATGTCGCACTGTGCGATATTATGCAAAATATTTTATTTAAGGATCTTAAAGTGAACTTTTTTATTTATGAAGAAATTTTTAATACTGTTTAATGAATGTATTTTTCTTTGGAATAACAATGTATTCAAAGACAGAATAATTTGCAGTGATTGACTCTGCTAAGACGTCTTACCAACATAAACATCCAGAAGACTCTGTATGTTCATCATTGCCCAAGTTGTCCATCTGAAACAATTCACATTAGACAAAAATAAACTGAGTCTCAGCTTGTTTCCATGGTCTTGAACCACCTGTAAACAAGAGTGACAAACTCAATGGAAAAAGTCCAGGATGTTTCTTTCTTGCCATAAATAAATATTAGTAGATTTTCCCGATGGATATAAACCGTTGTCACATCTGAATGACATAAACAGTCAAGTAAATAAAAGAAGACGTCCAATTTGCTCAGTTACTGTTCTGACAAGTTCCCCCTATAAAGTAAAACTTAGGTGCGATATTAGAAAAACGTTTTTTTCAAATGTTCTTAATGCATCTTTTGTTATTTTGCACATTTTTGTTTTGTTATTTGATCGCTATTAAAGACATTATCCCTATTAAATGGATTGCATTATATGTTTATATGAATAATCAGAAAGATAGAAATCTTGCCGTTAAAGAATATAACTGACAATAAAAGTGCATAGAACTAACAATTTACTTGAAATCCGACGATAAACGTTTGTAAACGAATGTAACGGAAGTATTTTAAGAAAAATTTAAATTGTCTGTACAATTTAGATTTGGGTTGAATGAAGTTTAACTGTATCGACTACCTGTAATAAATGTGTTTATATTTTTTTTATCATATCATTTAGGTGAATTGGTATATAATCAAATAATAGATGAGTGTTTCTAATATTGGGAATTTAGATTACAGAGAGTACAGTCTGTTGAACATTATTCTATATATTTCTCCTCGCCGTTGAATAAAAAAACATGCTACAGAAATTCCAAACGTTGTAGCAAAATAGAATGTCACTTAATAAAATTGTAATTTTTAAAAATGGTTATTGATTAGCATCAAGTAATAATATGATGTAGAACAGGAAAACTCTTGCTTTATCAAATTGCATATTCATTAATCAAAATGAGAATTTACACGATTTGCTCCAATTATGTTTCTGACAAGTATTCTGTATGCGCGATATTAGAAAAACTTATGTGCGGTATTAGGAAAAAAAAAATCCCCTAAATGTCCTAAATGCACCTTTCGTGATTTTACCCTTTTTTTAATATTTGAGCTATTGAACTGGTTGTAACTGATATGAAGAATCAATAACTCCCTTCAAAAGTCCGTAAACTTTATTAGTTAAACTAAAATATACCAAAAAATGTACATGTTTTTTAAAGCGATATCAAGCACATTACCCCTATTAAATGGATTGTAATGGATTGGAAGAATATAACTGATAATAAAAGTGCATATAATTTAGAATTTACTTACATCCTATGATAAGCTTTTGTATGCGAATCTAACGGAGGAATTTTAAGTGAAATTTAGATTGTCTGTTAAATTTAACTTTCGGCTGAATGAAGTTTAACTGTATCGACTACCTGTATTAAATGTTCATTCGTCATATCATTTAAATGCAATGGTATTAAATCAAATAACAGATGAATGTTTCTAATATTGGGAACTTAGATTACACAGAATAGAGTCTATTCAACATTAATCTAGGTATCTCTCCTCGTCGTTGAATAAAAAACATGCTACGAAATTCATACAACAAACATATGTAGAATAATAATACGCACAATAGTATGTCGCATAACAAAATTCTTATTTAAAAAATGGAAATTGATTGGCATCATGTTATAATATGATGTAGAACAGGAAATTCTTGTTCTTTCAAATTGCATATCCATAAATAGAAACGAGAATTTACTCGAATTTCTGTATTATATCCCTTTAAATACACAAAACTTAATATTTGTAAATGGGGTTTAAGATGTTTCTGAAACTCAATTTGAAGCTAAATGGACTTTAACTGACACAGACATCTGCAACAAACTAGCCTAAATATACTGTCACCATACCATTCAAATGCTGTGATATATAGTCAAATTACAGATAAATGTTTCTGTTATTCACACTATGCAATCTATTAACAATAAATCTATATATTTTGTGCACACATGAAATGCAACATATATTATATGTGATTTAATTAGCTACAATAATTTATCATTAAATATTTTCATATTTCCAAAATATATTGTAATAAGTTTTAAATGGTGAATTAACGAAAAGGGCTCTGCATTTGAATAGATGCATGAAATAAATATAGGCTGTGCATGAAATAGATTACGAAACTTTTCAGAACATTACAATAGCAATAAAATTACGAAATTTCAATTTACGATAAAATCAGTATATCAATAAAAATCTTAGAAAATATCATCAGAATTATAAAATCGTTCCAGGAAAATATCGTCAGAAGCCGGCAACATAACTATATCATTTTATCTACCATAAAATATTTGATATTGCATACATTGTGATATGCTGTATATTCTTATTTAAATAACTGGCTAACTAAAATGAGGTTCAAGTGGCTAACCAATTTCAGATAATTATAATTTATAGAGATGTCCGACTGTGTAGGCCAATACATGAATTTATTTATATGTTATTTACACCACATAACGCAGTTAAGTTTAGTTTAACTAAAATATGGGTATGAAAATATAAAATACACTTTTGGAAATTTATATTGATAAAAAAATAATTCGGATTATTTTGGTCTAAAACACTATATTAAAATATTTAAAGAGTTATGAAAAAAAATCTAAAAACGACTCACAGTATCTAAAACTCTAAAAGCATATCAACATTCTAATAATTGGATTTTTATCGTAATTCCAATGCTTTACCTAGAATATACCTCTCCGTAAAGTAAGGTGCAACTCAAGTCAAAAGAATATAAATAATAAATTCAGAGATTTCTGTAACAATTTTCCTTTCTTTACTTTGCGAATGAAATGTATGTTATTTTCTAGTGCATTTTGTTGTAAGACGCTGTGTATATATAACGTTATCAACTTTTTTGGAAATTTTGGACCAACTCCTCCCCTTTCGATATCATACGTTATTCTTTGAACCCTTACTCCCCCAATAACGATATCGTTATCAATGTTTAAAATTTTTTTGACTTTTAGAATTTATTTATTTTGTTTCGTTTGATATATAGAGTTCACTGATATAAAGTTCACTTTGATATTTGTTCACTGGTTACATTAGAATGTTTTATTGATTCAAATGAAGAGAAGTTAATAAAAATAACAGAAATAGTGTCTTCTTGCCCTTACCAAGCACGGATGGGTAAGGGGGTAGACAGAATTTTTTTAAAAACGAAACAAATGAACAACATTCTTTTTCTTTCTCTTTTATTTATTAGTAAACACAAGTTTCATTTCAAATGTACTTCCTATATGGTTTCTCGAACAGCGATTATACATTTATACACACATGAAGAAGAATAGGAATGTAAAACATTGGGGAATTCCATGTTTTAGAATTAATTAATTTGATAATAATTTAGTAATTTTAATAATAGTTTTGTATTTTCTTAAAAATAGACAGCAAACTAAAAAAAAATCATACTACTATTTTGTATCAAAAATCATGTTACAAATAAAAAGAGAGAATTGAAAATTTTGGTTGGGTCAAAAATGATACCAATATCAATAAACCCCTCCTCCTAGAGATATCTAACGATCTCATCTGCCAGACCCCCCCCCCCTCCTCCCTAAAGTGATAACGTTATATATGCACAGCCCCTAAGTTTTGATTTCATAAATTGATTTTGGTAAAGTATAGCTAAAAAATGTATGATTTACGATAATAATTAAATGTGTACAAATATAAATGAGCAACAATTTGAATTTTAGTGTTGTAAAAGTAAGGACTAAATGAACACCCATATGTATGTATTTATTACTTTGAAAATTAACTGCCTGTTAGAAAGTATTCACTAGTTGTTGCTTTTGTTTCTCTTTAAAAAACGGGTATTAAAAATATTCGTAAATACTAGTATACATATATTCGATGTATTTTCTAATTTTAGAGCGTAGTTTCGTTAGTTTTAACTATTCCATAAAACAAAGATAAAATCTTTCTATATACCTACAGTTATTTAAAATTTCATAACATTTAAAACTGGGCATTTAAATTAAAATACTATATATGAAATACATGGTCACAAGACTGTAGTAAATCTAATTATGTACCGTACATAAGATCTTGGCAAGAATAATTCGTTACAATTACCTAGACCCATAATGGAATCTTGTATGAAACCTTTCTGCAATGGAAATTTGTATAAAATGTAAATTTTCACAATATAATAATAAATCCTTCCTCTAAAGGGAAATTTTATTTTATTTCAATTTATCTTGAGTGAAAATATTACAAGGTAAATTTCCATGAAAATATTCAATTTCAGCTGCTAAGACCAAATAAAGAAACTGTTTAAAATGGAATGTTTCAGTGCTTTTTTGCAATTTTGTCAAACAAGCACATTTCAGTGGATATTAAAAAGATAAAAAAAATATTTAACAATTTTAATAGACATGTCCACTGCATACTGAAACTAATAAAACATGCCTCAACATAACTGTTTTATAACGGAAACTAGTATGAAGCTAGTTCTCAATAGCAACTTTCCCCCGCTCTATATCGAAAAACTTTTTTAACACATTTACTCAATCTAATTCATACTATCATAAAATTGGCAGTGACAGTAATAGTAAATATAGGATGTTAAATAGCATTTTTCATTTTTTTAATAAGTGTATTGAACTTCAAATTAGGAGCGTGCGGAGAGAAAACTGCGCCCGGGGCAAAGTTCAGTTTGGCGCCCCCTCCCCTAACTTTTTCTTGTAACAACCCAAAAAAGATTTTGTTAGTATAAATTTGGCGCCCCCTAATTTTCCGCATTCGGGGCGACCGCCCCTTTCGCCCCTCCTTTTGCACGGCGCTCGCTCAAATTACAGTCGAATGTTTTTATATGACGACCCCTTATATAGAAATCTCACTAGAAAAACTTTATCTTTCCTTAAATACATCTATAATGAAAATTTTATTTTACTATAAGTTTCCGAGCTTTTTACAGTAAAATAAAGATAAATTTTAATAAATTAAATCCATCATTTAAAAGAAATAGTCTAATTAAAATCTTATATGATAAAAAAATGTTGACTTTTTATTACTTAGATCCTTTTTTTAAAATACATACATAAAAATAATCACTTTGTAAAAAAATGATCACACAATTTGTATATGTTTTAAAGAAACATGTAACACATCATATCTGCAAAATAAAAAGTACAATCTTTTTAAATAATCTCAATTGCTTCTTCTAAAAATATTTTTACTATTATTGACCACATGACTTCAAAAGCATTCCTCCATATTCACACGGACGCTTTTGGCAAATGAATGGACGCTGAAGTAACGTAACAATAAAATGAAAAACCCGAATGTACCCGTAAAGACCCGTATGTACCCGTATGTACACATATGTCTAATACGGAAACAACTGAATCCCCGTCTTAAGTCGGAACACAAACTCTCATCTTTCACTACGAGACTATAAAGGTATCCATTCATAAATCACGAAATAAAAATCGCGTTTGAAGTTCGTTTCATTTAGTGTTACAGTACAGGAATGATTAATCAGTAAAATTTCAATGCAATGATTCAGTATTTCGTATTAGAGAGAATATCCGTTACTCCGTAACTGACATGCGGAATACAATAGTTCTAGTAAACCTTTTAGTTTGATTCTATCTTATTTTGTATCGTCTTCTGAAATGTGTGAACACTTAACTCTGAAATATGAACACATTTACATTTTATGTTCAACACAAAATTAATATCAAATTAGAAGTTTATATACACTGTAAAAAAAAAAAAAAAAAAAAAAAAAAAAAAAAAAAAAAAAAAAAAAAAAAAAAATTTGGAATCCTACAGATGTAAAGTTCTCGAAATCTGAAGGGTTATTAACAATTTATCTGTACACTGTACAGGAAAAACTGTGAATCTACAAAAGTAATTTTTGTAAAGTTACAGAAATCTGTAACTTTAAAAACGAATCTAAATTGCAATTATCTTACTAAAATTTTATCTGTAACATGGGTTCCAGTAACATGAAAAATTCTTGGAATCCCAGTTTTTAAAAAAAATTCTTAGTAACCTTACAGATTTTTTGATTTTCAGTGCTAATCTGCTCATGAATTTTTGCTGTTGCCGTTTCATAAAAAGTTCTAGGAATCCCAAATTCCTAGAAAACTTTTAGTAACTTTACAGATTTTTTTTCAGTGTAAGAGTTCCTCCAGTGAATACTCAGAATTACATATTTTATAATTAGTTGCCAAGGTCTTGCTCTTTTTTTGTACCACAAGCATTATATAGCATTTTTTTTCTTTTTGCAATCACCGTAATCAGCCTGTTAAATAAAGGAATAATTCCTATTAAATTTTGTGGTACAATTAAAAGCAGAAAAGTTTATTTTTTCATATACCAGATTTGTATGAAAACAGCATTTCACGCAAAATGTTTTAATTTTAAAATTCCTTCATGAAACGTTTACGTTGTCTGTAATTGTTTCTAAAATACCGGGTGATTATAATTAAAGTTACAATTTCAAAAATCGGTAATTTTAAAACTACTGCTAAGAATAACTTGATATTTTAACAGTACTAACGTGAAGCAATAGAATTTTGTTTCGCGAAGAAAAAATAGTTCCAAAATGTGCCGATAGATGGCGTTGTAAGGGTTTCACTGCCTAGAGATATGCGAATTGTTAATACGTGACATGCGCACTGCAGACATAACTGCCATTAAAGGCAGAGCACCAGCTCTTTGCCTTAATTCATCATGACTCTTACTATGAAGAGCAGCGCTCTTCTCTTGCAGCTTTTCATAAGAATGGTGACTATGCACCTACAGGTATTTAGGAAGTTTCTGACATTAAAATCCATAAAAAGAGGTCCAACAATCACAAATAGTCTGAGAAAAATGTTTGCTAAATTCGAAGAGACTGGTTCATTTGACGTTAATGGGGTAGAGGTAGAAAACCAGTTTTGGCTGCGGCAGTGGGGGTGAAATGTGGATATAGCATTACAAAAACAGTCTGGAAATGATGCTGGAATTTCAGTGCACGGGGAATTGACCGAATGCTGGATATGACGAACAGCACGCGTGCGAAATCCTAAGGAACATTTTGCGCTGTTATCCGTTCAAGATAACTCACGTGAAGGAGATGCAATTTCCTAACCTGGAAGTATGTCAAATTTTTGTATTACAATTTTTTGCCCGGATAGAAGTTGACAACGTATGGCCATGGAACATTCTGTGGTGAACATTCGGTTGAAGTCCACTTTCATTTGCAAGGTGTTGTAAATACACAAAATTGCAAGATATGGGCGACAGAAAATCGGCTTCGCTACAGCCATCACCTCTTCAGCCTGAAAAGTTAACTATGTGGTGCGAAATAACGGCAGTGTCTTTCATCATTCCGTTTTTCTTCGAGTAGATCACACTTGGGGGTTCCAGTACTGGCAAGCGGTATAAAGCAATTTCGTGTAATCAAGTCCTTCGGGCACTTCATCTGCGTCAGTGTGTAGATAGCACAGTATTCATGCAAGATGGCGTTCCTGCATGTTGTCGATATAAACATCGATATTCTTGTCTTTTCGCTGATAAATTTGTAGTAAATGGCTGTGTAGTAAATATTTTTTGTAGTAAGTGGTTTTTTTGGCTAATAATATTCCTGTGTTTGACGAATACATTTTTAGTTCCACCCTGATATTACTCTAACAGCGTCAACCATTGGCATTCATTCGAAGTCTATATTTCTAAAAATACTACAATTAAAATGTAACATTTAAAAAAATAAACACGGGAAATTTACATTTGAATACTCAAACAAATTATGGCAAATATGTAACTGTTTTGTGTATGCATAATAGATATTTTTAGAATAATGTTCCAACTTCTGTTAGTATTCAAAAAATGGAAAGATATTTATTTTAATTAAATGACAAAACACACAATAAGAAAAATAGCCTACATAATGTATTTAAAAAAGTGGCGCTTCCTTCATTTTTATTTTAAAATTTCAATTTTCTTTTTTAATTAAAATAACTCATTTATAATTGCATTAGTTTTAATAAAAGAGAGATATTTTTAATGGTGTACTGAATGTAATATACATATATAGAGACATAAAATTACAATAATTAAATTAAACAATATATATGTTACCGTAAAAGCATACAATCCTTTATTTCATAAAATACCAACTTATTTTATGAAATATCTAACCAAATCCGTTAAAGTGTGTAAAACTATAGAATTTTACGATTTTACTAGTTATTTTATAGAAGAACTATTATCTAACAGTTAAATTATTAAAGACGGCACACGAAAGCTGCTGAAATACATTATAGCTGTTTTTAGTCTTTGCCTCGGTTATGTTATGGATGTTTCGTAATTGAAATGTATGTTGAATATCGTAGATATCTTCTTCGTTAGTGTCTTACCAAGTATATATTTTGTCGATATTCTTGTTGAACTGGCATAAATTTCTAAGAAGTATAATTATGTTAGTATTTTTTATTTGTGTTTATTCACAAAATATTTTTGCAGTATATTTTTTTAAAAATAATGTATTTTACATGTATGAGAATTCAATCGGTAAATATTGGGTTGGGAAAAAAGTAATTTCGCTTTTTTTCGTATTTTTAAACAGAATTTATTTATATAAATTAAACAACTATTGAATAATATATGTACTGTTTTGTTCGATGACCTTTTGCCATTTTCTGGTAAAACAATAATTCCGTCACTGTAGAATTTCTGAGAGTTATGGGCAAAAAACTGAGCAAGATGATTTTCACAAGCCTCTTTTGAAGCCAGCTTAATATCATTAAGAAAGTTCCACAGAAGATGGAATAAATGGTAATCGGCCGGATCTAGGTCTGGACTATACGGTGGGTGAATCAAAACCTCCCAGCCAAGCTCTCTCAGTTTTTGCCGAGTGACTAAAGCGTAAAATTGTCTTGATGGAAGACAACGCCTTTTCTATTGATCAATTTTGACCGGATTTTTTTAATTGCCTGCTTCAATCGCATTCGTTGTTCACAGTAGATAGTTGAATTAATGGTTTGGCCAGGTTCGAGCAGCTCATGATGCATAATTCCTTTCCAATCCAACCAAACACTCAGCATCATCTTCTTTGTCTTTAATCCGTTTGTGAAGCTTCGACCACGCTTTTTAGCACATTGTTGTCGTACGTGATACACTTTTCATCACCCGTACTCATTTGTTTCAAAAATGGCTCGATTTTATTCCGTTTCAGCATGCATTCACAAATGAAAACTCTGTCCATTAAATTTCTCACTGTAAGTTCATGGGGAACCCAAGTATCGAGTTTCTTTTGTCATCCAGTTTTATGTAAATGGTTCAAAATTGGTTTATTGTTGATGTTTAGTTCCGTAGCAATGTTACGAGTAGAAATATGTCAGTGTACTTCGATTCTGTTTTTAAATTTCATCGACTTTTTCAAGTATTGGCCGGCCAAGGAAACGTTCATCTTTAACATCGAAATTTTCGGAACAAAAACGAGCAAACCGATTCTGACTTGGCGTTTACTTAAGCACTGATCACCATAAACGCCACACAATTTTCAATGAGCCTGCGCCGTATTTTGCCCTATTTGGAAGTAAAAAACTAAAATGTAATGATAATGATCTTCTGGAATCTCTATTTTTTAAACGCAATAACTTTTGAATGTATAATCAGATGACGCTATCTTTATATCCAGAATATTCAAGAGACTATTACCTTTCAAATGCTGTATAGTATGGCTTATTTGAGTAAATATTGCTCAAGATATGCGACTTTAAAGCTATCTGTTGGGAAAAAGCGAAATTACTTTTCCCCCAACCCAATAAGAGAGGGCTTACTTCATGAGCAATTAGAATCCTTCGTGTAAATCATGAAACAAAAAAAAATCAGCGCTATACTTACTCATGAAATATTATTAAATTCAATTTCAGTAGTAAGTAATGCCATATCTTCATTAAAAAATACCATATGACCATTGGTTATGATTAATCAGCATTATGATATCCTAGAAGTTCAGAGAATATAAAAGTGTATTGTGCCAGTAACAGATGTAAAATCGGTGCCATATTTTATTGCTCAAATGATATGCTGTGCAATATTTTTTATGTGAAAGATATTTCTTTTTTATCTATGAGACAAAGTGGTAGAGAATGTATGGTAAAAGAACTGAATCCTCAATATATAAACTTTACTCAGACTAGTACAAAGCGTTTTTTTAAGTGTTTGTGAACCTTGTTAACAAAACAGAAATACGGGAAAAAAGGAATTGGCATTATACACATGGTGTTTTCTCATCTAAATTCGAAATGTTAAGAATATCTTAGAAATTTTCAGTCTCAACTTAATGGAAGATGTAAATTTATCTTAGTTTACCAACATCGTTTGACGAATTTGGTTATTTTAAGATCGTTTCAAACAATGAAAGCAGAAGAAATAGTCCTAAAGTTGGCGGTAATATTTCTATTATTTGGTGCATTCTGCAATCTGACAGCAACTGAGAATTTTCAGAAAAATTGTCAAAGACATGAAAATAACTTGGCCGGAACTTGCCAAGTTCGATTTTGATGACGATGGTAATCGAACATGGTAAACCCAACAATGCCAGAGTCATGGTAGTGTTGAGAGGAATGATCAAAAAATAAAAAAAATGCTAACAACTTGAATGCAAGACTCCTTATCTATTTCAATATACCTTTTTTTTCAATTCATAAAAAAATATAAAGAGAACAGTTATAAAAAGAACTTATAATACGAAGTTGTGTGTGCTTGTGTTTTTAAATTTCGACTGTTCAAAAAAGTTGTATTTCAAGAGAAGTGGTGACAACAATTTTAAAATTTGTGAAATGACTTGATTGTATTTTTTGAATATGATAATGACACAGTCTTTGTAAAAGAAACATCTTTCAATCAAACTGTGAACGGGCAGTCGATCGTTGTGATAATATTGTTTCCATTGAAATTAACCTCTTCGAATGAAGCAATAAAAATGTGTGTTGTGTGTTCAAAAAATTTGCAAGACAGCTTATTTTGCTGTAGATATGAGCAGCCTATCTACGTTTATGTTAAAAAATATGTTAAAAGGATAGCAAAATGGTTCAGCAGGACTGAAGATTATGTTTAAAAGAATGAATATCAAGAAAGAAAGACAAGAAGTTAGAAAAATGATTACAATCTCAAACTACAAAAATGAAATTAAATTCCTCAGTCCTAGAACATACGTGAGGGTGGGAAAATTGTCTTTTATTGTATTAATGGATTGGCTTTGTAAAGGAAGTGCAATTAACAGAATTTTGAATCTGACAGAGTGTTTCTTAAAATTTCTGAAGGAAAATAATGAATTGGCCAGCATGTGCTTCATTGAAGTTAAATTTTTTTCATCAGTATTATGGCATATTTAAATAATTTAAAATTAAGATTACGAGAAAAAGATTGCATTTTTCTTATCCTATTTTGTCATATATCTTCTTTTGTGAACAATTTTTTGCTTTTATGTACTAATTTTGAAAGAAAATGCTGATCTTTTCAGAAATTCTTTTTCAGTCTGCAAGACATTAGTTGTAACCTACTTCTGTTTGCTAAGCCGGTCTAAGCAAAGTAATTAAAGCAATATATTTGTGATAATCATTCATCAGTCATATGAATTACACATCATGTGCAAGTGAACCGAGTTTTTTTTATTCATTCTTTTTAATGTATTAGAAAATTTCAAATCATTATTATTATTTACGAATGATATACTTGGAAATTATTAAAATATGAAATTGAGAGAATTTTTTTTTTTCCCGAGAAAATGTTTTCAATTGAAATTACTCTTGAATTTATTATCTTAAGAAAACTTCGAAAGTTATAAAGTAATTAAAAAAAAAAATTTTTTTTAAGTTCTTTGCTGTTTTAAAAAAAAATCAAATTTATGTTTTGTAAATAAAATATAGTAAAAATGAATAACCCAAATTCAGTTACTTATGTTTTTAGTCTGAGACAATAAAGGCAGTATAGGCCATTAATTTAAGCTTTAGCTGTATACATGTTTTTATCATTGTAAAAAGTTAACAAAAAATGTTTTAACTCGCTAACATAGGAGTCAATCACAGAATTTAATTAGTAGAATTTTTTTTAGAAACAAAGAAAGAAAGCTGCTTATTTTAAATATTCTTTCTAATAGCCTAAATCCTGCGACTGTAATTTACAGTTCCGGGCGGACATTTCATTTTTTTTATATTCCAGAAGGTCATTTTTATACTATTATGTTAGCCAGACACAATGGATAAGTTGCCAAATATTGTTCTGTTGTCATCATTTCATCTATATAATAGTAGAAATCATCTGATTGTCATAAACAATTACGGGATGATCCCTTTATCTTTCAAATGTAAGGTTTCCATTTTGATTAAACTAATCAAAATTGATTTTTCAAATAAAACTTCATAAAAGTTGCTACGATCGCAAAGAACGGTACTATTTGATAATGTGATGTTTGCAGGGTGCAAATGTCGCCAATAGTCTCTTTTTTTAACACAACAGTTAGAATTTTTTACGTTATAAATTTTAATAATGCTTTGAAGTTGAAATTAAATGTCATAGTTAATAGCATTATTAATAATAATAATTTTAAAAAGTGAAAACCATGGATTATAAATGATTCAAATTTTAATGGAATTTTATATATTAAATAAAATCAATGATAGAATTACATTTTAAATGAAATTAATGAATTTAAAAAATGGACGGGAATGGTGTTGGACAATTTATGATATATTCACCGCTAACATAAAAATACCGAGTCCATGATTACTCTATGAGAATTTTCCGATTTGGCGAAAGATTGAACAACAAGTAAATAGAATTATGTATAAATGTAACATGATTACATTGCTTAGCATACATTTAGAGGAAACCAAACTGGTTGCTAAGAACGGACATTTTCTTAACACAGTAAACATTCCAATGAAAATTTTTACTACTGAATTTTCTACTTTCGGTTTTCGATGGATTTGCACGCTTTAGGGATCAGAGATACCAAAAAACATGTTTTTACAAAATGTATGACTGTGAGTCTGTCTGTATGTTATGGACGCTCTTCCTCAAGAACTAATGCATGAAATGTAATAAAAATTTATATTCAGTTAGTCCTTGATACAAGTTGATGATCATTAGTTCTTGGTGAAAATCGTTCAACAGGTGACAATGTAACATTTTTCGCGATTTCCGCAATAGTTCTACCCCAAAAATTAATCTACGGATATACATCAAATTTCAGATTCAATTAGTACATGATATGCGTTGATATTTTCTACATTTTTGTGTAAATTCCTCAACAGGTGGCGCTGCTATGTAACACTTATCATGATTTCCGAAGTAGTTTTATCTCAAGAACTATTGCACGAATTTTCATTATACTCAGATTCAGTTAGTTCATAACAAGAATTGACATTTCCACATTTTTGCGTAAATAGTTCAATAGATGGTGCTGTTATGCAGGATTTTTCATACTGTCCGCAATGGCTCAATCTCTAGAACTAATGCATGGATTTTCATCAAACTTCAGATTAATTAGTCGTTGATATGAATTGATGTTTTCTGCCTTTTGGTGTAATAGGTCAACAGATGGTGCTGCTATGCTGCATTTTTTGTGATTTCCGCAATAACTCTATTTCTAGAGATAATGCAGGGGTTTTCATAAAACTTCATATTCAGTTATTCCTTAATATAATTTGGTGTTGTTAACATTTTGTTGTAAATCGCCCAACACGTCGCACTGCTACGCTGCATTTCTCATTATTTCCGCCATCGCTCTATCTCAAGAACTAATGCAGGGATTTTCATCAAACTTCAGATTCAGTTAGATGTTGACATAGTCAACAGTACTAAGTCAACTAACTGACATGTTGCTTAATAGAGCAACATGTCAGCCAGTTTTTGCAAACCAGATTTCCGTGTAAATTACTGAACAAGTGGCTCTGCTATGCTTCATTTGACAAGAATTACGTTATTTTAGTGATAGTCATATTTCAAGAACTAATGAATCTCATATCATTAGAATCCCCATAATGGGCATAGATAGTCATTTAATTTTTACGCTGCAATAATTAATTTTAAAATATTAACATGGATAAGACAGAAGAAATGTTTGGGATTACCACATCCGAGTAATTTTTTTCACGATTATTGCGTCATTTTTTGAGCTGCTATTAAAAAAAATACTCGGTTGTCCGTATACTTTTGTAACGCACTGTATAAGCGAACTTAGAACAAAGTACCATCTTTTAGAACTAGCTTTTAATATGCTGAACTGAATAATAAATCCTAATCAAAAAAGGTACATGAATAAGAATACATCTCATGTTTGGATTTACATTAGTCCAAACTTTATGAAAATGAGGCGCTCTTTTTGATCGTATTACGGCTAATTTGTATACTACACATTTGAACTTCTTATACCACTATTGAATTATTTCACGTTACATTATCGTAGACATTTTGTTCTCAAATATAACGCCAAAAGACATTCAAATGAGGATTTTTAGCTTAATTTTGGACGATAATGCATACCTGAAAACTCTTACGAAATTCAGAATATGTATTTTGTTGAAAATGGTTGTTTACCTGGTGAAAAACATTTAGTTTTGGGAGACAAGCTTTTAAAAACAAAATGTAAAACGAACATTTAAATATTTTTTTCCTACAAAGTTTTTTTTATAATAAACTAAATCCGTAATTCAACAACACAGTTATTTTGATATGCATATTTAAAAATCAATATTTCGTTTAGAGTTAGCAATTAACTATTTTGATTAAAATGTGAAAAATTCTTCAATTACCTTTTTCTAGTTTAATTAATTTTCATTTATTTCAAAAATTAATCTTTGACATAATTTTTATGAGTTTCCTGCTATTATAGATGAGATGTTTTGAACGTAATAAATAGGCTATTTTTTTAAATGATCGGAAAGTAAGTTATTTATTTTTTAATAATTCAGCAATTTTTAAATTTCACATCATCTTATAATTACATTTTTTATAGATGACATATAAGAGACGTAAAACAAAATACATTTCATAGTTTTTAAACATATTCATCGTTAATTTAAATTTTTTCTTTAATATGAAAGCAGAATTTTAATTAAAAAAGAAATATTTTTCATTAGACTTAACTGTAGAGTCAATTTTATTAATTAAATTCTAAAAATATAATTCATAAAACTCATTTTATTTTGAAACTTCATTAAAAGTACAGAGAATGATTATAAAGTAAGATACTAACAACGCATGTTATTGAAATCCATGTAATTTATTTAGTTTACCCATTACCATTTTACCATTTAATAATCCCAAAACTATGGATCACACAAATCAATCATGTTTCCATGAAGCAAAAGAACATTCATTATTTGAATTATGATTCGCTAAAATTTGTTTCGAAAACGTGAGAGAAGTCGCATCGAATTTCAAAACGCTACTGGTCGCTTTAGATCTTTTTGCCATCGGTTTTCGGATGCAAAAAGGGGTAAACATAAAACATTTGTATTTAATATTCGATTATAACATTTGAAGTAAATTATCAATAATTATTTGTATCTATAACTAAATCTTCATCCACAGTTTTGGAGAAGAAAATCAAAAATAATAAATTAACATATAATAAACAATTTTAAAGTGCATTTTTATAATTAAATCAACACTAAATGCATTTTTTATTAGTAGCACAAGCTTTTGTTATGATTGTACTTCCTTCTCACCCGAGAATTATCTGTTAAAATTTTCACTTACATTCTCTATATGGAATTTTGCATTTATCAAATAATGGATTGTGCTAAATTTCCTGTAAGTTATTATTCTCTGAGCAAAAAAAAAAAAAAAAAAAAAAAAAAAAAAAGTGTGAATTTGTGAAAAATGTGAATTTGTATCGTTTTAATTTATGGGCATAGCTGATACAAGATAAAGAACAAAGAACTCTCATACAAAAATTGCGATTCCGAACAATATAAAAGTATTACATTTTGTTATTAAACAACACATTTCATAAGCAGATATTTTTATATAAACAAACTAAACCGAAATCTATAATTAAGATACATTTGAACATTATGCTTAATTATTAAGACATTTCAGACAAATCGACGTGTTTGCACCAAAGATAAGCGGAAAAAGACATGATTTGATAGAAAGTCGTTTAATATATTCTAACCATTTCGTTTATGGTGAAAATGTTTTAACCATTTGACGGCTATGCAGAGCTATCGTACCTCCAGATTTCAAGTCCAAACATGCTAAACGGCTCTACTATTACGCTGTCATTTCAGTGGGAGTCTGTATCTCAGCAAGAGCGGCAAAATATTTGCTCACGCGCAGGTCCAAAAAAGGTTGGAATCCTATGGTGTATACAAAAGAATTCGGAAGAAAAATTGATTATGATATATAGTTGTTGGAAGTTTTTGTTCTGCTGGGGTATGAATTTTGAAACTTATCTAAGTTTTAATGCATTAAGTGACGTCTATATGTTTAGTTTAGTTTGATAACATGTGATGTTTCAAAATTGAGATAAGTTTCGCATTAGACTGGCATAGGTTCATTTTTAGTCCAAACATACTCAATCCTATATGAGTGCTTCGATTCACTCATTTTTGAAAACTTATTTTTTTCAGTGCATTCAAAATAATTCGGTTGAAAAATTAATTATGATCCATAGTTGTTGGAAATGTGTGTTCTACTGTGATATGCATTTTTAAACTTATCTAAGCATTAATGTATTAAGTGACGCTTATATGTTTAGTTTAATTTGGTAACATGTTTCAAAATTGAGATAATTTTGGCATTAGACTGGCATAGATTCATTTTTGATCCAAACATACTCAATTCTATTGGGCTGTTCGGAAAATCCTTTCCATTTGGGAAAATTAGTTCGTACCGGAAAATTCTGTTATTTAATTATTAGTTATTGCTTCTGATATCTAATGCTACGAATTGATTTTCCCAAACGGAAAGGACTTTCCGAACAACCCAATATATGAGTGCATCGATTTATTCATTCTTGAAAACTTAATTTTTTCAGTGCACTCAAAAGAATTCTGTTAACTGATTATGATCTATAGCTGTTGGAAGAGTGTGTTCGGTTGTGGTATGCATTTTTAAATTTATCTAAGTTTTAATGCATTAAGTGACGTCTATAAATTCCATAAATCATTTACACAATTTTTCCTTGGCTGCACAAAATATTTAGTGTACAGCAAATGGTTTGGAAGCAGTAAATAAATTTGTACTAATCCATGCGTTATTTTATTAATTGACATTTTTAGATATATCATTTCACAGCATTAAAAAACGAATTTGTCTAATAATACTTGGTTACTGATGTATAATGTTTCATAATATTTTCCTTACGCACGTTTGTTCATTCTTCTTTAATTTTTTAAGAGTTTAAATTGACGTTACATATGTAAGTAAATTACTTCTGAAACTGGACACTAAAATGTGCTAAAACGGAAAAATCCATATTAGCCCGAATACATTAAAAGAACCCGTTAAGAAGAAAAATGAAAAAAAAAATCATAAATGATTTGATCTCAGAAATATATAAAAAGGAACGTCTTTTGAATGACGGAAAGACATTTTTTCATTAAGATATAAGTGGATGAAAAACTTTTTCATTTCTCTTTTCCTTTTCAATGTAATGGAATACGTTGTCTCCTAGTTGTCAAGTATAATAATAAGACCAAATATCTTTTTACCTATCATGAATAGTAGTACATTAAAAAATGGTGTTAAGTTTTCTGTGTGTATTTTTTTTTATTATTAAAAAAGAAGAATCGGCATACATTTGATATAATGTTTAAATTTCTTATATTTATTAATTTCATTAGAACGCGTTTAATACAATCATGGATAAAACTAGGTCGCGGATAATAGGTGAATTTTCATCTTAAAAACGGTTGATAATTTTAATAGTAGTAAGTTTATCATACCTTTTACGAACAGAAAGAGTGGAATGACGACTAATATGAACAAAACCTCTATTCATTTCAATATAATGTTTGGCGAAAAGTATCACAGAATAAGGAAATAATACTCTTTTCAAAATATTCGCTCTCATTAAGGGTATTTTTACATTATATCCGTCTATCAACAGGTAGTAAATTATCAGTACTACCAGACAATATTTCACGTTCAAAGAGACAAGAACACACACATTTTGTAGCATAGAATAAGGAAAAAAAATCTCTTTTCAAAGTAGTCGCTCTCATTGATTGTAGTTTGTCCACTTTGCAATAATTTCTAAAAAAATTTATTCTGTTTGAAAAAAATAAATACGTTTAAATAACTGCGATTTTATGATTTTCGAACAACAATACTTTCTAGTATCAATCATTTCCGAATAGAAAATAAATTAAAACTTATGTCATTAATTTACCTATTTTGATTTAGGAACAGCCTTAATAATAGTAATTAGTTACGTGCAAGTTTTAATGACTTCATTATCTTCAAGTTTCTTACTGCTAACCGTTAATACAATGACTTTGTACTTCTATTGCTTCACGTGATAACCAAATTTGGCTTTTTTTGTAGTAGTTTAACAATAATTATTGTAAGAGCTATTAATGTATTTGCTTCATAAAATTTATTTACGATGGAAAAATTTCGAAATATTTTTCAAACAAGTTGCTTTATACTGTTTATTTTAATCGTTCTTTAATATTTATATTATTAGGTAATAAAAATAATATAATAAAAATAAAATATGAGTATAATATGTTACAGAGTAAACAAAACATTATATACAGTTTTAAACAATGAAATGCATATTTTATTTTATGTAGTACATGTTTGAAAAACGATGTTAATTTGAATTAATTTGAGTTCCTCTAAAGGAATTTTATAATGCACTACATAAAAATAATGGTAAATTTAAAATACTTATAAAAATCACTTATGGACCATTAAACTATAAAATGGATATCTTATACTGGAAAACATGCCTTAATGACGTATGTTATCCATTAAAAGTGATTGATTTGATTTTCAATAAATTAATTTTCATCATCCACTACATGAAAATAATTTAAACTTGCTTATAAAATGTTAAACAAGGAAATGCGCATTTTATTATAAAATGCATACTTAAATAACAAATGTTATCTTTTAAAATTAATTGGTTTGACTTTGATTAAATTAAATTTCAAATACCACATAAAAGTAATTAAATTTATATTTTTGGGGGGATTTGCTTACAAATGTAGAACTATAAACTGATAATAGTCAAGGCCAGCATCCTTTTTTCTTTCACGTACACCTTTCTTGGAATTTTCATTTCGAAACGACCCCATTTCTCATAAACACGTCCTACTCCTTCCCGCTTTTATTGATTTAGGTAACGCAAACGTGCTGTTTTTTACCAGCTATATTTTTATAACAACCATATTATAAATCGATGGAAATTACATTGCAATGTCCAAGATTATTGTGACGATTTCTACCATTACCAATATTATCTTCACATACACCCAGGTTGGGAACCGCTGGTTTAAGCCATGAAGTTTTAATGCGTTACTTAAAACTTAGGAGACCACTCGACTCGCTCAATGAGATCTGGGTGATAATGTTAAGGGGTCAGGTACCTTTTGAACTAACAAAATGCGGGAAAAAGTGTTCTCTGTAAGAATTGCAGTTACTCTATATCTAATTGAATTTTGACTATAAAATTGAAAGCACGTATTAAGAAGTATTTTTTTATTAGTTAAAGTGGTTAAAAAATGTACACAATTTCGCAATGTTTTTAAAATTATTTTTAAAGATAACACAATTTTTACGAAAGAATAAATCTTGCATGCCTTGCGTGCACGATTTTTCAAATTTGAATTGCTAAAACAAACCAAGATTTTTTTTTCTGAGCAGGGATATAATGTGTTTTTAAAATGACCTACGATCAAAAATATAAAACTTATAGATCCAGAGAAAAAAATTATTTTTTTAAAAAATTCGAAATATCGAGATTTTTTTTACAAGAAAGTAGTCGTAAATTCTAAACTTCTAATTTGAGGAACATAATAGTAGGTCATTTTGTGCCTCTATACGTTTAATACAACCAGCGAAAATTTTGTGAAATTCTACACGCAACCATTTTTCAGAAATCGTGCGCGCAATGATCAAAATCGCTGTTTTGAGAAAATTGACTTCAAAGTTTACATTACCCATTGGTCGTATAGGAAACGCGCAAAATGTTTTGGGCATAACTCTTTTTCTAATGCAAATTTTTGAATGCAGTTTGTTTTTGAATGTTCCTTAAGAATCATATTTAATTATGAACTATTTTTTTTTAAATCGATTTTTGGATTCTTTAAAGGGTACCTGACCCCTTAAGTCTTCGGGGGAGTTATTTTCTAATACATTGCTCAAATTTTAATATTTTTACATGATTTTTTTGGTTAGGATAGCTGAGAACAAACTAGAACCGGGCTAGTTTTTACTTTTTCGATTTTAGTTTCAGATTTTTTTTTACTTGCTTTATTTTTAAAAATCGGTTCAAACCGGTTCTGAAATTGAAACTATCATAATATCACAAATAAATAATCAAAATCGAAAAAAAAACCAGCCCAGTTGTAGATTGTCCTCAACTATCCTATGGAAAAAAAAGCGTAAAAATATTAAAACTTGAGCAAGATACAACCCCCCCCCCCATAGACGTAACATCATCATCCGGGTCTTTTTGAACGAGTCCCGTGACTCCATTTAATAGATACAGAGATATATAGAACTGCTTACTACGTAACAGATATAAAATTGTAAAGAAATTTTGAAGATTAAAAAAAGTAATGTTTATGCTCTTGTTAAAAAATCAATGATGACAAAAATGTGAATGATGTGATGACAAAATTATGGTGACAAAAATAGTTATGATATCATGCAGAATACTATAGCGAAATTATTATATAGTGAAGTTTTATAATTGGTTACCATGCATTATAAAAGTTAAAAAATAACTGTTCACGTGCTTTTCTTTACGAGAACGAGTGCATTGGTTCAAGATTTCTTATC
Source organism: Maratus speculifer (assembly GCA_964019185.1). Lineage (NCBI taxonomy): Eukaryota > Metazoa > Arthropoda > Arachnida > Araneae > Salticidae > Maratus > Maratus speculifer. The sequence continues at coordinate 83,920,811 of OZ025296.1, forward strand.
AACTACAAATTTATATTTTTTACGCAAATAAAATTGTGTAAATATTTTAAAAAATTATATATTCTATTTTTAATTAATATATTTTTTAAATTAATTTACATCTATACAAATGTAGTTATTACAATATTCCGTGCATCAATACAGCATTACATAGAATAACATATAATTTTATTTTTTTCGTTATATCTAGAATATAATATTAGTAAGAACATAAAAATACACAATCTTTGTTTATAATAAATTTAATTCCAATCATATAAATTGTTTTATTTTGTTACCGTGTTATCCAGTTTCTTGAAAATATTAACAATATTCTATTTTAATAGAATATCTATGTCATTCTATTAACAATTATTCTAACAATTAACATATAACAGTTATTCAATCTATGAGGAACAATAACAACAGACAAATTTTATTTTGCAGATTTTTTTATTCCAGTTGCTGGATGTTCAAAGAATTTAAATGCAAAAGCCACTTTTATTTTCTTTGTGACAATTTTAGGTAGATTCCGTAAGAAATACTAGGGGAAGGTGGTGTACCTCGGAGGTAATTTCAAACTTTGATTTTTTACAAGAAAAGTGTTTGGAAAATATTTGTAAAACATTTTTTTTCAAAAATTTAAGGATCTTAGCTATTACATATTTTTTTCTGAAATGTCCAAATATATTTCTTCACTACATTTTTATTTTTTTAAAAATAGCTTACAATACAGCCAAGGTACACCACCGGTGGTGTACCTTGGAGGTAGGTATGGTGTACCTTGGAGGTATTTGTTTTTAACAGATTAAGTACTACACAGCATGAAATAAAGCTGATTTATTATTTGTTTACAGTAATATGATTTAATATAAGACAACTTTAGGCTAATATAAGTCTAATTAGTTTAAATTTACAATTTTAAGAACACAAAATCGTTCATATAACTGAAATAATAAAGTTTGAACAGTTTAGCCATAAAATAAAGTTTAGTCAAATACAAATAACCACTGTTTAACACTCCCTCTTTATATCTAACATCTTTAGTTATATTCCACATTCAGGTGATCTAAATTTATACCAAATGATAATTTTTCAAGCTGCTTTGCAGAACCTCCTGTGGCAATGGGATGTGGCATCTTAAAGACAACATCTGATTTATCCAACTCGTAAAATTTTTTATCTTCATATTATCATAATAAATATATATATATAAATAATTATTTATATATTTATTAAAATATTTATTCATTGTTTAATACTAGGATTAGATAACTTTGATTTTGAATTTTTACTTAGGCTTCATCAATTTAATAGCCTAACATTTAAACTTAGGCCCATTTGCCCAGCCCAGTACTTTGGTTATTAAAGTAAAGAAATACTTTCTAACAAATTTTACTCTGAATTATTAATAAATTTAGCAGGTGTATACCTTGGAGGTACCTCCAAGGTACACAACATTAGCTACCTCCAAGGTACACTACAAGCAAGTGTTTTACAAAAATGATTTCCACATCTTCATATTTTAGATTTAGCCATTTTCAAGCATACATAAATGTAGCTGAAAGCATGCATTTCAACTTGTGATAATCAGTTTAAAACAAAAGTTGATGCTTACAGTTATGGAAGAAAAAGAATATGTCCTTGAAAAGTAACTTTTTGGTACTGAAAATAAACTTTGTTTTTTACCGCAGCAACAAGTGTGTTGATTAATAGTAGAAGAACTTCCCATGAGCCTCTAGTAACAAATACATGCAAATAATATTTTAGTTTAAATTTATCACTCAAGGTGGCTGCACAATCAATGTGCCTCCAAGGTACACATCCCTCCAAGGTACACCACCTTCCCCTACCTATTGCAATCGCACCAGTTTATATATCTATCTATCTATCTATCTATCTATCTATATATATATATATCTCACTTTTTTATGGACACGATAACTTCTATAATTCTTCACGAATCTCCACAAAACTGGTACATAAAATCAATGGGGATAAAATCTTGGCTGAGTTCGTAATGACCAAGGGGGTCGGAATAGGGGGCATTTTTGTGAAAACCGAAAAAACGCCATAACTTCTTAATTAAAGTAGATATCGAATCGGTTTAAAGTTTATATTACTTCTTAAAAATGGGCCAAAAGTATATGCATGACAGATTTTTGATAAATTTAGAAGTGGGCTCAAGGGGCGAAAAAAACAGGGATTTTAAGAGAACAAAATTCACAATTTCGTCAATTTTCAAGATATCAAGTCCAATTAAATTTTTTGTAAATGTTCTTAAAATTATCTAAAACTTTTGTATTTACAAGTTTTTGATAGGACCAACTTTTATCGATGAAAAAAATTAAAAACGAAAAGAAAAAGGGCGCTGAAAAAAGAGAAAAATCCATAACTCCGCCAATTTTTAAGATATCAAATCTGATTAAATTTATTTTACATCTTCTCAAAAATATCTACAACTTTTATATTGACAAGTTTTTCATAGGACCAATTCGTATAGCAAAAAGAAATTAAACAAAAATAGAAGTTGGAGAAAAAAAACCTCAAATCCAAACTGCTTATATTCTGACTCATTTTTAAATTCATTTTTGATTTTAAACGCATCCAAATGGTAGATCCTCTTATTTAGAAACTGTATAAAGTGACGCATTGGTCAATTTTCTGATAAAGACAGAATATATTTCAAAAAAGGCTACCAAAAAGGGTATTTTGAACAGAATTTCCGAAAGTCATCGGGACTGAAAATTGAAGGAAGTATTCAAACAAGAAATTGCGTTTTTTTTTTGACTCGTTTTTAATTCCATTTTTGTTCTCAAACGCATCCAATTTATAGATCCTTTTATTTAGGAACTTTATAATGTGATGCATTGGTCAGCTTTTTGATAAAGACGGAATATATTTCAAAAAAGGCTACCAAAAAGGGTATTTTGAACAAAATTTTCAGAAATCATCGTGACTGAAAATAGGAAGTGTTCAAATAAGAAATAACGTTTTTTTCTGACTCGTTTTTAAATCCATTTTTGCTCTCAAATGCATCCAATTTACAGATCCTCTTATTTAGGAACTATATAATGTGATGCATTGATCGGTTTTTTGATAAAGACAGAATATATTTTGAAAAAGGCTACCAAAAATGCGTATTTTGAACAGAATTTCCCGAAGTCTTCGAGATTTGAAAATTTAAAGAAGTTTTCACATGGCAAATTGCGTTTTTTATGACTCGTTTTAAAATCCATTTTCGCTCTCAAATGCATCCAATTTACAAATCCTCTTATTTAGGAACTATATACTGTGACGCATTGGCCAATTTTTTGATAAAGATAGAATATATTTTTAAAAATACTGTCAAAGTGAGTATTTCACACAAAATTTTCCGAAGCAATCATTATTAAAGAATTAAGGATGTATTCAAACAACAAATCGGTTATTTTATGACTCATTTTTAAATTCGATTTTTTTCTCAAATGCATTCAACTGACAGTTTTTTGTTATTTAGGAACTGTATAATGTACTGCTTTGGTCGATTTTTTAATAAATTCAGAATCTATTTCAAAATATGTTGTCAAAATGGACATTTGAGCTGAATTTTTCTTAAGATGATTCTGATAAAACCAGTTTTTGCAGAAAAATGAAATTAAAAATTTTTCATAAACGGCCAATGAAGTTATTAAACTGGGTTTATCTCTAATCATATATATATATTTTTGTTTTTGAAATGAGCACTCTTCGAAATCTACCTCCGCCTATAGGCCCAGCCGACAGGGATTTTTTGGTTTATTGAAACTGTTAATTTAGTTTTCTCATTTTCAACTTAAAAAAAGTAATTTCTAACACCAATAATACAAACATAATAAGTTTCGACTTTACTGAAAAAAATCATTCTATGATTATGCATATTTAGGTTCTTTTTCATATCAATTTTATTATCATCAATATAAAAAATCATATACTAAAATTTTATTCTGTTTCTTTGATTTTTTCATACCATTTTTTATTTTCCTTTTAGGTAGCTTTCATTACAAAAAGTAAAAAGCTACCTATTGCAGCCGTCCGGAGGAAAGCACTTCCGGAAAATTTTGGTATATTTTCACCGATCATGACCCCCAGACCCCAAAACCACCCTCCGTTCAAATGTTGAGATATATATATAACCATATATATATATATATATATATATATATATATATCTGATTTTTGTCATGCGATAACTAACGTATTTATGAACCGATTTGAATGAAACTTGGTATGTACATAGTACATACAAATGTCTCGACCGAGTTCGTTGGCCAGCATCATTCGCCATTTTGTTTCAAAATGGCGGCCATTTTAAATTTTTAAAAAAATTTAAAATTCAAAATTAAATGCGAAAAAATTAAAAGTTGAAAAATATTTTTCTTTTACGTGTTAGAACTTAAAACAAAGATTCCAGAACACTTTTTATTTTGTCTATATCTTACAAAATGATTCAGTTATAGCACTTTGAATTTTTCTTATGGCTGACATTTTGAAACGATCTGATTTTTGTCACGTAATAACACGCGCATTTATGAACCGATTTCAATGAAACTTGGTATGTACATAGTACATACAAATGTCTCGACCGAGTTCGTTGGCCAGCATCATCCGCCATTTTGTTTCAAAATGGTGGCCATTTTAAATTTTTTAAAAAATTTAAAATTTGAAACTAAATGCAAAAAAATCAAAATTTGAAAAATATTTTTCTTTTACGTGTTAGAACCTAAAACAACGATTCCAGAACACTTTTTATTTTGTCTATATCTTACAAAATGATTGAGTTATAGCACTTTGAATTTTTCATATGGCTGACATTTTGAAACGATCTGATTTTGTCACGTAATAACACGCGCATTTATGAACCGATTTCAATGGAACTTGGTATGTACATAGTACATACAAATGTCTCGATCGAGTTCGTTGGCCAGCATCATCCGCCATTTTGTTTCAAAATGGTGGCCATTTTAAATTTTTTAAAAAATTTAAAATTTAAAACTAAATGCAAAAAAATCAAAATTTGAAAAATATTTTTCTTTTACGTGTTAGAACTTAAAACAACGATTCCAGAACACTTTTTATTTTGCCTATATCTTACAAAATGATTGAGTTATAGCACTCTGAATTTTTCATATGACTGACATTTTGAAACGATCTGATTTTGTCACGTGATAACACGCGTATTTATGAACCGATTTCAATGGAACTTGGTATGTACATAGTACATACAAATGTCTCGACCGAGTTCGTTGGCCAACATCATCCACCATTTTGTTTCAAAATGGTAGCCATTTTAAATTTTAAAAAATTTTTAAAGTTTAAAATTAAATGCAAAAAAATTAAAAGCTGAAAAATATTTTTCTTTTACGTATTAAAACTTAAAACAATGATTCCAGAACACTTTTTGTTTTGTCTATATCTTAATAAAATGATTGAGTTATAGCACTTTGATTTTTGCTTATGGCTGACATTTTGAAACGGTCTGATCTGAACGATCCATCATGTTGCTTTAAAATGGTTTACACTTTATGATATCGTGGAATTTGGTGACTCTCTAAATCGCTTAAAATAAAACCAGGTTGAATAAAAGATGACTAATTTCTAAAAATTCCTATTAATATTCAGTCTTGACAAAAACTAGCATTCACGACGACTTATAAAATCACTAATTTTATAAGATTATTTCCACTAATTTGAGTTTAGTATTTTTGAACAATGTAACTTACTTTAAAATAAATAAATAAATGTATAAGTATATGAAAGCTACCTCTTCCTCCCGGCATTGCCAGAAGGACTTTTCTGATATCAGATGTTTAATCAGCAAGGTCAAAATCTTAAAAAACAACTTTTAATGCATTAGTACTGATTTTCATACTGTAATCCCGTTTTTGACATTTCTAACCTTGCAGCAGGTAGTGGTTCGAATTGCATTTTTGACTGTAAAAAAATGTGAAGTCTTTATTTTCATATTAAACATGCTTTTGATAATTTTGAAATATAATTTATACATTTGATGACAATAACTGGTAATGGTAGATAATTGCATAGTCGATAGTATACAATAGACGACCAGTATATATTAATTTGCTGCTAAATCATAATATTTAAATTATAAAGAAATTCGGTACATTGTTAAAAATTTGCAGGAAATTGTTCAGTCCTTCAATCGTTTTCTCATTAAATAATTATATAATAGTAATTTTACTGTCTTATGACATTAAAATGAACAATGATATGGTCAGAATCGAGTTAAATAACAGTTATATCGCTTATCTATAAGAAAAGTGACACATCTCGACAAAAATAAATTTCGAAGGACAGACAAAAGAAAATTTGCATGATTTTTCTGTGGAATGAAATTATAGCACTTAACTCTGCATTGAGGAATACAAAAGTGTATAAAAGTGTACAGAATGAAGAGATATGGTGTGGTTTAGATGGTACAATAAATTTATCTCCCCATGCAATCCACCTTACGTCTTTGGTCAAGAATGGACAAATAGCATAATAAAGTGCTTTTCCGTATAACTACACTTATGAAACTGTTTGTGTAGCATACATACTCATCTTTGACAATTTAGTCGCAATCTATGACAGATCTACTGATGGAATAAAAAGCAAAAGGAATTTTTGCGAGACGTGCAACTTTTCTTGCGGGTGAGCGATATAACCATTTTCTATGACAAAGTTCGAATGACTGGATAGTTTGCTGTAAATTCTAAGAGTGTACATTATGTTTGCCATCAACTTTCTTGGTTTAGCTAATGAAATCCATCAGTTAATCGTTCTCATATATTTGTGCTTTCCACTCTTTTTGAAGAATTGCGAACAGTATTTCCTCTAACATTTTTTCTTGTTCTTGCAAGAGTAATTGATAAAAAATTAAAAAGGAAGTAAACAACAAACATGATAACAAATTAATATGCGGAATTATAATATAACTTGCAGGGAGGAAAATCCGAACCATAGCTTCAAGCTGTACGCTTGATGGAGTGTTTTCTTATGGACGGTCGAAACCCATTTGATATTTTATCATTTTGACAGCAGTTATACAATAAAAGGAAAATAAATTATTTTTTCTTATTTATACAATGTTTAAATTTATGGTAATAAAGTTCCCACACGTTGTGATGTAAATTTCAAGTGCGTTGTAAATCGAAGGTGTGCTTGAAATACGGTGGGGAATTTAAAACCCTAATGTATTATAACTTTCAAGTTAAATAACATTAGGCTGCAAATGATTGTTATGTTTTTAATGAAGGTGTACTTCAAATTTCAAAAACAGTGCTATACTGTTGCAGCTCAATTTATTGCACTGTTGTAATTTTGCTGAACAATGTGCCATAAATTTAAAATAAGTTGTAAATTAAAATAATACTGATCAATAAAATAATTTCTCTATTGTTCATTGTGCAAATGGACCTATTGTACATATCAAACGCTGGAGCTATCATGCTTTGTTTATAGATAAATTAATATTAAAACTAAATTACACTCACATTTATATTCTTATAAGAAGGTATTCAATCGAAAGATTTGTTATTCAAATTTTAATAAATACATATAACTTTCCTTAACTTGCTTTTCGATTGAAAGCAAATAAGTACAACATTGACGAAATGTTAGATTTATATTGATTCTTTGCAAAGAGATACGTATTTAATCTATTCAATAGTATTCTATACAACGTTTTCAATTAAACTTCTAATATTGACTTATAAAATGATTAATTTATTCAAAAACTATAAGTGATTGTTTAAAATTTGAAGAATAACTTCTATAAAAAATATAAATTAAAATAGAAAAATTTCATTTAATATTCTGTAGTAAGTGATTTTCCAGATAAATAAAAGTTCCTTTAAGATACATCATTTATCTTAAGTAAACCAACGTCTGGAAAATTTTATTACGTTCTACTTTCCTGATAAATTAGATTTATGTAAAAATGATTAATCTGTGTTACAAAGAACCAATAATTCGATAGTAGAACATATTTCAGAGATTGAAAGATATTATATTTTTCCTAAGTAATGATTTCTTAGGTTTCTTAAATTATGGTAAGATGAATTATTTAGCTTGTTTGATCAAAAATAAATAATTAAAAATGATAGAAAAACTAAATATAATAAATAAACGCATTCAATTTTTATAAAATATTTTTAAATTTAATAATTGTCCAACAATTTTAATTAAAATTCCAACTGCAATGAAATTTTTATTTTAGTGTAATAATTAAAACAATCTATTTATATATTATGTTATCGTATGTGGCACAGAAATCGCGATTATTTGTTAATTGTTTAATGACAACGGCCAGATGAAACGCATCTCAGTAATAGACCGAGGTGAATCAATAATACTGGAGGTGCCTTGCCAGGTGAAGGTCTCGTCATCTGATCAAGGCTCTAAATTACGAGATCATCTTGCGAAGCCATTTGCAGTTCAAACAACAGGATGTACCATTAATTAACAGGCGAAACAAAGTATGTTCAACGACAAGCAAATACTGCAAAAATGATGGCATGCGAAGCAAACTTTATTGCCGCTACGTGGCGATTAGGCGGTTGTCCGCCCCGATACCAGGTATCTAACTCGTTAGGCTGAGATAACTCGGCAGGTAGGGGCCTGGTCATCGGTTAGAAAGAAAGAAAGCGGTAAATCGGGTTTCTTTATTTATGTTTCGCTTTTCCGTTGAAATCTATTTTTTGCAATTATGAATCTTCAAAATATCACTATTTTTTTTTTCATTTTCAGTTAAAATATATAAATAAATTTCATGAGTTTTAAATATTTCAGTTTCAAATTAAAGTTATTTATGGTAAATGAAAAAAATATTCAAGAGTAATATTTTAAAAGAAATAAATGAATACGAAAAAATGCCACGGAGCAATGTTTGGCGATTAACAGCCTGTGGCAAGCTGGCACAAAAATGAATTCTTGATTTCTATAGCAGAATCTTTTGATTTGGCAAAGAATTTTTATTTTAGTGCATTGAATTTTTTTAGTAAATATTATTTTAGTAAATTGTATAGTAAATTAAACTGTGAATAAAACTTATATGATACAATGCTTAGCATTACCTTCAGAGTTAATTTCAGATTCCCCAAGAAAATTTGAGATTTTGTGTTTTCAATGGTAAAAAAGTACAACCCTCCCCCTTCCAGGGTCACAAAAATCCCTCCCGGAGAAAAGAGTAATTCATCACTGATTGTATAAAAAAGAGACAAAACTGGACGCAGAGGGAAGCTAGTACTAAGAAATATATAATCCTGAAATATACAGCATTCTCACCAAAGTTCCTTGTCTCACTATTAAATTCAGAACGGCTTCTTTTGTATTCATAAAGGTGATGTCTGGGTATAGTGCTAAGGAAAGAAACGGCGTACGGTGCCACGTGGTGAAAGATTATGGAATTAGCTTTTCTATTTCTAAAACGGAAAGGGATAGGGAAAAAAGAGATTTACAAGGTCGCAGAAAATCTCGATTTAGTATAAAAAGAAAGCGTGTGTATGTTAATGTGAAGAATAGAACTATAAATCTTTTAACTGCTGACGAAATCAGACGCGACTACCAACGTTTTATTTAATAACTTAATTTTGTGATTATATTAGACAACAGATAGTTTTCTGATATAAAAATAAGAAAATACATACGTTACACGTATGCAAAATACGGCCATCATTGTGAAAAATTGTCCTTCTCAGGCAAGGCCGCAAACGTTTATAACGATTACACATACTTTCTACAGAGGTACAGTGTTGCCAGTGGTCTACTTTTTTTAAATTCAGATTTCATGATTGGCACCACTCTTTTTAAACGGTAAATTATCTTTTGTTTTCGCCTTAATTATCATGTCGTTGAAAAAGGCACATTTTATCATTTGCAAAGAGTGGTGCCAATCAAGAATCTGAATTTCAAAAAAGTAGCCCATCTGGCAACACTGCAGAGGTGCATATACGTCTACAGCAATTATCTCGTGGTTAACCCCTTCGAGACGAGAGAGTTTTGCTTAATTTTTAATCTTTAACCACCGGTTTTTCAAAACAGAAAATTTTCGGAAATTGAATCTCGAAAACGCTCTGATTAAGTAAGGTAAATTTCACGATAGAAAATAACTGATGAGTTTAATGCAGGATTCTTAGTAACTAAAACAGCAAGTATACCGGTCGCGCGTCCCCAAAGGGTTAAAATGCGCATTTGTATTTTCGTGTTTTCTTACACTGTTACGCCAAGAAATTTGAACGGAAGGAGAAAAGATTATCTTTCGGACAAATGTGCATTGCAGCTGACGGTGAAAAGTTTTAACTCCTCAAATAAAGTTGGTTTTTTTTTCTTTCCAGAAACGTTTTATCACGTCACAAGAAAATCACGAAAAAACAAATGCACGTTTTGACCGTTTTATTGTTCGCATTAATATCCAAAAACTATCTTTGCGTACTACATCGATAATGCTCTGCAAATTTGTAAATTCCCCTTTTTCCATATCTCTTTCCATTTTCGAGATGAGTAGTGCATGGTTACTTTATTGTATTTAGACACCACTTTATAAATATAGCAGCAACTGTTCCAAAATTAAGGGTGGTAAGGAACCTTAGTGGGAACGCTGTATAAAATTTTCATCAATGTGTCAATGTACTGTTTGGCAGTGTATAGTTTTCAATTCTCAATGCATTGGGCTCCGGCTTCTTAATTATTAAAAAGATCTCAACACAGAAGTTCATGGCATTTTCATTAGCTTCTTGGATAATTAATTCAAGTTATGTTATGTAATTAAGACTTGGTATTGGAACCTGATGCTTTCTATAACATTTCAATCTTTCTCGATTTAGTTTCTTAACACTTGATGCTGTTCAAGTTTTACTTTTGCCATAGTTTTAAATATATGTGCTGATATTTTACATACATTTTAAGCAGATATGTACTGATATTTTTAAAAGATTTATCGATGAAATTATAGTTTTAGAAATCTTGTGTTTGAAAATTGCCAAGCATTTTTTCTTTTAGTGCCCAATTGAATTTGTAGTGTCCTGTACTATAAAAATATTATCGTATGAAAACTGAAAATTTTAATTCTATTCTCGTTTTTCTGATTAATTGAGGCTATGTGTAGTAGGTGTAGTGGTTTTAGGATATTATGTTTTAGGTAGATTGTGGATTTATCATGTATAGAGATTACTATTATGTCTTTTAGAACCATTTTCTCTTTTTATTTCTTTTTATTATATTAAAATATATTTTATCCATACAAAAAGAAAAATAAATAAATAAAAGAAAAGAAAAAGAAAAAATCTTATTAATAATAAAGGCAGCAAATAACTTTCTTGTTTCCGCCAACACATGGGTAAGAATGAAAAATGCACAAAATACTTTTAGAAATAAACTGCTACACTAAATTTTGTCAAAATATTTCTATCAAAATAAGAAGTTTGAAGCAATAAGCACGTATTTCTTGGAGTTCCAACTGGAAATGAAATTCAGTTAGGAATTTATTTCCTACTACCTGTTGTAAAACAAATTTATTCAATTTTACGTTTGAGAATTTATTGATCTCTTTTCCACATTTAGTTTGTTTCCTCAAAGGCTTTTTCTGTTTTCGTCTTTATTTTCTTAACTCCTTCTTAACTTAAAATTTAAGCTAATCTGGAAGTAACTTTTAAGTTTTCGAGTTAAAGGAAATCATTTATAATTAACAGCTATCTATCTATCTCTATACATAGATAAATATACACACTATATGACCAATGAGGACCAAATATATTATAATATTCAAATATAGTATATGGTACACACAATTGCTAGTAGACAAAATTGCCCGTACTACTATATTCGAAAACAGTCCAACATGTTTTTGCTTCGTTTTGAAAACAACGGATTTTGAGCTTATTCTATCGATGATAATTTTCAAAATTGTCAAGCTATATTTTTGAGACTTTTACAAGAGTTGCTCTATACACTTTGTTAACACATGATGTATTCCATATTTTGACTGTATTCGCACATGCGCAGTGAAACATTGTTTCGTGAATCTGCTCATTTTTCATGCAATTTTTACTTTTCTTAATTGTGATTACACAGTGTTGTGTATATTGTTTGTCAAATTTGCTGAAAAAACATTGTTTTATATTAAGAACTCTGTAAAGTATAAGCAATAAACTTGAGTGAAATTTGGGATTGTAATTATAAAAACATTAATTTGTCTGCGAGTATACATGTTATCATCATAAAAACGAACACTGTTTATTACTATAAGCTTCTTAAATATGTTACACAGTTTGAAAGCTTTTGCTGCATTAGTTTTTCCAGGTTTATTCGAAAGATATTTCTTCTCTTTCAGCTTGTTGGAAAAGAAGTCCCTATGAAGTTTCGAGAAAAAATCTTCGCGGAAATATATAGTCTGTACGATTTTTCAATACACCTGAAGTATCAAGAATATTCCGGATGCGTTTTTCGAGATATTTAACAAAACGTCTAAAATCCTAAGTGACCGGTCACATTTGGCCATCTAATGAATTTTTCATGAAACGTTTAATCACGAAATTAAACAGGCGACCAACAATAAAGTGAATAAAACAATAGTTACGATCATACTGTAAGATAAAGATCCCTAAATGATCAGTAACTACGGCGCAAAACTTAGGCGAATCTACTACAATATTTGTGCGTAAATAAGATGTATATTTTTTGTAGCTATAAGATCTTCTTTATGAAATTGGAAATTTTTCTGCATGTTTTTTGTTTTTAACGTTTAGTTTTAAACGAAATTTAATGCTATTTTCATGAAACTTGAATTAGTAGAACAGAAGTAATATTCTATATTGAAACTATAAAAGTTATTTAAATATTTATCCATTTTTAATAAATGACTTTGAACTAAGGAGTTACTCTGATCAATAATGTTCAATTTACATACTTGGAGTTTAAAGATAATTCCTCATGAATTTTTGTAAATTTTTAATAAAACGTTTAAAATTGCAAGTTATTGATTATCATAGGATGGATAGTGTATAATATGACAAAAGCTGGTTCGTTTTTATATAGATATGTAAATATCAAACGCATATTTAATTTTAAAGGCGGAAGTTGCAGATGTATTTTTAAAAAAAATCGATTCTTTAGTTCAATTATTATTATTAATACAATTACTTAGTAACGCTTCTTTAGCATTTGATTAGAGATAGTAACCTCGTTTGTAATTACATTTGTTTGCTTCGTCTTCAAAGTATCAATTCCGCTTCTATAGTTTAAAAGGCATTTTTGCTAAAAGGAAGTTTTACTAAACAGGTTGGCCTCGTGAGAATATACTAATATTGTGAAGTTGCTACAAAATAGTAATTACTGAAAATACAGGGTAAAGCTACAAGGTACATGTACAATCTTAACAAATGTATATATATATATTTCCTAAAGTTATATATGGCTATAATGTGTATAGTCAAAGAATTCACCTTAAAATATATTGTCGAAACTCAGTCGGTAAAGCAATCGATGTAATAAAAGCATTTAAATAATACGATATTTATACACGAGATACATATTCTGACAGTTTATCTTAAAATTGGTCAAAAGGATTTTTGTTTCGGTTTTCAAAATGTTAATAATCGATTTCGTTTTATATTAAATGAAAGTCCGTTTAATTGTGAATATTTTGAGGCCTCATTTTCACGCATACACTAATTATGTTTCAAGCTATTGTAAATTTTGTCAATACAACGAGAGTATTTTCCACAAAAAAAAAAAACTTTAAACCACATTTTTTCTGCATGTTCATATTTTCTTTACTTTCATGTTTTCAAAATGCTAAGAATTTTTCTGTGTTTGAGACATATATTTAAACCTGTAAACAATAGTTGTTCATCCTGTAAAGTAACCGTGAAAAGATCGTAGCCTTATAACTCGAAATATTGATTTAAGATAAACATTAGACTTAATTGTTCTACGTGGATTTTTATGAAAATTTCAGCCGTATTATTACATTTAAAATAAATAAAATTTAAAATATAAAATAGTCAGCTTATTATATGGATAGATTGTTTTAGACAAAAAATCTTAAACTCTTAAATTATTTCAAATCAATAAATGTTAATGTTATACATAAAGCATAGGTGCCAACCTGACATTGGTTATCCGTAATACGTGCGTTAATTTGACCCTGGTTTAATGAGTTTCGAACCAGAATTTTTTCAAAGAAATGAAATTAAGTATGTTCCACTAACAATCCTTTAATTGAAGAAATAAAGATTCATAAAATATATTTTCTGGTTTGAAATGACGTTAACCTGGATCAAACTAATCCAGGTATTACGGAAGATTACTTGAAAGTTGGCAGCTATGCATAAAAAAAAAAAACTACAAAAAAAAAAAAAAAAATAGAATGAATTAAAGTTTAAGTTAAAGCAAAGCTGTGGTTTAATTTGGGCTTCCATAAGCAATATAACCAAAAAAATTTTGTTTTCATTTTTCAATCGTTAGAATAAATTTTAGCTGAAACAAATATATGGTTTATTTTCGGATAATATTTATACGGCGATGGTTCAGAAAACATTTTGATGTCCTATTTTCTTAACCGCTTTTCTGTTTTGACCGTACGATGCAAGTACCACGTTCGGGTATTATTTTTTTATTCTCACCAGTTAAATTTTATTGTAAATTTTGTATTATTTAATCCGAGAATATTTCTGATTCAATTACGCAAAAAATTTTGTTTTAAAACACCCGTGATAGAAGATAAAAAATTCTATAAAAGACATGAAAAAATAGACATTATTTTCAAAGCTTTTTTCAAAGATATTGATCAGTTAAATGGTTAATCATTAAGTAAAATATATTTTTAAGATTACATCAATGAAGTAGAACAGTTAATTTATTCATCCTCGTAATTTTTAAATCCTTTCTCAATTTTCACAATAAAGTTTTAAAACTACCACAAAATCAAATGAAAAAAAAGTTCCACGAAAGAGAACGAAAAAAAATGTGAATATCTTTTTCAGACAGACTTATAAAGTAAGACATTAAAGACTTTAGATAGTTAATTTATTAAGTGAACTCAAATAAAACGAGAGTTCTTAAATTTAGAATTAAAACAATTATTCCTCTCAATTAAAAAAAATTTTCAAAAAAGAAACATTAATAACAATAAAAATAACTAACGCAAGATACTTTTTATGCTAGACAGTTTTATTCTTTGGGGAAATTTTTAAATGGAAACCAGTGAGATGGAATGGGACTTATGGAGATAAAAATAATTTCGTTGATGAGGCAAAAAAGATTTTTTTCACGATTTATTCGTAAGTATTTAAAGAATTATTCGAAAAACAACATAAAATTACTCAAAATAAATGGATTAGTTGAATAAGACTATACATAATAGATTGTAAACATTAAATGATATATTAAACTATCTTTATGTATATGATAATTATATATATATATATCGTCAGTTTTATTTACAGAGTTTTTGAAACAAATTTTGACAAGTTTGAGTGCTATCGGAAATACTATATTTATATTAAAATAAAATTGCAATATTAATATTATATTGTACAGTAAATCAATAAAATTTCTAAACATACGTATACGTTTCGCAAGATCAAGGACTCGCATCCTCAGTGTTAAAATGGAAAAAAATGTAAAATGTATAAAATCGAAATTCGCCAAGATGCAAGAAAAGCGAAGAAACAAATGACAGTATACACAGTACCTAAAAGACCATCAAGTTCCAGCGACTAATAGACTCAAACCGGGAATGAAGTATCGTCATATAACAAATCTACCCAAAAAGAGAGGGTTTTCATTTTTTACATTTTCCATTTTTTGCATTTTAACACCGAGGATGCGAGTCCTTGAATTTGCGTAACGTATACGTATGTTTAGAAATTTTAATGATTGCGTGATAAACGTTTTATTGAATGAGTTTCCTACACAAGGTTCTTTATCGAATATTCTATAATCTTCGTGCCAGGTTGTCATTACAAAGAAATTTGTCGGACATGGCAATCCTGACCACCCTGGAAACCGAGCTTTCATTTTACAATATAAATTCAATCCCGGGGGGGGACTCATATTTACTGCATATGGTAAGATACATTTACAGTGATTAGATTTTACAATATTATTCAACAGTTAATAACATAAAGAACATAAATTCAATTTTTTAGTTTTGGCTCCGAAACTCATAAGAAATGTCATCAGTACAAACATGAGAGAAATTGTTTTATGTTCTATATATACATAGACAATTACAAGATATAATTTTTGAATTTCAGAATTGGGAAATGTTAAGTGAAGTGCATATGCTGATAATTATAAAGACAAATCAAAACAAAGAAAGCAATAAAAAGTTTCTTCATTGTGTACAAAACAGAGGCACTTGTCTGAAGTGAAGCTGAAAAAAAATAGAAGACACAAGTAGCTCAGAAAGGTTGGGGATTGGTAAATGTAAATTCGTTGTTTTCTAAAAATTCCATACAGAGGTAAAGAAAAACAAAGGAAATTGGAAGCTAGCTAAAGACGCTAACATCAAGATATATCATCAAGGTAAGCGGAAAAATGTTGGGAGTCTTAAAAATGTAAAATCACGCTGGTGTCCGCGTTTAACCCCTGGCAATAAAATAGCCCGCATTACGTTAGCAAAGAAAATATCTGAAGTAACAAAAAAAATTGGTCAAAATATATCTTCATCACTGAAAAGTAAATAAATTTGGATATTTCGGATGGTATTCATTGACATTAGCATGATCCATTTTTTTGGTGAAAAACCCATGAAAAAAAGACCATTTTCCTCCCTCATCACGAAACTTGTAGAATGGGTATTTATTTCTTTATTTAGTAAAATGCTGCAAAGATCTAGAAATATAGTATGAAGCCGGATTTTATAATATTCCATTGCGTCATTCACAGAACCGAAAACTTCTTATCCCGAAATACTGAATTAAGCACAAAATAATCATAAAAACTTACAGAAACAATGCTTTGTTATGATAGCCAGAGAAAGGCACGGGTGATATTCTAAAATTTAAAATATTCTACAGGGTATTTTTTTCTATTTTAGTATGAATGGAGATTTTAAACATTCGTAATTTGTTTGAAAACATTTATGGTGCCAGGCAATCAGCTGCTATTACTATATAATAAACTTGTTAAACGCAAAATGCGACAGACAGATCTGAGAAAACTGAACACAATATATTTTATAGAGAAGTTTAAAGATGTAATATAATAAATTGATTAAATGAACTTAATTTAAACTGAATATATTAAATCTAAAATTAAAAAATACGGCACTAATAATTTTTTAGCCAAGAAACATTAATAACAATAAAAATCAATACGATGGAATACTTTTCGGTTTTAATTGCATTATTCAGTGGGGAAATCTTAAAATGGGAACTAGCGAGGTAGTATTTGATTTATGTTAAAATGATCCATGGTGCATGGAATAAAAAGACTTATTTGAAGATTCATTAGTAAAAAATAATTAAATAAAAAATAATGATAATTTGAAAAATTATGCATTCGTCTTTTAGGTTTATTTATAAGGGATCACTAAATTTAGAAATTGATTTATTAATATATTTTGAAAAGTAATTAAATTTTATGATTCATAAAGGTAATGCAGCATATTTTTATATTTAATTAGATTGCGTGTGATTTCGCATGTTAGAATTATTTTTTAAATACTGACATTATAATCTTACATATTTACTTGTATCAAATGTTCACAATATAATATATTATCATTTATTACATTGTGAAAAAATGTTGCTAAACGTTTGGTGTAAGCTATTGCTGACATAATTATTAAATTATATTTGTATAAGGTATTGTATTGCAACATTATTGAATTCTTAGATATATACTACAGCTATTGTATAGTAACATAAAATATTTGTATATGATTGCAATGCACATTAAATTATCGACAGCATCATTAAAACATTTTACACATGTTGAATTTTATAATTATTAAAAATTAATTTTCAACCATTTAAAATACTATTTGATTTTAATAAATCATAATATAATAACTTTTTATAGCTTCACAAGAAGAAAGTATTGGATTCGGGAGAAGTTTCGACTTCGAGTTTTCCACTGATTTATAAGTTTTCTGGGACAGAGATTTCGAAAAATATGTTTCTCACAAAATGTCTGTCTGGGAATCAGTAATTCTGTCCATCTGTATGTAACACAAATTATGTCACAAAAAATTCAACTCAAAAGAAAAAACATGAAATTTAATTAAAAAATATATTAAATTAGTTTCAGTTCACGAATGGAACTGATTACGTTTTGGTCTAAATTGCCCAAAATTTGTGATGCTATGCTGAAATTTACACGATATCAATAGTTCTATTTCACGAACTAATCCACAAACTGTCATCAAACTTGAAATTCGTTTATACCTTGATATAAATTAATACTGATTACGTTTCGATGTAAATCTTCTAACAGGTGACGCTGCTATGCTTTATTTTTCAAGATTCACGCAATAACTCTGTTTCAAGAACTAATGCACGAATTTCATCGAATTTTCGAAACTTTAATTCAGATGAATCCTTGACAATTATTGGTGCTAATTATGTTGTAGTGACAATTGGCCAAGAGATAGCGTTGCTTCAATGCTCCCATTCTTTCTTTTCACATTATCTCTACCTCAAAAACTAAGGAACAGATTTTTATCAAATATATAATTTAGTTAGATGTTTATAAAAATTGTTGCAATTATTGCGGTTTTGATGTAAATCGCATAATAGTTAACACTACTGTGCTGCGTTCTACAGGATATACAAGTTTTTATAAATAGTCCTATTTTCTGATCTAATGCAGGGAATTTCATATCTTTAGAATCTTCACGATGGGCATAGAAATCAATTTAATTTTATTGTAATATCGAAAGTATTATCATGCGATAGAAAAATGTTTTGGTAACTTCATATCTTACTAGTTTTAATTACATTCATTTATTTTTATCATTTAAAAAACGTCTGCGTACATGTATTTATTTCTATGAAATAATATTATTTTTATTTAAAAATAACTTGAGATAATGGAAGTGTAAAGTATTGGAAGAATAAATCTTAATACATGTTGCCGGATTAGCAGGTATAACTGTGTCATGCTCTTCCATATCACATTTAAGAAAACTTTCCATTTAATATAGTATTTCGCTATAGACTTTTTCAAATTTTAAGAATTGAATTGTACTGTAGACAAAAATTCATTTTCCTTCAATACTTTTCAGGAAAATTAATAGTCCATAAAAAGACTTAAAATGGCGATAACAGTAAATCCCAACACCATTGTATATTCAACAAAACGACAGCCTGTAAATGAACAAGTGAAACTTAAAACTTTACTTTTCTTGCGACAAAAGAAATTGTTTTTTGCATATTAAAAAAAATAAGTTCTATAGGATGTGAAAATAAGGTTTTCCAAACAGAGTCTGGGATTTCATTATGCTTTTCAATAAAAGTAGTTGAATAACAAGACTGATGTCATTTCGCTATCATACTTATAAGTTTTGGTGTAGATATTTTTTGATTAAGATTTATAATAAAATGAAATGAGAAATGACTTCCATAAAATACACAAAAAAAGTATTTAAAACAAACGCGTTTTCTGATTTTATTTTGTAAAAATGTATAAAGTAATTTTATTTTTGGTCATAATAATTAAATATATTATATTTTTTCGAATCTAGAAAAATCCACACAAAAAACAATAATGTGTATTAATGGAATCGTTTGATATTAGGATAAATTTTAAAATTACATATGTTTTATTCACAGCTGGTATTTTTTTATCGCTTTGTTATCATTGGAAAGAAAATTATCGTTTAAGACAGGATTCTAATACGTACAATCTCAGTTTCCAGAGCCATTATGGCATCGTTTAAACAAAGAAGAATTTAAACTATCTTTTCTGTATATTTTATAAGTATAGAGTAAAACATCTTTAAAGAGACCACATTTCGTTCAAGTAAAATTGGGTAACTCCGAGAGACGGTCTCTTAAAAGAAGCCATGTTTAAATCTAAATTTTAATGGTTGAAAAAAGGTATCAATTGATGTTACTAAAATTTATTTATTTTTCATATTAGGATAAAAAAATAAGTATAAAAAAGTTAATTGCATAAATTTATTACTTAAGTGTTTAAAAAATGAATACATTATCATTTGCTTTGATTGTACGGCTTTATCTTTTATAAATTTTATTTCCGAGTCCTTTCAATGTTAAGTAAATAAAGGCAATTTTTTAAGGATGGGAACAAATACTTCATTCTTTAGGTATTAGTTATGTGTTATTATTATGTATTCATTATTTAATATATTTCTTTGAAGATTTTTTGACAGAATAAGGCAAGGAGGTTTATTGACAGTCATTCTTAATTCGTCATCAGAGATTAATGCATTGCCTAAAAAGCCACAAAAGTGTTAGAAAACTTAAAAATTACTGAAAAATTTTTTATAACTTCCATGAATAGTGCTTTCCCCGAATTATTTTTCTAATCAAATCTTTCTCAAGTTGTTAGAAAAAAAATGTACTTTGCTTCATTTTCTTAAAAAAAGATCATTTATGGAGGGAGTTTAACTGGGATGGTCTCTGTATGGAGGTAAAATTATTATTGAACCCGTGGGAATAAATCTATTTTCGTTCCATAAAAAATGGTCACTCACGGATCTGGTCGTCTAATGGAGGCGGTCGCACCGGAAGGTTTCACTCTATTGTATGTAATCTGCAACTGCGAGTAATGAAAGTAATAATAATAATTCATATTTAAATTTTTCATTTTTTTAGGAAATATATATTTTTGTCACTTAAATTAAAATGAGAATATAAATATAATTGTACTTTTCTATTTTCTACAAGCATCAGCTTATTAACACACACAAAAGAAAAGAAGACTTGAAACAAAAGAATGCATACCTCTAGCAACAGCAAGAAAAACAAAATCACTTTTGTCATATTGTAAAATAAGTAAGTTTAATAAGATATCACGGGAAGGTTTTGCAAACAAAGTTGAAAATTTAATTTCTCTTTTGAATCAATTTTAGTGGATAACACGACTGACGTCATTTCGCTTTCACTCTGCTTTATATGTTTTTGAGAAGTTTGTTCAATTTAGTTTTGAAAAATATAATTGGAAATGTAAGTTTTGCATGGAAATGCGCAAGAAATTCAAAATAATGCTATAAATTGACATGGGTGCTAATTAAATACAAAATGAAATGTATATCATTTTATTAGTTTATTATATCCTAATTTTTTAAATAATATTTACGTAACTTCCCTTTCATATTTAAAAATATGCAGGAAATATTATTATTTATGGTATTAAAAATTATCTACTTATAATAAAATGTGACTTCAGGAAACTGTAGGAACGGTTCCGGTATGAACCACTCCGATCTTGATATCGACTGCAGCTAAACGCTACGTTAGTCTTAGCTAAAAACAGATGATAAAATGATGCTTTTAAAATTTTTTCCATTTGAAATTATGTTTGTTCAACATATTTTCATATAAAACATGTATATAATACCCAATTATAATACATAAAGATAACAGCAGAAGTGTGAACTGATAAGTTTTTTATCATTTAAAAGTATGATTGTACTTTATCCGCTCAAAGCGCCGTTTTACTCTGATCTCACAAAACTTTAGTGCTGCCATCTATGAACTAACAAAGGTCTCGCAAACCTATTTTTAAACCATTGTTCTACTCATGTATTGCGGATTTGAATTTGAATTTAGTTTTATTAATTTCTTTAAGTTTTTAGCATAAGACGCTTAATTTTTTGAAATTTTGTTTTCTATTATAAATAAAATAAGCTTTCCCCACCCCTTCAAGTTGTAATGGATATATAAGATGTTATCGTAGCTGCATTAGTATAACTGAAAATTATTTTTTCACATAATCTTAAATCAAAATTTTATCTGCTTTGATGTAATTAATATATTTAGAACAGAATTATGGAACAGATGACTTATAGATGTGCACCATAAACTTAGCGATTTTTTTTTCGCGCCAAAATCCCCTTTCCGAAAATGATCGGCAAACTGAAACTGCATGAGGAACCCGTTTTCAAATACAGCGATCACTTTCAAAACTCCTGAAAAATTGTATTTTTGTAAATATAAAAAATGAATAATTTACACTATGTCAGGGGAGCTCCGCCCCCCTAAACCCCACCCCCCCGTTTTTTTTTCAGGAGAAAAAATTTAAAATATTTAAGTGATCGCCATATTCGAAAACGAATTATTTTACTAATAATGTTTTATTTTGCTAATAATTATTATTATTGTTATTGTAATAAATATTGCTCTTGGTTTTGAAATTAAAATTTGTTCAAAAACTAAATATCAAGTAAAAAAAAAATCTTCATCATTTGTATTTGTAGAAATTTATTGCTATTTTTAAAGTGTGCTTTTCTACAATACAAACTCTTCAATAATAAAATCTTCATTCTGTTTGTTTGTATGAAGTATTATGAAAATGAAATGCAAGTAAAAATTCCGTCATTTTTGACAGGGTTATATACTAGTTATTTATATTTGTTTATCATTTGATCTGTAAGTATTCGCTATATTCTTTTACGTGCATTAATTTTGATTTTTAGTTAAAGTACTTATATAACGTGTACTAATGTTATTTTGTTTTCATGCTCGTATTTTAAATTTTGTTGTTGTTTTTTTTTTTATTTAGTTTCATAGTAAAATAGAATATGAAATTTAATTTCTATATGCAATATTAAGAAAATTTAAAATAATGGTATCATTTGCAGTTTTTGTCACACAAAGTTTTCAAAAGAAATTGAATTCTTGATTTTACTATTCGGAAATTACTGATGTCATAAAAAAAGGAATACTTTCAATACACCTTATAATAAATAAGTCTTTTTATTCTTATTGCACTGTTAAAACTTTTGTGCTACTTTGAACCGAAATTTGGTGCTTAATAGCTGCCACCATAAGATTATGAAATATTGTTCCAAGATTTGGAACTTCGGTTGAACCATAGTACCATTTTTTCAAATAATATGGTGTAAACTTGTTCCAAGATTTGGAGCTTCGATTGAACCATCCTATGGTGGCAGCTGGTATTAGCTGCGAGCACCAAATCTTGTTTCAAAGTAGCACGAAATTTTTAACTGTGTACCTGAAAATATTTTGTAACTATTTATGTATTTACGTTTTAACTTACTAAAGTAATAAATGTTAAACAAATAATTGCTGGATTTCACCTTTATTTAATAGAAAGCTTACTGCAAAAAGCATCGTCATACATCTGAAAATAATACCAGGAATTTCAAAAAATCGTTCTTTAAAATTTTATTTTTAACAATGTTATTGTTCTTTTTATATATTTTTTTAATTTCAAATTTAAATACAGTGCACAGATTAGACTTATATTTCTAAAATACTATTTATTTGCCTAAAAATAATATGTAATTTGGCTTTAAACATATTACCTTCTTAGCAAGTATAAATGTAAGCAGGTAATTAATATAATTCATTTAACCGGAACTATGAACATTACCTGTTTAAATCTCAATTCTGCCCTACGCATGCTCTGTATTCACAAGTTTTGTTGCAAATATTATCTATTTTTTATTCATAAGCTTTGTACAACTTTAGCAGGTATAATTAATTGCAAGGTTAACGTTATCTAAATTTTTATAAACATTCTGTCACATCTATAAAAATTTACAGTTTAAGACATAAATTCGTAACAATCATTTTCATTTTTATATATTTTATTGTAATTAATAATTCAATTTTCTTTATTATTTTTCCGGGAAGTAAATTTATATAAATTAAATATAAGAGGCAATAGCATTTTATTTTGTAGACGGTATCTTTCGATACGAAAAAAAATAAAACTTACAAAAATAAATATTTTTTGAAAAGAAAATTACTTTTTACCTGTTACAAATTATGTGTGTTTCAAAATATGCCTGAAATGTCCTCTAAATAGAGTTTTGAATTTCATTTTGCTTCTGAAAGTAACAGGATCTAGTTATTTTTATTTAGTTTTGATGTCTGTTTTAAAAGCTTTGGATTAGTTTCATCAATTCTTTATAATAAGAAAATAGAATGAAAGTGTTTTGTATAAAATATGCAGAAAATCTAAACTAACAGCATGTTTTAATATTGGAATTAAATACAAATTGGTAAAGAAATTGAATTTTCTAATATATTAATCAGAGTTTTTCTCTTTTTTGACAAATAAAACTAGTTTCAACATTATAAAGATTATTGGCTGAATTGTATTTTTAATAATTAATTTTATCATTACTTAACAGACTTTTGTAATAAAAGATTAAATATGTCAATGTTGAAAATTTTTGTTACTTAATATAAAAAAAAAAAAAAACAAATTATTAAAAGTAGTGCCATGCATCTGCAAATTATAATGTAATTTCCGCAAAATAATTTCAAAATTTGATTTTCATAAATGTACTTTATTTTAAAATTGTTTTAGTTTTTTATCTATTTATTAAATACATGTTCTATTTTTATTTGTGTAATGATATTTTTGTCTAAACATAAACTATGACACAGCATTAGACTAATTTCTGCCTTAGCAAGTAAATATGCATCTGTTACTTTTGATCAGGTCTATGAAAATTTCCTACTTAAGAATGTGACTTTAAACTACTATCATGATAATCCGTGGTAGACACATTCTATTTCGACATTTTTTTTTTTTTTTTTTTTTACAATTTTGTAATTTTTATCTATTTTTTCAACATAGTTTTTCTAAAAAGTTAAAATTCCATGCAAATAAAGGAAAAGAGATAATAACATTAAAAGTCAGTACATTTTTTTAAAATAAAATCTGAAAACCTTTCAATACATGAAAAATAAAACAGAACAAGAAAAACAAAACAAAAAAAATATTACAACTCCTCGTGACAAAAGAAATTACTTTTTACATTTTGTAAAATATGTAAGTTTCATAAGATGTCACGGAAATATTTTCCAAACAGAGTTAGGAATTTCATTTCACTTAAAAATCAAAGTAACAAGATGACACGACGGCCTTCGTTTCCCTTTAATGTTTGCATTATCAGTTTTGTAGTGTATAATTTAATATGTTTTGTTTCAATATTGTTTATAAAAATATATATATATATATTATATCTAGTATGAAATACACCAAAAATTTAACAACTTTTTTGACATTGGAATTTAAAAAAATGTTAATTTGAATGCAATAATTTATTATTATATTATATCCATAACTCATCAGTTTCCCCTTTCTCTTAATTTCTATTTTTTTTTTGGGGGGGGGGTTACATTTATCTTGAATATTTAAAATTAAATGCACTTGGTGTGAAAGTAAATTATTAGGGGTTCATTCATGTAAATGAAATTATAACTAATTTTAAAAATATTTTTCTATAATTGATGCATATTATAAATATCCGTAAAATATTCTGTAATTTTATACAACTGAAATCGGTAATTTTATTGCAATTTTTTATTAAAGGTATTGAACAAGATACTTCTTGCCTTATTTCCCTCGTTTTCTGAATAGATTATAGAAAGTAATTAGTGCTGCCAAAAAGTTTTGTTAAGCGGTAGATACCGGAAATAACTTAATGAATTTCTTTTATAGCCATACTATACTTCTGATGTACTACGTTTTATAGAAACCTAGAGCGAAGTGTGCATGGGCGAAAAGGGTTAATCCATGTCAAGAATGGGAAAGTCCGTATAATATTGGGATGAGTTTGTTTCTTAAATAATAAATATCCCCAGATATATCGCATTTTTTAACACACCTTTTTGCTTCTGAAATAAAATTATATATCTTCAAATACTACATCGAAATTCTACTATATTAAAATAAGTTATAAGAAGATAAATGTAGTAAAAGAAAATGATTTAAAAATGTGGTTTTTAAACTAAATGTAATAAATTTTTTCCTCACATTATAGTGTACCTTATTTTTATTAGAACTAATGACTTTCCAGGATTAACGACTACTTGGCGTGATTTAAAAAAATTGTCACATTGATGTTTTTTTTAATTATTTGTTTACATTATTTATTTAAATTATTGTTTACATTATCTGTTACATTATTTGTTACATTATTTAGTTATGTTTGCATTGGATCTGAATATTTAGATTGATAGAATTAGCGATTTTATCGCATATCTGACAAGTCAGACACTAGGCAGTCTTTAAATCTGTGGTTTAGCCATAAATATAAATGTAAAATAAAATAAACATGCTTTCATTAAAATTTACAAGAATATAAAATATAGTATATATACATGCATATATCTGTGTGATTCGGAAAGGCTTAATCCAAGAACTAGTAGAAGATACACAATCGATTTACAGTCGGCTGTCGCTGATTCGAACTTGTTGGGACCACAAGAAATGTTCGAATTATCCAGAGTTCGAATTATGGAAAGTATCCGAGGGTTTGAAGGGGTACTATTACAAGGAAATTAATGTTATAATATTTTAAAAATTCATTCGACCAGTATCATCAGAATATGACTTAATGTTACATTAAAAGATATAAATACATAAACTAATTAAGGGATTAAGAACAAGTACAATTGTAGAAGGGTTGCAGATGTCATTCATGGACAGACAGGGAATTAAGAAAGAGGGTATCAAATGAATGGGATTATATGTATAGTAGTTTTAGAACAATTCTGATAAAGATGTAAGAAACAAAACCATTTTAAGGATCTAAAGCCCGTGAGATAGTAAGGTAAAATGAAAAATCGGAATTTTCATTAAAAAGGTTCAAATTAAATGAAGTAAAAAAAAAATCAGTACGAATAAATAAAAAAAAATTATGTTATTTTACCTTTGAAAATATCGGGACATCATGTACAGTTCGAATTATCCTATTCGATTCGAAGATTCGATTTATCCTATTTCTATTTAACGAGAGTCGACTGTAATTTAAAATGAAATTTTATCCCGAATAGAAAACAGAAAATAAAATTGAAAAATGTTTTATAGATAACGTTCTATAGAACGTTCTTTCTATATATAAATGGAAGATATCTCAGGAGAATGACCGCAGAGGCTACTCCCGACACTGTGAATGGAATCGGCTTGGCATTCTGTCAACCGAAGCTCTTACAACTGTGGTTAATCAGTAGCAGGTTTTTTTTAAATAATCTTTCAGCAATAAAGTTTTGCCATATTCTGGAACAATTAATGGCTTCTCAGTTATTGCGCGGTTAACACACATTATTTAACTATGTGTGTTATAATATAATAACAGTATTTAAAAGAAAACTTCATTATACAGTACTTGTGTTTGGTTACAAAAAGGAAAGAGATGCTTTGCAGGAGCTTCCCAGAAACAGCTGATTCCATGCTGCAGTCACGTCACCGTAAGATTACCATGAAATTTTCATCAATTCATACAAAGAAATATACATGGTATTTAGTAAATTTTGAATAAAATTAGTGGGGCACCGTTCAAGATGGAAAATTTTTGTTCAAGAAAATACGATTTTAAGTCATTTATTCAAGAAAATACGATTTCAAGTCATTTATTCTATGAAAAATACGAGAGACAATATTTCCACTTAATCGAAATTTGATTTGTAGGTATAAAATTTTTACAAATAAACTACGAAATTTTTCAACAGGTTTACTGGAAGAACAGAAAATTAATTGGATTTAGAATAACAGTGTCATTAGGAGAAGTAATGGAAGTACATAGTAAATCTGTCTGTGTATATCTGTGAAAGAATACATACATGCCACGTCCTGAGTTATGGATCGTCTGACACAGTTTTTTTGGACGGAAATAGTATGCATATGACTTCCCAAAATACAACTACATTTCACAGAAACAAAGTATATCCATTGAAATTAATATTATAATACCTAAGTTATTACAATAGTTATCGCATTATCGGTAAAGTTAAGAGCACAGATGTCTATATGCAACATATTGGCGTGATATGATTTTGACGCCACTTTAGCGAAAACCGCATTTTTGAAAATCACTTACATATATACTTTTTAAAATTTTTTCTATTATTTTGAAAATAGATAAATAAATATGTTATTTATTGTTATTTCTTTCGATTCTATCCAGGACATCCATAACAGAACAAATTAACTTCCTAAGCATATGAGGTCATTGTAGGTAGCATTTTGTGTGCATACAATGACATACAGTCCACTCTCGTTAATTCAAAATCAGATAAATTGAATCTTCGCTTAATTCGAAATAAACATGTGGTCCCGAAATTTATAATGGCAGAATAACGTTAAAATTTTTCATTTATTCGAACTCAATTTCTCTGGACTTCGTTTAATTCGAACTAACGAGAATTCCGATTTTTAATTTTTCCTTTCTTTCTTACAGACTTCAGATCCTTGAATAACTATATCTTTGATTTTTCTGAGAATTGTTTCGAACAAGTATACATATAATCCTATGCATTTGATATCCACTTTCTCAGTGCCCCGCCTGTTCATCAGTGACACCTCAAACATTTCTTCCATTGTGTTTGTTTCTAATCCCTTAATTGGTTTATGTATTTCTGTATTTCAATTTAATATTAACTTATATTCTAATGATAACGTCATTTTCTAATGATAACAGACGAAATAAATAAAAAAAAAACACTATAACATTAATTCCTTTGTAATATTCCTTTGTAATAGTATCATTTTAAGCATGTTATTTTTTCAGACTTTTCATAATTTGAGCATTTCTTGTGGTCCCCACGAGTTCGAATTAACGAGAGAAAATTGTAATTAATCAATCCTGTGGAATGGGTGCACAAATCCATCAGAACGAATGCATAGTAGATAGAAAAATAGGCTGTTTATAAATATGCACATTATTTATTGCATTTCTGACAAATAAAGAACGAGAATACAAGGAATAAACAAGGAGTCAAATAAAAAAAGCTGGGGGAGTCTTTCAAAACATCTTTCGGCAATAGCCGTTTTTGAAGTGAACACTGAATTTAAACATCGCCTAAAAGGAATTAGAAAATTGACATTTAACCTATTTTCATAAAACTTATATGACGTTTGCTGAATATGAGTATGCTAAAAACCTATTTTTTGATAAAATACGACTTGAACTCTTTTTAAAATGACATATTTTATTGCATTTTATTGTATCTATTTTTATAAAATTTCTACGGTGGATATAACACGCAGGTCGTTATTGAATTTTGTATAACACACCTCTTTTTAAAGAATAATATCTCTAAAAATAATCCAATAACTTGGTAAATACAAATGATTTGCTAAATTAAATGTTTTTATCTGGCATAATGAAACAGAAGCTTTTTCGAAGAAAATGCATTACCGATGCAGATATTATTTTACTCTGGTAGATGCAGTGATGGAATATTAAGGATAAGAGATACAGACATAAGGATAGTCGGTATATAATATTGATTAATTTAGAATAAACAGGTATTTCATTTGGCTTTCATTAAAAAAAGTATTTACAAATCTGTTCATTCCACAAATTCCTTATGGGGAAAAAAAGGATTAAGTTTTAAATTGTCTACATTTGTTCTATAAATTAGAAAGGATATTGTGGTCCTTCAGTGACATTTGAGAGAAGATTTTGCCTTTTAATTTCGCAGTTTCCAACTTACTCGTTAGCATGCACCTGTAGCTTTCGTTACAAAAGGTAAAAAAACCTATCTATTGCAGTAGTCTGAAGGAAAACACTTCCGAAATATTTTCCTATATTTCGTTTCGAATGCCGGCCTTTTATTTTTTTTTAATTTAAAAATTAAAAATTCGGAAAAAAAATTAAAAAAATGAAAAGATTTTTTTTATGTGTTTGACCTATACAAAGATTCAGGAGCATTTTTTGTTTCGTCTATATCTTAAAAAATGGTTGAGTTGTAGCATTTTGAATTTTCTAGTGTGGCTGATATTCTGAAACTATCTGATTTTTCACACCTGATAACACAATTATTTATGAAGCAATTTGGATGTTGCTTGGTGTGTATATAGTACGTATTAATGTCTCGACCGAATTCATTGGCCAGCTTTATCCTCAATTTTGTTTATAGATAGCGCCTATTTAAATTTTTAATTTAAAATTTTAATTAAGTACAAAGAAATTAGAAATTGAAAAAGAGATTTTTCATTTATTTGTTTGATTTTCATACAAAGATTCCAGAGCATTTTTTCGCTTCGTCTTTATCTTAAAAAATGACTGAGATATAAAACTTTGAATTTCTAGTGTGGCTAAAATTTTTAAACGATTTAATATTTGTTACGCGGTAATACGCGTATTTATGAATCGA
Organism: Maratus speculifer; assembly: GCA_964019185.1. Classification (NCBI taxonomy): domain Eukaryota; kingdom Metazoa; phylum Arthropoda; class Arachnida; order Araneae; family Salticidae; genus Maratus; species Maratus speculifer. Next base: position 83,951,086 of record OZ025296.1, read on the forward strand.
TTTGTATGTAACTTGATGTGTGCATAGTATATACCAATGTCTCAAACGAGTTCATTAGCCAACTTCATCCGCCAGTTTGTTGCAAAATGGGGGCCAATTAAATAAAAAAAATTAAATTTGTAATGATGTAGAAAAAAAAATTAGAAATTGAAAATGTATTTTTTAAGTGTATGCACTTGATACAATAATACCTTGATACGGGGAAATATTTTTTGTTTTTACTTTACCTTTAAAAAATGACCATATATAGCAGTTTTAATTTCTAATGTGGGTTGCATTTTGAAAAATCTATTTGCCTGCAACAACACTCATATAAATCAACTGATTTCGATGTGAGAGAGTATGTTCACAGTAATTACTAAGATATCGACTAAGTTCATTGGTTAGTTTCACCCATCCTGTTGGTTTTAAATTGCATTTCGAGATATAGCCGAATTTGGCGACGAAATGTAAATGATTTTAAATAAAACAAGTTTGTATAAAATTGAGTTATTGACAAAAATTATATTGCATCTTCTATAATAGAGTTCCATTAACTTGAGCATCGTATGTTTGAATAATACAACTTGATTAAATAAAGGGAATATGAAAGCTATTTCTTCCTTCCGGTACTGGCCGGAAGGATTTTTTAACTTTGTAGTTGCAGTAACATCTCCACATCGAAGTTAAGACTCAGCTATTGATTTAAGGGACTAATTAGAAGGTTAAATTATATAAATAACAATTGGTGTTATTACGAGTAGTTTTTCTAAACTGTTGTTTGACATTGTTTGGTGCTAATAATGTTTCGATTTTTCCACACTTTTAAATTTGTGAGTACTGACATCATTTCTCGATTTGATATAAAAGCTTCTTGACTAATCTTTAGCATTATAATTCTCTATAAAAAAAAGAATACATTTTTATTGTTTAAATAATAACATAAACGTGCCCTTTTTTGAATTATTAATAAAGTATTAACATTTCAGCTTTGAGTGAAAAAAATTTTTTTGATAATCTTCTCGAAAACGTTTTTACATAAAGTTAATAATTTATAATTTTATATATAATTTCAAGAAAACATACTGATGTTATCTGTATGCAAACTATAAATAGTTAAAAAACTGATTAAATATTTTAGTAATAGTTTCTCTTCCAATATCTGATATAAAATTCTACTCTAGAAATAAATGTTGATGATGTTAGAAAAATTTCCGAAAAACTTCATAGAAAATATTCCCTTTTACATATTTTCTTCAAAGTAAAACGAAAAAACAACACTCAGCGTGAAGTTTTTCTTGCAATTCTACAATAACTTTTCAATTTCAATTTCATTTTCTTAAATTTTTCTTTCGAAAAGTTTATTTGTAAAATGAAAAACTTAATTTCTAAATCTAAAATTTTGTCTCTATTCTTATCAGCTATTTTAAATGAAGTGCGGTATGAAGTAGAATTTTATCTGTTACATAAACATTTGAAGACATTTGATGTGTGCGGATATTTATTTAACATTAGTTTAAAGATTTCTGTAAAATGAAATTGTAAATTTTGTTTTTCATTTTATAATTTTTAAATATTTCTGACTTACAGAAATGGGATGTTGTGTACGTTTAAGTAATTTTGCCTTTAAAGTTATATTTGTGATACATAAGTAAAATCAATTAAGGTGTTTTTTTTAACACACCTTGGTGTTTATTTTCTTACTTTCTGTCATATACCACAATATACCTTTTATATTATTACAAACGATAAAACATGATCATTTAAAAAGAAAAAAAGATTGTGTATACAGTCTGACTGTGTGCAGACATCTGTGCATACATGTGTGAATGATCTTTAAAATTGCAGAGAATCTACGTGTAATTCATTATGTGAAGTTTTCATAAAATACGCCCTGGAATTGAACACGAGACCTCTTGACAGCGGGAGGACAAGTTACTCCATGAACTGAAGAAGCTGCTGTTACTGAGAACAAAGTATATCGTCATACTTAATCGTCTAAACTTACAGTCTCTGTGCATACATATCCTAGAAATCTGTAAAATTACAGGGAATTTACGTGTAATCCCTTATCAGAAGTCTTATGTAAAATAAGTCCTGGGGATGGAACACGAGACCTCTCGACAGCGGAAGAACACCTTACTCTATGAACTATAGAAGCTGTTCTTACTGAAACAAAGTATGTCTTAACGGTCTAAACTTAGAGTTTCTGTGCATAGATATACGAAAATTCTTCTGTAAAATTACAGAGAATCTACGTGTAGTCCATTATCTGAAGTCTTATGCACTGTAAAGAAAAAATCTGTAATTCTACAGATTAAAAGTTACCAAAATCTGTATACTTACTAACATTTTACCTGTGCATCTTACAAGGGAAAATGTGAATCTACAGAATTAATTTTTGTAAAGCTACAGAAGCCTGTAACTTTACAAACGAAACTGCTAAAATTACAGTAACCTTACTAAAATTTTATCTGTAATCTGGGTTGCAGTTACATAAAAAATTCTTGGAATCTGAGCAACCTTACAGATTTTCTGATTTTCGGTGCAAATCTGTATCTGTTACTTACATTTTTTCTGTCGCCGTTACATAAAAAATTCTAGGAATCCCAGTTTCTTAGAAAACTTTTAGTAACTTTACAGATTTTTTTTTTTTTTTTTTACCGTGTGTAAAATAAGTCCTGGAGATTGAACACGAGACCTCATGACAGCGGGAAGACACCTTACTCTATGAACTATAGAAGCTGTTCTTACTGAGAACAAAATATCTCTGTTATCATAATTATGTGATTATCGATAAAAATCCTTACTAAATCCAAGGAAATGATTTATCCCATTCTGAATTGTTCTAAGTTTTTTAAAAGCAATTTTTAAACAAAATTTTCTACTTTAATATCTCTAAAAAAATTGCAAGAGAATTTTAAAATAGTGTCTTCTGAATAACATGCTTTAAAATAGATAAAACTATTTTTAAATAAAGACATGGAAATCCCTACAAGGAATTAGATATGACCTTTAGATTGGCCTTTATAATATAGATATATACGCATGATAATTAAACTTAACCATCTACATTTTATTATGATAATTTTAAAAACAGTTAAATACTGATAACTTTCGTTGTTAGATTTATTATTTTCAAGTAATCGAAAATAAACTCCGAGAAAAAGCAAAAAAGACACTCGAATTTCATGGACATTGACAAATGATTTTTATAAAACTTTGCATTTCTCTCAGACCAATTTAATTTAAACTGACATAAAAGAAAACAAATTGAAAATCTCACTAAGTAAAAGACACCTTTCAAGTATTGGACAGACAAATTGGAAGAATAATATTCTTTAAGCTTGACAAAGAAGAAAGACATAATTTAGTTTTTTAAATCCAAAACCTAAAAAATATTTAAAATTAGAACTTTCCTAAATATTTTCTTTCAGTATGCTACACGTTAATATAAAAAGCTATATTTAAAAAAATCCTGCATTGTTTGTTTATACTGTGACTTAAATTTTATTAAAAAAATACAAATATTGGGCTTATACTGAACTGTTAACAAAAAAAATCATTTAAAGTTGTACAATTACTAAATTGTTTTGTAAATATCTTTTTTTTGTAATATCTTTTTTTGTAATATCTTTTATCTATCTGTAGATGGTATCATGACCTGCGCAATTATAAATTACCCTATGTATTTAAATACTTAAACACCACGACGCATCTGCGTATTTCATAAACTGTTTTATTGAATATACCAAAACGTATTTTCGGACGTTCTCATTTTAAAGACAAAGTGCAAAGATCTATGGATCTAATTTTACGTCACTAATTTATTTTGGGATTTTCACGAAATTTTTTGATACATCTGCTATTCAGCATTCTGTCGCTAAATTGAACATGGAACTAAAGGGGTAAAAAATCGTTTTCCAGATAAATATTGATTGGAAAAAGCATTCCAGTGAATCCGACATGTATTCAAAATTCTGTATACCCTATTTTTCATAACATAGAAATGAGATATAAAGATGGTTAGGGAAACATTACAACAATTTACACAATTTACATGTATATAGAAAAATTTATTATTCAGGGTGTTCACAAATTATTTGGGCAATTTCGTAAGTTAAGAGCTTTCGTAACATTAAATGAAGTTAGCTATTTGAAAGTCATGTGATAGTAATATTGCCGAAGTTTATTCATAGATGGCGTTATATGTCATACATGACGCTATTGCTTAGCGAGGGATAGTATTTTTTATTCGGCATTTCGACACTGGAAACGTTCAAAGGTGGTCTCAAAAAGCGGAATAATGTCTTTGGTTACACGAAACGCATTCTGCTGTGCAAGTACGACGAAATTTTGCTCCAGAATACAAGAAAAGAGCCCCCCAAAAGATATTTTTATGTCATGCCATCATCGTTTTACTATTACAGGACGTGTGGCTCACCGACTCAAGAATCAAGGCAGGCCTGCAGTTTCATAAGGGTTGATGGAGTAAGAGAAAAGTTCGTGAGAAGTTCCGCAAAATAACTAACTATCACGAGTTAATTTGGAGGTGAAAATTCCAAAACCAACAATTTTAAAATTTCTGCGTAAACTACTCAAATTAGAGTTGCTGTAATTTCTTAAGTCTGCTGATCTGAATAAGCGACAAGAATTTTCCATGGATATGGTAAGACTCATAGAAAGTGGTGATTATTTCTTATTTCAATTGTTTTTTCGGACGAAGCAACTTTTCACCTAAGCGGTAAAGTGAATAGACATAATGTAAGAATTTTGGGATCGAAAAACCCTTATGCAATCCTAGAACATGAAAGAAATAGTTCCATGGTAAATGTGCAGCGAGTTCCTCGAATGCTTTCGGCTCTATTTTCTACGGTAAAAAAACTGTTACACGAATCATTGACTTGGGAATGCTACACATTTTCCTTATACTTATCATAAAAGAAAAATTCAAGGAGATTTTCATTTTTCGACAGAATAGCACTCCTTGTCAAGACCCCTACAAAGTTACATGTTACCTCAAAGCTGAGGTACCAATTTGGATTGGAAATTGAGGTTTTATTCAATGTAACACCACGAGCACCAGATCTTTTAGTGCTTGATTTCAGTGTATTGGGTTTTGGAAAGGACGAACTGCAGTTTGAAACATCACTATTGGAGTGAGGGAGAGTGGACTAATGTTATGTTCAGTGATGAGCCCCGATTTAGTCTGAGTAATGATTCTCGTCAGATAACGATATGGAGGGAATGTGGAACACATTTTGAGCCAAGAAACATAATGGAAAGACATCTTTTTCCATCTGGGGTAGTAATGGTACGGGCAGGCATCCTGGTAGACTGCTGCACAGACTTCCATTTTTTTGATACGGGGTCTGTGACTAGTAAAAGATACACAGACGAAGTTCTTGAGCCTTATGTTCGCTTTTCTCGAGGTGCTGTTGGGGCTGACTTCATATTCATGGATGATAATGCGCTTTGTCACCGTGCGTTACTGGTTGACGACTTCCTGGAAACGGAAAACACCCAGCGCATGTTGTGGCCTGCGAACTCCTCGAATTAAATCCTATTGACCATGTATGGGATATGCTTGGGAGACAACTTGCAGCAATTTCGCATCCATCACGCTCCGTTCCAGAACTGAAAGACGTTCTGAAATAAGCTTGGAACTGTTTGACACCACAACTCATTCATAATCTCATAGGAGGTATGTGAAATCTCTAAGCAGCGTGCCTGGCTGTCAGAGGTGACCATACGCCTTATTAAACTGCAACATCACTATTTTTTTTAATGTTTTCTTTTATTTTTCTTTTAAAGTGTAAAACCTTGCAATGCTCATTATTTTCTTTCAATCTGCTAGTTTGGATAATAAAAGTAAATATAATCGTTCTTTTGAATTGTTTCCTTAATTTATAACCGTTTTACACTCGCATATCACGTTTCACTACGTTCCGATTTACATATCTTTCATTACTTACTTATTTATCAATTATGCTTAACTTTTGGACACCAGTGTATATCGCAGAAGATTTTTTTAGTACCCTGTGTATCTATGATCGATATTTAAGGAACTAATATTTTTGGGACACCCTGTATATATATATATACATAAATCTAAGGGAAACCTACATCCAGCATTAGATTGAAATCGGTCGATTATGAAGATGATGATGTACATATACATATGTATATATATAAATATTTGTGTGTGTGTCCATGTGTTTGTACGTACAAACATATATGGAAAATACAATGAATATTTTCAGTTGCTCTCTAGTACATTACAAAAACAATAAATGTGTTGAAATTGTTTATTACGTTTGTTTCTTCTTTGAGAAAAAGAGGGGCAAAAATACGCTCTTTTTTCAAAACACTTTCACAGTTGATTTTTTACAGAACTTTTTCATTTGTCGGAGAGAAATTTAATTTAAACCAACAGATAAGCAACAAAATTGAAAAACATGCAGTAATAAGATAAAATACACATTTGAAGCATTGAACAAAGAAAATGAGATGAAAGTAAATCAGTATTTTTAACATGAGAAATAAAAAAGAAACACTTTTGAGTAATTTTTCTTATTTGCTACTATTGTTAGCTTTTCAGCAAAGTACCTTCTTATCATACCTTATTTATCAGTATATTTATTGTACCCATAGTCCGTGAGTAATTCTTTAATGATTTCATTTAATATATATATATATTAATTTGGTTTGTAGGAATACGTTTCTACATTTTAATGATTTGCATATAAGTAAGCATAGGTTTGTAACGATGTGTATGCGAGTACATTTCAATTTCTAATAAGTTTTGGAAAGCAGTGTATTATTTTGTTCCTGTTCTAAAAACATGAGCATGTGCTTTTTCACATAAATTGCTTTTGTAGATATCAAAATTTCTCAAAACAAAAAATATGATAGTTAAAAAATGCATTTACTGTTATAGCTTTTTGTCAATCAGCGAACCTCCAGTTCTGTTGTTCTGTAGAAAAATGTAAATATTCTTTGGATTTTTCATGTTTTGAAAATAATAATAATAATAATAATAATAATAATAATAATAATAATAATAATAATAATAATAATAACCTGTTTCTAGTAGATAATAAAGATAACAGCATGTCGATAATATATCCAGGTGCATCAAACACTGAGGATAGTAACTTAAGAGCCGTTCAAGACAAAACACTCTCATGTTCATGGTAAAAGTTTTTCTAATGTTCTTTTTGAATTTTTTTTCTTTTGTATTAAAGAAAAATATCTTATTTTTAATTTAATAGTGCACTATATAGATTCAGGACAGTCAGTGAAAGATCGCGAAAATTACGATAAACTTCATGTATATAAGGAGCTAAGATTTAATTGTCCTCTAAAAGAAAGTTTGTTTATAAAGGATTTGCAAAAATTGTCATTTCCCATTTTTATATTTAATTATTTATTTTTTTATTGAAATTATGTAAAATAAATTTTCAATTCCAAAATTGAATACATGATGCATAATAATTTCTTTGTTCCAGGTCAGTTATTAAAAATGGATAAATATTTTATTAATTTATAGTTTAATTATAGTATCTTGCTTTAAAAAAAATTCTTACAGAAATTATTATATCTAGAAAAATATGTGTCTTATTCAGACACAAATGTTGTACTAGATTCACATAAGTATTGCTCAATAGCTATTGATTATTTCGTGAGATTACTGATTATTCTTAGAGTGAATCGTAATATTGTTTTATACACTTTATTGTTGGTCGCCTAGTTACATTCGAGATTAAATATTTATTAGACAATACATTATATGGCCAAAGGACTGTTTTTACAAAAACAGTAATTTCTCTGCGGGTAATATATGCTAGCCTCATAAAAACGAGCGCAGTTTATTATGATAAGTCATTTAATTATAATCATTGGGTGCTTTTGATACATCAGTTTTGACAAGGTTATACAAAAGATATTCATTATTTTTCAATTTGTTGACGGTCTCCTGTGGGTTTCGGGAAAAAACATCGCCGAAAAATATAGCATGTACTATTATGTTTACACACTTGGATTTTAAGAATAATTCCTTATGTATTTTTCAAGATATTTAACAAATCGTCTAAAATCGCAAGCGACCCCTCATCTTTGGTCAGATAGTGTATGATATCAAGCAGGCTGTTTAAAATCCTAAAAGTACCTGCAAAATACATCAAGTACTTCTCTAGATATTGGACAAAATACCTAAAACTGGAAGTGTCTGGTAACTTTCGGCCATATAGTGTATGTTTTTCTATATAAAATACAAAACATACTCATTGTAATTTTGCTAAATCATTTGGCAAAAAATACAATTTAAAATAGAGACTGTTTTTTAAAGAAATGTAATTTCTTTAATCTTTTGCCTCAGATTTTATTTTGATGCTAATGAAATATCATTTGTTTTACTAAAATTACATTGAATTACTTTTTATTGCTTATGAAAATAGTCATTTAGAAGATGTGTTTCAATCCTTAGAAACTTCACACACATATCTTATTAAAAATACTTTATTTGTACCTTCACAAAAGTCATTTATAAACAAATACAAGCATTGAATCCATAGTACATTTTTATAATAATAAGTGTCTATAGATGCACACAATTATATTTATTCGTTACAAAATTCATTCATTTAAAAAACCATAATTACTTTAACAGGTCTTCATTCATGATAATTATTTTAAGATTTTAAGTTTGAGCAAAAAAGTTGGTTTTATTTACATAAATATGGATTAAAAAATGAGCAGTAATATATTTTGAGGCATACATATAAAAGATAATTGAAACTGGTGAAACAGACAGAACACAAAAATGAAAAGGCATTTAAAATAAAATTAATGAGATTTCCTTCTTTTGTTATTACATATTTAGTTGATTTGAATCGAAATATATTTTTTCGGGAGGAGGGAGTAACATTGAAGAAATACAGTGCCGTTTCAAAAAATGCGAAATTCGGAAATCCGGCATCAAAATCACCGCTCCGCCCCTTTTTTTTTTTTTTTTTTTTTTTTTTTTTTTTTTTAATTATTATTATTATGTGCATCCAACTAATGGAAGAAAAAAAATCAATTGTTTTCGAATTTATAACTCAGATTTTAAAAGAAATGGATTAGCGGACAGCTAAATCGCTGACATGGTGCCAAATGGAAACTCGGATGACGCTCAGATAAACCAGATCTAAGAGCCGGCAGAAGAAAAGGCGTCATAGAAAAAAATGTATGAGCTTGATTCAAAAATTAATATCTGCTTTATCGCAAGAATAAATGGATATTCTTTACTTGTACAAAATTCTAGAAAAACTTGTTAAATAACGATCGAAAAAGTGGAATCAAATAAAACTGCCACAAAAAGACTTCACTTTTTGTTAGATTTTTGGGGGGGGATAACACTGAAAATACTAATTAAAGAAATATTTCTTTACATGTCTATTTTTCTTTTTTTTCTCAACTCTCGTTACTTGGATATGAGTTAAATAATGAGAACAGGCACCATTAAGATCATTGGAATATCTTTGATATTCCATAAGAAATTTGGAATTTGCAAAAATCCGGTTTAGTGTCGGTCCCGACGATGCCGGTTACCGAAATACAAATACCGTTATCTTCATGGGAAAAATAGATTAAAATGCTGTTCATGTTCCTTAAAAATAGTATGAAGTTTTATTTAAAAAAAATGATTTAGTTTAGTTTATTTTTTAATAATAATTGGCAAAAAAAATCTTTAACGTACGTATTATTTATTAAGTTTTAAGCAATAATAAGTTGAACATTATTATTTTTTAAGAGGTTTTTTCCCCTTTTTTTAGTTTTCAGGAACAAAATGCATATTTTTGAAAAGATTTATACGTAGATTTTGTCTCATATTCTATACATTTTTATGTATTTTCTACCGTTTCTATACTTTCTGCATTGGAATTGACAAGTCCTATTGTTAACAACGTATTATTCAAAAGATTTTTGTAATATTTAAAATATTACTAGTGAAAAGAAAATTCTATGAATGTTTTCCGTGTTTTAGCTGAGTATTGGTGTGAAAAAACCAGCATGCATAATATAATTAGCAACTTTTCCATAAATTTCAACGAAAAAAAAAACTTTTTCTTTAACGGGGTTAGGGATATATTTTAGAATAATTTTTATTTATTGAAATAAAATTAATTTTCTTTTCGATGGTTAACCATATCATTAATCAAATCATATCGAATACCAATCAGAATCACAGGATAAAGCTTATTTTAAAAAATTAAATTTATTAAAATTTATTAAAAAGTAGGGTAACTTAAAATCTGTATAACTGCGTAGAATTTAAATTTCTTTTTCATTTAAAGAAACAGAAATATATAAATTTTAATTTTGATTCAGCATTTAAAAAATATTATTTTAAATAAAAATTAAAAAGTTTTAAGATAAAAATTTTAGAAAAAATGATGTAACTTTTTAAAATAAAATAATATTTTTAAAAGTAAATATTTTTTTTCAGATTTTTTAAAATTTTTATTAAAGTAAAACAATTAAAAGAGACCTATTCAAAGTTTTAATTATTTATCTTAAATGGTTCTTGACTTATAACAATTTAATAGGTGAACTGGTGAAAAAAAAACCATTTTTTTGAAGAAAAAACGCATTTTCAAAAGCATTAGTTTCCATTACAACCATTGATTGAAAGCAAGATTTACCAAAACATAAAAACCACTACTTAAGGTAGAAACATAATTTAAACGTCTTTTAAAGCAGAATCAAACAAAGAAATTTTTAATACAGTAAATAAAATAAAAAATAAATAAATAAATAACGATTTTTGCGTCCTTGACCACTAGACTGGTAACAACACCAGACTGTTAAAATAGTTTACTAATCAAAATATATCTTAGTTGTTTTGATTTTTAAGGGAAATTTTATGATATAATTATGTTTAATTAATAATCAATAGTTTTACTTTTTATCGAGAAATGAAAATCGTCTATACAAAATTGAATTCTTCCTATTTAAATTGCTTCATATTTGTTACAAATTTATTGCGATACGTCAAATACATTGTTCATATTCAAAAGAATTTAATAAATTTTAATTTATTCTTAATTAATGTTCTTACATTTTCATATTAAGAACATATAAGTTGCCTTATTTTCTACATATTTTTATATATTTTCTACGCTTTCTATACTTTCTACATTTGCATTCACAAGTTCTGTCCTTATCAACATATCATTCAAAATACCTCTGTTAGATTTAAAATATTACCAGTGAAAAAACAATTCAATGAACGTTATCCGTCCTTTAGCTGAGTATCGGTGAAACAACCAGCATGCATGTTATAATTGGTAACTTTTCCATAAGTGTCAACTAAAAATCTCCTTTCCCTTTAATAGGGCGGTGGTATATATTTTATACCACCTAATTTGAACAAGATTCTCACCAGAAAAACTTAAAGAAATTTTATATCTTTAACTTTGGCGGTAAAATGTTGAAAAATTGCTTTTTCTTATATTAAAACAAAAGTTTTCGATTTTTCCGGTAAGAATTCAATATTACAGAAACATTATAGCTTGCCCCTCAAGGGTTTAACACTAGAACGCCCGGAAATTTTACTGAAGTTTCATAATAATATTTCACACCAGAATTTTTATTCGAAATTATTTAATTGATTTATTTAACGTAAATCTGCGTGTTTGAAATTAAACTTATTTCAAGAAAAAAATTCTGGCTCGAAATTAAATTTAATTACATGGTTGGAGTCGAATCGACTCCTTTCGGGAGTTCTAGTGTTAAGGGGTCCCAGAATACACTTTAAAATAATTTTTATTTATTGAGTTAAAATTTTGATTTTTTTTTTTTAACTGGTTAACCATATTATTAGTAAACAAAATAACTTGATAAAATTTATCACAATTTAAAAATAAAATACTTTAAAATTTATCAAAAAAGTTGGGTAAATCAAAGTCGTAGATAAATATTATTTGCAGAATTTATTTATTTTTCTCCTATTAAGAAACAAAAATATATAAGTTTTACTTCAGATTCAGCATTATTAAAAACAATAATTTCAATAAAAATTAAAAATAATTAAATTAATTATTTAAGAAAAAATGATATAACATTTTTAATAAAATCATATTTTTAAAAATAAATATATTTCAAATTACCTGAATCAAAATAAAAGAAAAATAGTTGAAAAAGACATGTTCAAAGTTTGAAATATTTATCTTAAACGGTTCTTGAGTTATAACAACTGAAAACGGAGAAATGATTAAAAAATCATCATGAAGAAAAACGCACTTTCAAAAGATGTAGTTTCCCTAATAACTTTTGCTTTAAAGCTTGATTTTGAAAACAAATCAAAACATAAAAATCAATATTTTCAGTTTTAACAAAGATAGAAACATGATTTAAACGTCATTTTACACAGAAAGAAACAGAGAAATTTTTAATGCAGTAATTAAAAAAAAAAAATGAAGATTTATATGTCCAGGACGTTAACAACACTAGATTAGTAAAATAATATACTACACAAAATGTGCTTAATTGTTTTGATTTCTAAAGGGGAATTTTATGCTATAATTATATTTAATTATTAATCAATAGTTTTACTTTTTTCTTCCTAGAAACGAAAATCGTCCATCCCAAATTAAATTACTACTTTTTAAATTGTTTCACATTTGTTGTAAATTTATTGCCCTACGTCAAATACATTCTTCATTTTCAAGAGATTTTAATAAATTTCACTTTATTCTTAATTAATAGCTTTTAAGTTTTTATTTTAAGAACATAAATTAATTAAATAAATTTACCTCATTCGATAAAAAATGAAATTTTTTTAATATTCTCTGTTCTCCTATTTCCCTTTCAAGTTATGTTTTTATACTTTAATACATCATTCTTCATTTTATTGCCCTTTTCTGAAAAAAGGATTCTAAAAGAAAGAATGATGAATTTAAAAAAAAGATAAACTAATAAGAAGTTCTCAATTAATTGAATATAATACGTCTAATTTTAATTGATATTTCATTATGTTTTACTTTAAAAGCATAAAATCTAATTTATTTTAATAAGTTTTCATTTACAAGGATAGTGTAAAGAACTTCGGTCATTTATTTCTGATTTACTATATTCTTTTTTTCATTTCAGTTGGTTTATTAAGGTTTTTAAGACTGTATTTTTTTAAACTATAATATTAAAGGAACCTAATATGATATTAGTAATAATAGACTAGTATTCTGAATTTAAAAATAAAATTCCATGGATTAAAGTTGTTTTAGCTAAATAAAATTTATTTATAATGACATTTTACTTTATTAATAGAAGATTTTTTTTCTAAATATTTTGTATTTTTTTATGTGTATACCGATGCTGCAGTTCAATTTTAATTTTTCAGGACCGTAGAATATCATAAAGTGAAATCAAGTCAATTATTTTACATATATGCTTTTGATATAAAAGTGATATAATTATTAAGTGCATTTAAAAAAAAAGTATTGTATTATTTAATGTTTGGTGATGACAACTTGAATTTCTACATACATGGTGTTTGAAAAGTTTTATATTTCTAAAATTAATAAATTTATAACACATTTATGTCGAAGTGTGGTTTGGAAAATGTATGTCAATGTTTATTATTGCAATACTTCAAAGTCTGCCATCCTCACTAAAACATGATGATGCGTTAATTTTGTACGAATATTCGAAATGCAAATGAATTTATGGGACTCTTAGCGTTTTTTAGACAATAATAGTCATTTTCGACAAGTTCTATAATGTATTGTGCTCTGTGATGCAACAATTTGTTATATTTTATTCATATATTTTTGAAATATGAACCTATTTATAGTTTACTGCGTGTAATATTAATTATTTATCATTAACCTCCTCAGTCCTGATGTCGCCTGGAGGCGACAGTTAAAATCACCATTTAAATTAATTTTTTCTAAAATTGTTAAAATTACACCTAGAAGTTTTAAATAGATGTGTGCATATTAGAAGCATCGATATACGAAATAATGCATATTTGGAGATGTGTTATAATGATTTTAAACCGGTTTTTGTAGTGTAACGTAAAATTTGTCTCAGGACTGAGAAGGTTAAGTACATTCAAACGTCCACTTTAGTTAAAATAGAAAATGAATCCGTTGCAACAGAGAAATTTAAACTTTTACCAGATATCAATAAGCATATGTTAAAATTCAATTACACCTTCTTAAAAATAAATTTAAGTCGTAGAATACTGCACATTGGTTACTCATTTCTTAAAATTCATTTACCATAATTACCTGCGCCTTAGTTAATCCTTTTCAAACCGAAAATTCCATTGAGGAAAAGAAATCAAATAAGTGCTAAGAAAAAGAAAGTCACATTTATTTTTAAATAATTTCTGGTAGAAAATCAAGTTATATCTGATACGGAGGATACGCGCGAAGTTACGGAATTACGACACGCCTTTCTTGTTTTCAAGCAAATTCTTCAGAGATTTTTCCATAAATGCCAACATCTCCTAATAATTTCGGAGACGGATCCAAGGTGAACACATTTTTAATCGGAAATATTATTTAAGCAAAAGTTTCAAAATAAAAGCAAAATTGTACCTCATAGAAAGAAGGCAGATTTCCTTATATATTTTTTCTGGTTTCATCATGTAAATTTTGGAACAGATTACGGAATAATTAAGAGATGTTGATATCTATGATTTTCGTCGCAATTTTTTAATTATTTTAGAGCAGGAGATTCCAATTACTTAAATGCTGCTGTTTTTTGTTATCTTTTAGAATACATCCTGAAATTTTCAGAAGCATCGTCTCTGCAAACAGATTCTTGTATTTGGCAATATCCTTGTCGATGTGCCAAAAAGATTCTACCATTATCACACATACAAACTTGGAAGACTTCATGAGGAACATCCTCATTTGGAGTTTGTGAAGCAGTTTTAAGATTCCGCATTTGAAGCCTGCTGCTATCGACAGTTACCTAGAAAAAGATAAACATGAAAAAGCTAACATGAAAAAGCATTGAGGTAAACAACACTACAAATATATCTGGAAATATTCCACCGAATATGCTATAAAAACATCTATGGCTCTTTATCATGATATATTTTCAATATTATCTACATTTAACCGGTAAAATCTGAATTTATTTTATAAAATTTATGAAATTTCATTTAAAGAATTTCAGTTACTGTTTAGAGGATTCATGTGAATAAATTTCCTTTTAAGCAGCTTAAAGTCACAAATATAAACAATGTTTTATTATGTGTGATAAGAAGGGGTGAATTAAGACTGCATTATCGAAGATATGCAGCATAAAAAATTATAGGAAATTTGTAATTCATCTTCAGTATGATTTACTATTAATTTTATCTTTTAGGAATATCTTCTAAAATTGAATTAAGTACTACTATTAAAAGTTCCGAGATGATTTTAATGTTCCTAAAAGTTTACTTATATTACAAGTTTGTTTTAAATACAAAACCACAGATAAAAATCTGCAAAATTCACAACTTTTATTCATTTAAAATATATTGTACAACTATGGCAGATGGTACGTATTCTCGATTTCTACAACTCCGGAAAAGAACTTCAAGCAGGAAATAGAGAAGGGAATAGAGAAGGGAATTCTCGAGGATTCCTTATGTTAGTAACACTTACCGCACGATGATTTCAGAATCAGATAGAATATTTCAGTAACAAAACTACAAAGATTTTACGAAATGAAGTTTTATCTTCTGATGACCCAGATCCTCCCAAATTTTGCGAAAATCGTCACATAAAATTGGAAAATAAAAATGTCATATCATGAAAAAAAATTTCTATAGTATGTAGGAATATTTCTGAACAGATTTTTCGAAATCAACCTTTATCTTCTGGTGAATCCGTCCTGACCCCCGATTTGAGTGGAATTTGTCAAAAAACACGCGTTGTACAGAATTATAAATCGAAATTAACAAAAAGATTAAAATAAAAAGCTTATAAAACGGGAAAATAGGGTATTACATGTAGTAATATATCTGCATAGTTTTTTCGAAATTACATATCTTCCTGAGACTCGCTCATTTGAAATTTCGAAAAAATGCCGTAAATTCTTTTCTAACTGTTTTACTCTCGTGGGAAAAAAAGTAAGCATCCCCAACTAACTCTGCAACAAATTATCATAGAATAAAGTTAAACGACTTTAAAAAACTTGCTTTTATATGACGTACATAAAATTTGCTTAGAGGGCCGTACATATCAGAACAAATCAAAATTTTGATTTCTGCAATGACAGCATCCAATTTTCATACCATAAATAAATTCTACACCCTTCAATTAGCCTAAATATGAATTTGCATGAATTCTTAGAATAAGTTAAGATTAATTAATTATTTTAAAGGCTATATCCGAATTGAAGATCGATACTCGAAGGTTGTTGAAAAGCTACAGATTGATTAAAGCACTTCTAATAATGCGTAATTTCTGGTCAAAATGACCATCTCAGTAATTTAGTAAGCTTTGCCTATTGTTATTATCGTAAAATCGTATTCAATATTCATTTTATAATGTTTATGAGAATTGAATTAACTGATTTAAAATTGTGTAATTTGTTTGTAATTATAATAGTTAATGAATATGTGAATGTGATTGGAATTTTATAGTTGTTTTATAGATATTTTTTCTTACATTTTGAATTTATTAATCTAGCCCTTTTTTTTTGCAAACATGTAAAGGATATCGGCTAACTCGAAATTTCGAATAAAAATGTTATAAAGCAGAATAAGGAATCAATGTAGAAAAAACCAGACAAATTGCATTATTTTGCCTAAAAATAAACCTCAAGGCGATTAATAATGCCAAGTTAAAAAAAAAAAATTGAAGAGTGGGTGACAGGGAAGGATTCTTGTTAGATTTTATTACATATGTTTGCGTGTTTTATTTTCACATTTATTTGAAGAATTAAATTAAATCTCCTTTAAAAATTCACGAGAATAACTTCATATTAATTACTTTCATTTACAAGACATTTCTATCATTAAACTTTTTTTATATTGCCATTCGAAGTTTCTTTTTTCCATATTTTAGATTTTTTCAAACACTACTTTCGTTTGTAAAAAGAAAAGAAAAAAGAAAAGAAAAGAAAAAAGAAAAGGAAAGAAAAAAAAACTAGCCTATCTGAAAAACATAAAAATAACTTTTAAAATGATTTAAAATTTGCCCGCATACTTCAATAGATCGAAATTTCAAACTATAGAATACAAAATTTAATTATTTAAAACTCTTTATTAAAAAATGGGTTAAAAATTTGCATAAGTACTTATTTATAAATATTACAATCTTTGATTGATATATAAAATTAGTAAAAGACTAAATTAGTAATTTTAAATAATAATAAAATACTTTCATAATTTTTTTTTTACCTAATAGATATGCATTTAATACAGGAAGCAAATAGAATAAATTAGATTAATGATTGTAGGTATCTCAATTCTTTCAATGACTACATTATGGGTATAATATAGATTCAAATGATGTAAAATATTTCTGACCAAAGTCTTGTAGATGTTAAATACTACAATAAGATTAATCATTTGCCGTAATTTCATCAGCATCTTTTTAAAAAGAAACAAGTAAGAAATATCATGCGTTAATAATAAATCATGAAATACTTTCCAACACTTCCTGAAATCTTTTTAAAAAACTTCGTTATTAGGGAAATAAGGTTACATTCTGCAGCCAAACATGTATTCCAATACTTTTGAACATGCCTGTATTTGATCTGTTAGTTGATATATGTATGTACAGTAGGGTGGATCGAAAAATCGAAATTCGGATAATCGATTTGGCGCGGGGTGCAAAAGTTGCCTTTTCTGCATACTAATTCACATATGTTTTTTTTATTGAAATCCATTCATATCTTCCGGTGCCCCAAACGCCTCAAAAATAGTTAAAAATTGAATTTTTTATAAATTTTATATATTTTTTTTTACTTTTTAATATTTTTAAAATTACTTTTGGCGCGGGTTGCGAAAGTTGCCTTGTATATATATTAGTTAAATCTTTTTTTTAATTTAAATCCATCCATATCTTCCGGTGCCCCCAAGCGCCCTCAAAATAGTAAAAAAATTGAAATTTTCATAAAAATTTATAATTTTTGTTTTTTTAATTTCTTTTAAATTATTTTATCAGCGGGATAAAAAAGATGCATTTTATAGTATATTAGCATGCATCCAAATAATTTTCGACTTTGATAAATTTTTTCCAGTGCCCCAAAACTTTTAATTATTTGCCGAAAATCGAGTTTCATGCAAATTTTGAGCTAGAAAATACAAGTAAAATTAACAGTTAAAGAATAATTTAACTAACGTAAAACGTAGATCGAGAGTATGAGAAATCGTTTATCGTATTTTATTAAATGTATAAAATAAACTTTTTATAATTTATTATTTGGAAATCAACATAGATAGAAGAGTTCTCAGCAATGACCAGCAATATTTATATAATATTTGCATAGCAACATCACATGGTGAATGTGGTTCTGATCTAACATTAATGAAATCTGGTCCAGTTTATCACTCAAGATGGCTAACAACTGCGTGTAGAATTTTAAGGTTATAAGTGGCTACAAAAAATCCTTCTGATAATCTCATTACTCTTAGAACACATATTATGAAGGTATATGCACCGGTATTGTTCCATATCAGAACAAATGCATCCATAACTGAAGGAGCGCGTCGTATTTGGAAACTTATCACATATTCTAGATATTTGGAACCCAATTTAAGAAAGATCGTAGATACTGTTATTCAACGAAATAGTTTTTTTTTTTTTTTTTTTTTTTTGCTACCCTGAAAATTTGCTATTGTCAATGCTCACAGATAACAGAGAGCATATCAGATCTTTAGCAATGCGAAAGCTACTAATTTATGCTAGAAATAAAAAGAGAAAATCACCAGAAGTGAGAACTTTTAAAGTACCCCAAATAAACTTCAAAGCGAAGGATTATTTTGAACTTATTGACTGGCAACGAGTTGGACGTTTTGAACCACCTCTTTTGATGAATGTGCCTTGCGAAGAAATTGAGAATATGATAAAAGTTGTAAAAACGAATGAATGGTCAAAATATGCATGCCATACCCAAGCGGTTGAAAGATGCGTTCGACTAGTGTCTGAGGCATCAGAAACTGTATCTGGTCAAGAAAAGAGACACGGTTTTATATTGAATAGAATAAAATCAAGAAGCCATATAAAACACTATGATACCAAAAAAGATTACAAACTTTAAAAATATGTAAATTTCTAAATTGAAGGATGTAAAACTTTTCTCTACGTAAGCTCGATTTTTGTAATTTTTATGATTTAATGCTTTGATTTTTAAATTTATATGTCGCTTATTATTGTAAAATTAATGTTATTTATAACCTTATACGTTATTAATTAAACTGTTTTCAAAATTTGTAAGTATTTTTCGTAAATTATAATTCTTAATACATTTTTGTAAAAATTTTAGTTTTTAATTATAATTAGTGCATCAAAGATGTGAATTGATTTTGATTAAAAAAAATATATGGGAACTGCAGAGTTATGTAGTGTTGTAATAACAACTTTCCAACCCAGTGCCAAATGAATTTCAAAAAGTAAAATAAAATAAAATAAAATAAAATAAAACAAAATAAAACAAAAAATATTTTTTTTCAAGAAAATTTCAATTTTAAACTATTTTTGGGGCACTTGGGGCACCGGAAGATATGAATGAATTTTATTTTTAAAAAATATGTAAGCTAAGATAGATAAAAGATAGCTTTTGCACCCCGCGCCAAAAGTAATTAAGAAAAAATAAATAAACAAAAAAATATATAAAAAATCATAAAAAACTCAATTTTTAATAATTTTTGGGGCGCTTGGGGCACCGGAAGATATGAATAGATTTTAATAAAAAAAATCCTGTAAACTAGTATGCATAAAAGGCAACTTTTGCACACCGCGCCGATAGTATCTTTCTAAAAAAAAAAAATTTCGTATACTTTTCGATCCACCCTAATGTACAGTGTCTCACAAAAGTGATGGGACACTTGTGCTTTATAAAAAGAAACTGCAATAAAATAAATAAATAAACATGTGCAAAAATTTTTTGGGTGTGTTTCATATTTAAAGTTAGTAACAATTATTACATAATATACATTTTGTCAAAATATTAAAATATTAATTTAGTAAAAATAAAATTGTTCAGAACGGAGCAAAAAATGGCTCACATAAGTGATGGGACACTTACTTTTCCATCTAATATCTATCTAAAAATTTTACTTTTTAAAGGGTTTTAATATTTTGTTGGATTTCCTTTTACTTTTAAAACATGATTTAAATCTTTTTGGGATGGATTCGACTGATTTTTTTGTGATTTCTGGAGTGATTTTACCCCATTCTTCTTGAAGCACCGTTTTAGTTGTTGTTTTGAAGAAATGGTGTGTTTGCGAATTCTTGATTCCAATTCTTCCCAAATATTCTCTATGGGATTTAAGTCTGGAGATTGTGGTGGTGTTTTTATTATTTCAGGACAGTTATATAGCAGCCAGAGTCTAACGTTCAGAGCAGTGTGCTTGGGGTCATTGTCCTGGTAGAATTTAAAATCGTTATGAAGGTTAAATTTTCGTGCTGAAGATTTCAAATTTTGCTTTAAAATATCAACATACTTGTACTGATCCATTATACTGTCAATAAAAACAAGATTACCAACTCCAGCGGACGACATACACCCCCATACCATAACTCCTCCTCCACCATGTTTTACTGTTGGTACCAAGTTCTGTTAGCGAAATTCTTCCCGGGGTTTTCTCCACACCAAGATTCTACCGTCAGAACCAAATATATTAAATTTACTCTCATCAGCAAATATAATTTTATTCCAGTAATCAGAATTCTTATTTATGTTGGATTTTGCGAAAGCTAGTCTGAGTTTACTATTCTTTTCACTTACGAAGAATTTTTTCCTGGCTACTCTACCGTGATATCCAGCAGATTGAATTACCCTTCTAATAGTCTCAGGATTAACAATTATTCCATATAATGCTTGTAAATCAGCAGCAACTTTTGAAGCACTATTTCTTGGATTTTTTTTAATATTTCGAACGATAATTCGCTTTATTCCATTGGATAGCTTTGATGGTCGGCCAGGTCTTCTTTTATCCTGAATCATATGATGCTTTTTATATCATTTAATGATATTGAAAACTGTTGAACGACTCAAGTTAACTGTTTCAGCAGTTTTTCTAATAGATTTTCCACGTTTAATACGCAAATTTATAACTAATTTTCGAATTTCAGGCGAAGTTTCTTTTCGTTTAGCATTCATGGCTACACAGAGCTAAAAACACAAAAATTCCAAAACAAACTGGAGAGAAATACTGCAAACGATTTTATAAATTATTGCCAATTGCTTTTAAGTAAAAATAAAACCCCCAAAAATATTTTTATTGCTTATTTCAGACGATTTTTGTTGCATATATAATAGTGTCCCATCATTTATATGAGCTATTTTTTGCTCCGTTCTAAACATTTGTATTTTTATTAAATTAATATTTTAATATTTTGACAAAATGTATGTTATGTAATAATCTTTACTAAATTTAAGCATGAAACACACCCACAAAAAATGTGCACATGTTTTTTTAATTTATTTGATTAGTTTCCTTTTGTAAAGCACAAGTGTCCCATCACTTATGTGAGATACTGTATGTATATACTATCTAATGGGGAAATTTTGTTTAGCATGAAAATGCCTAACAGTTTGAAATTTCTGCTTCAGCAATTTATGCTAAATGATAAAATTTATTTTAAACTAAAACTTTCTTAAAACTATTGAAATCACATTCTTAGAAATTATCATTCATAGGCGACTATGTATCCAGTTCTTTGCAAGACCCTGTATATCGTTTTATCTATATTCTACAAACATTTCTTAGTAAACTGAATGCAGTTCAGCGTAAAAATGCAAAATTTTTTAAAAAGAACACCTTTAAGAAAATTATGCTCATATTCAGTAACATTTGCGAACTCTTTTGTGTAGCCCTGCATACCAACTATAGATTTTATATACACCATAAATTACGCATAGATTTAGTGAAACTTAAAAGCGCATATCATAATTAAAATGATTTCCATCCATCCATCAGCCATCATCGGATACATTTACAGTACCTAGAAAAGAATATACTATTTGAAATATTTGTGTGTCCTTGTAAATGCAATGCACTTCATATTATGCATGACTATACCGTACAATTTATATTAAGCCTTAGTGAAGTATTTCAGCTTTATTATTCATAAAATAGTTTAATACAAACAAAATATATCGCACGCAATTCCTCCTTTTACCATTGTATAATGGTATTCTTTTGCATGGCCCTGTAATTGAATAATAGCTATTTTTTCACCCCATATTTTACACAATGCATATTTCAATGCAGTTCGTAAATGCATATAAGTTTGAATATGTTTGACAAGGTGTAACATCTTTAAAATTCATTTGATACGGTTTTTCCCGTAGGCCGTAATGTAACGGTAAATTTTTGACTGTACCTGTACATAAACTAATCATTCTAGAAACTTTATTTGAAATAGGATTCGTACTACTTCGGTTAAATGTCAAAAACGTCCAAAATTTTTAGGGCAATCCAAATATATTTAAGGGAGTAAGAGTTCGACCAGACGGCCAGACAAACCGAATGCATAAACACTTTTCAACATCGTTAGAAAGTGTTAAAAACAAATATTGGACGATTTCTTTAATTTTGTGGAAAGCATTGAAATGAATAATTTCGTGTTTACACAATTAATTATTGTCTGAAATTTAATATTAGTGTATTCATCACAGCTTCTTTCAGTAAATTAAACCTCAACGAAATACAAACATCTGTACAAAGACAAACTGCTCCGCAAAATGAAACGTAAAAAACATGCATTAAAGTAACATTAAAATAAAAAAAAATATATTGAATTTTCATAGATTGCATAATAAACAAAATTACTTTCTCTGGGATTTATAGACTGCACCCATTATACTCGCATATAACTGCCATATAATCTCATATGTTATGGCAGTTAAAGTACTAATGTAATGAAAAATTTGCAAAATGCTTCTCAAGTTTATCATTTATATCCGTGTACAAATAAAACTATTTAATATGTTATCATGAGTGTAGTATATTCCCTTAAAAGACATTTGTAATAGAAGTATAGAAAATTTTATGGAATTTCATGCATAATTTTTTGTTTTAGGATGTTTTAAATCTGAAAAATCTGGAAAAAAATTGAAAAACTTCATTTTGAAAGAAAGTTAAAAATAACTTTTAAAAACAAATTTAAAAGCTGTAGTAACTATAGCTTTAAATGGCTGAAATTTTAGCTATAATTAAGATACAGACAAAGTTTAAATTAGACAGATAAAAAAGTCGATGTTAATATTACTGCATACATAAAAAAATCGATATTTTGGTTGAAAATTACGTTTTAAAGGTATAGTATACCTTAACATGCTCCATTATATAAGACTGAAAACCAGATTAGTTAAAAATTTAAACCTCATCTTTGGTCTTCTCAGTGCGATTCGCTATTACATTTTATCGATATTGTGCTGTATTTCTGTCACTTATCCTATCTTGCATTAATAAAAAGTTCTCAAACGCAGTGAGATATTTAAAAAGTAGTAAACCCTGATCGCATTGCTTTTCAAAAAATTATATTCTAAAAATTCAATTGTTTTAAACAGTTTGTACTTACCCATCAAACGTAGTATCGGGAATATCTTGCAATCGTTTTGAAAATCGATTTTTTTACGGATTTACACGTTTCATACTATGGAGATTACGAAAAACATATTTTTAGAAAAAAAATTTTGCCGTCCGTCTGTGTGTCGGTCTACACTGTTATAACTAAAGGTTGCATATGGCACTCCTAGAGGTAAAACGCTTGTCCCGTCAGGGACTCCCCTAAAAGAGCGAGAATTGCACCACTAGGAGCACCCCATGGCACCCTATGAGATGCCATGGGGTACCCTAGGGCACCTCTAGGGTTGCAATTCTGGCTCCCTTTGGGATGTCGCTCACAGGACAAGCGTTTCATCCCTAGGAGTGCCATATGCAACCTTTAGTTTTAACAGTGTATGTGCCTGTAAACGCTGTATCTCCCGAACAAATTATGATAAAGACTTGAAATTTGGTGTGTACTTAGTATATCATAATAAAAAGAAGCCTATTTAATATCAGAAACTCCGATTATCCGGAACAGGCCCGTAGCCAGGATTTCCTTTCAGGATGGGGCTCAATCTTGAAGTTTTTTCTGATCTTACAAATGTAATTTGTATAATTTACAGCAAAAAATTTTTAAATAATCAAAACTTAAACTAAAATTTGCTCCTGCATAGGATACTTCATAACGATGCCAAATATTGTTGTTTCATATTTAATTTTTTCAATTTCTGACATTCAAGAGCACTTCTATTTTCCGAACCGGTTTGAAACCTGAAAGTTTTTAGGAAAGAACTTCCGTGAAACCTAAAAAGCATAAAATAATAATGATTGAGGTGAGCCTCAAGTATCCTATCAGAAAAATATAAGAAAATATTGAAATGCAAATAAGTAAAATGAATTTATTTAAAACACTGGATTAATATTAGCGTGAGAGAGTCTGGCATTGCCAATGCGAGGTTACAGTGTCTAGAAGTATAGAAAGTGTAGCGAGGTCTTGAAATTATTAATTTAAATTTATTGTATTGTTATTGATTGATTATTATTGATTGTATTATTATTGATTCTAATTGATTTAAATTTTATTATAAATTATTTTTCATATCGATTTCTCTAACGTTAGAGGATCATCATCGTGGTTATCTCTAATAGCTGTATCACACGGACACCTTTCGCAGAACTTTTTCCCTACACAATGTTACAATCAGCAAAAGTTTTGTGTCCTTGATGGAGAGGAAAATTTTGCTCACTATTCTTGCTCACGGAGCGTTTTTGGTATAGCACGGAAAATGTTGGTCATTCATTCAGCGCTGATCAACTGACCAATAGAAGCGGAGCGAGAAATTAAATAACCCCGCGAGTTTGAAAGACCTGTTTACCGAACACGCAGCAAAATGAACGATCGTCTTTTGTAAAATGCTTGCAGAAAAATTGTTCTCCGTGAGATACAGCTTAGCGGTATCACACGTAGAATGATAAACAACAAACATTTCAGAAATCATATGACACAACATGTTCTCCCAAGCACTGCGTACTCGGTAAACAGATTCTTCCGAACTTCGAACAGGTTCTTCGAACTCTCGTTTCGCTCCTATTGGTTCAAATGATCAGCGCTGACTGAACGTTCAACATTTCCCGGGCGACATGGAAAATGCTCGGTGAGCTAAATAACCACCAAAATTTTCTCCTTCATCAAGGTCAATCAAGTTTTGCTCATTGAAATGTTCTGTCGGGGGAAAAGTTGAGCGAAAGCCTCCCGTGTGATATGGCTAACACGTTTAAAATTTTTCCGTTTAAAATTTAAGAAAACACGTTTAAAATTTTTCCAATGTCTGAAAAATGTAAAAACTAGTCTTCCTGGTTTTTTGTGTCCTTTCTGTACCTATTCTTTCGTGGGAAAAAAAAAAAAAAAAAAAAAAAAAAAAAACAAGGTTTACAATGAATGTGTTTACGAATACGTAGAAAAAGGAAATACTATTTCTGGATCTTTCTTCATTTTTTCTTGCTTTGTTTCTTTCCTACAGTTATAGGAAAATTATATGACTGTTTGAAAAGTAAAATGGAACCAAAAATTTTTCTTTTTGTGGCATCATGTAAGTTATCTCTAGTTGTTCAAGATTTAGTGCACCTATGGACATGGTGCTGTTTTGCGATTTTGCAATTAAAAAAAAAAAAAAAATGTTTCACGTGTGAAAAAATATTTTTGCCATTTCATATTATATTTTCTAGTTATTTAAAAGATTCTATTAAGAATTATTAACATTTTTGTTTCCATCTTATCTAGCCAATTGACAAAAAAAACTATATTTTCCGTCATTAAATTCACGGTTCAAAAAGTTTATTTTAGACTCAAAATTTACTTGATAAAATTCATTTTTCTGAACTCGGAATACATTTCACTTCAATTACTAAATTAAATTTCTTGCTGTAAACTGAGCCAGTGTCGCTGTTTAATTTTTTACTATATCCCTAGACACAAATCAAAATGTCCTTGTACTGACTATAACAATAGTATCCCTTAGCCTGTCACCACACCCACCTATATCTGTAGATTGGCCTCACACTGGTGGTAAATTTTATCTAAATACGTAAAGGACTAGAAAAATCTCTCGGTGGCGCTATGAAAAACTTAAAAAAAAATCCTACATAGGGGTATCCATCCCTGAAATTGACAGTTCTACAAAATACAAAGAAAATTAACAAGACAAACCAACTACTTTACACACATTTTCTTACTATTAAAGATTCAGATGTTAACAATTCGCAGAAAAGTTGTTCAGTGAAGAGACTGGGGAATCGTCTTTAAAGGTTTTTCGATACCATGTCGTTTTTCTTCGCATCATTACTTTTCAAAAATGCATTCTAATAGTATCTTTTTAATACAAAGCGTTTTACAGTTACAACATCATTATCAAAGATACTTTATTTAAAATTATATTTTTTCACATGATTTTACATTATAGGTGGCTATTAAAGTTTTTTGGCTCCTATCTCTGTAAAACATTTTAACATCGACCGCTCTATGTTTCCTTTATATTAATGAAGATAAAGAAAACTAAGGAAGATCATGACATGCAAGTAAATGTTTTATATTTGTCTCCTAAAGTTAAAATGCCATATGTGTGTAGCACTAATTTTTCTCAGTCAAATTAATTATACAGAACATAATTAAAATTGCATTTAAAAAAAATTATATTTTTTGTGGTAAATATCTATTTAAAAAAATACATTCAAATTTCTGATATAATGAAGAATTACTATAACTGTAATTGAATAAATGGATATTTTTACAGCTAAAAATGCAATTGATTTTAATGTAATGGGAGATAAAAACAAACAAAAACTTATTTTATTATCATAGAGATAATTTTGTAAAGTATTTTCCATCTTTCAGGAGGGGCTTCAGCCCTCTTAGACTCCCTCCCTGGCTACATGCCTGATCCGGAACTATTTTTTTCAGACTCTCGAAATATTCGTTCTGATGAAAGGTATATAAAAATATTCGATATTTTTAAGGAGTGGTTGTAGAAGACAATAAAAAAAAAAAAAAAAAAAAAAAAAAAAAAAAAAAAAAAAAAAAAACATAAATTGTGCATATAGAATTATGTCGATCACACTGTAAAAAAAATCTGTAAAGGTACTATACTTTATCTAGGAAACTGGGATTCCAAGAACTTTTCCTGTAACGGTAACAACAAAAACTCAAGTTTTAGAATCGGTTACATGTATTTTTCCTGTTATCGTTACATGAAAAGTTCTTGGAATCCCCGTTTCCTAGAAAATGTTTAGTACCTTTACAGATTTTTTTTTTTTTTTTACAGTGCAGGTAATCCGTTTCTGAGCTAATTCTAATCATATTTTCCACATTCATAGATTTTTCATGACCCTGTATTTCATTCATATTTCCATTCAAAGACATATTTTAATGGGAAATAAGACGCTTAATTCAACACAGTAAATTGTTAGTTAATATAACTATAATTTTTGGAGTTATATAAATGCTTCTTTTAGGCAATTCGGTCGTACCTGATTATCCCATAGATAAAAAAATCTATCGCCAAATATAAGATTAAATGGCAATAATGGATTATCGTAAATGTTACATTCACTTGACATTAAACACATTAAATGTGTTTGTTGCATCATCAAGTGATTTTTGATTTGATGTTTTATTTGTAGTATTATTAACCTTTTACTAATTTATTTGTCATTTCGCTATTAAAATATATATATATATATATGTCAATTTGTATAATTTACTAATAGTTTGGCGATATATATAACATGTCGAAATGGGTCGACGGGATAATCAAGTAGTACCCGCAGTTCCGTAATAGAGCATTAATATCAGTTAAAAAATTTTAAATATATGTTTACATTTTATTGTGGAATTGCAATGCTTTTTATAAATTTATTCACATATTTTATTGTCATATTTTTCGTATGCATATTCTTGATGGGTAAGTATTACGGTGGCCTGCAACGGATAGTCTTAGTTAGTCGTTGCTTGTCTGTGAAAATGGTTAATAGAAAACTTATTATATTTTTATGTAAAATGCAAGGGATTTAAAATATTCACTTCAATGAACAGAAGTAGATCTTGTTTAAAATATTTATAATGTTTGTTTACCATTTTAAAGTTTTCTGCAATATTTTTTCTTTCCTTATTTTACACAATTTTTCACGTATATAATTCGTTTTTGCTAATAAAAAAAAAAAATAATAATAAAAAGAACGCGCAGTAGAGTGTAATTTTAGCGAAAGTAAAAGATCTTTTCATCTTTCACGCAATCTTTTTATGTGCAAATATTTTGATAGCACTTACTATGAATATTAAAAGAACTTGAAATTCATATTTTTAACCCGAATCTCGACAAATCTGCTAACGCATATAGTTTTTTTAATGCAAGTGTTAAGAAGCAGCGTTTGTTTTCTTACCATGTTTCGGAATAACTTACAGCTCATTTAAAATACTTTCTCCTTTAAAAATTTAATATTTAGTAAAAGTACTTGGTTCATACTATGCGTCCATGTTGCTTATCTGGGCGGAAAAAAAGTATATTTGCTCATTTTTCCTTGTGTTGATATTAAATTCATATTCTTTATTTATTCTTTATTTTTTTATTATATTTTATTTAGCGTGATAAAAAAAATGTCACCTGTCAGAAAATAAACATATTGAAGAATCTTGCATTTTATATTTTCTTATTGTACAAAATGATTTTAATCACTCTATTTTTTATTACTTACCCATCATACGTAGTATAGGGTAAGTCTTGCAATCGTTTTGAAAATCAAAAAAAAATTTATGACGGATTTACACGTTTTAGATAGTGGAGATTCCGAAAAACATATTTTTAGAAAAAAAATTTTGCCGTCCGTCTGTCTGTCTGTCTGTCAGTCTGTCTGTCTGTAAACGCTCTATCTCCCGAACAAATTGAGATAGAGACTTGAAATTTTGTATGTAGTTAGTATGTAAGAATGGGACGAACACTATTTAATATCAGCAACCTCGATTATCCGGAACTATTTTTTTCGGACTCTCGAAAAATTCGTTCTGATGAAAGGTATATAAAAATTTTCGAATTTTTTTGTTCTAAGGAATGGACGTAAAAGGCCATAAAATAACACACATTTTGCATATAGAATGAAGTCAATCGGATTATTAGTTGCCGAGATTTGTGTAATCTTATTTTCCACATTCTTCGATTTTTCATGACCCTGTATTTCATTCAAATTTCAATTCAAGGGTATATTTTAATTGGAAATGAGACGCTTAATCCGACGCAGTTAATTGTTAGTTAATAGAATTATTATTTTTGGAGTTATAAGGATGTTTCTTTTACGCAGTTCGGTACTACTTGAGTAGTTTGGCGTTTTATATAATTTGTCGAAATTGGTACATCAGCAGTTCTTTAATATAGCATTACTATGTATGTTAACAATATTTAAATTTTGTTGATGAATTGCAATGCATTGTATAAATAGTTTCACATGTTTTGTTTTCCTATACATGTCCATGATGGGTAAGTATTACGGTGGCCCCCAAAGACTAGTTTTTTGTTTTAATTTTAGATTGTGTGTAATATAGTATATAACAACTTCTCTACTTCCAGGTACGGTTTCCAGCTTTTCCCTCTCAAATACTAACTGATCATACATATTAAAAGTATAAAATAATATTACAAATAGTCATTCGATTAAAACGTATGTCTTCTTTAAATATATTTTTAAATACGTAAGCTAAGGGGATCGTATTCTTACTAAAATTGTACAAAGCACTTAAATTTAAAATTGAAATATATTTGAAATCATGCTTATTTTTATGATAAATTTATCCAAAGAGAACCAAAGGGGAAAGTATTCAATCAAATAGTTTAGTAATTACGAAAATTTGGAGCACTCAATGCTAAATTCATTATTAAAATTTGTAATAATGAATAGTAATGTCTTTAGTTTAAGTAAAATGCAATACAATTTAATAAAATAAGATGATATTTCAGATTTTCTTATTTAAAACTCTATATCCAATTTAAGTTTATAAAAATATCATCGGTTGCAATTAATTTATAATTTATTTCGCACATATTGTGCTTTAAAAATGAATTTTCGAAAAGAAATAGGAATTGTAACCATCCAACATTTTAAATGTAAATTGCCTTCTTACAGCTTATAATATGTGAATGCGGAATTGCAGCTCACTTCGTTAAGTACTTTTTGAGTTATGTTTTAAAAAGTACACTCATTGTAACCCGTTTTGTTACAGTTACAAATTAATTTCAAATTGACACCATCATAATTCTTAAACTACTTAAACAACCTCCCGATTTTTAACACAGGGTATACTGTAAAAAACAATAATGCCACTAAATGTACGGCAAAAAATGCTGGCAGAAATGTTGCCAGCAGTTTTTGCAGTAAAAATTGCAGAAAAATTAGATGTAAATGTTTTTATTACATCTAATTTTACTGGATTTTTTACGGCAAAAACTGCTGGCAACATTGCTGCGCCGTATAATTAACATTTTTTTTTATTATTTTTAATTTTTTTTTAACCAGTGTAAAATGTAACAAAAAAGCCAAATATGATATCAAATTTAGGTGCTCATAGCTCATTTCCTAGTTAATTGCCAATATGAATAGACGCTTGTCAGCTCATTAATGTGTTTATTCAGTTCAGCATGTTTTATGCGTTTTAAAAATGAAATTTTGTAATCAATTTTAACAAGCTTCTTGATAATCTAAAATTATAAAATAAATCGGAAATTGGACGTCAAGGGTAGCAGATGAGGTGCGCTCATACTATAATAAAATTTTAAGAACATTCAGATCTTGGTGTAATTGTGTACAATTCTTCGAATACAATATAGTAACCGAAATTTTTTGGGAGTCCCTGTAAATACTAGTTGCTTTTTATTATACAGGAAAAAACTTGATTAAACCTCAGTAAAATATATCAATTTCATAATATGTGAAATAGATTAATTTAATTAAAATGCTCCCCAAATACTGTATCATCCACTATGCTCGTATACTTTTATGTGGCACTGTAAATTATTAACAAATATTCTTTTCACTACAGATTGCACAGAATGTATATTTTATTATATACTTTATAGATACATATCAATTGTATTATGTTCGAAAGTGTGTAATATGATTAAAATGCACTTTAAACTATTTTTCCGATTGGCTGTAATGTAACTGAACACTTTTGGTAGTTGTCATTAAACTATACATTTCATTTCCAGAAAACTTGAAATGACTCGGAAAATTCTGCATGAATTATATATTTTAAAACGATTCGGTTGGGTAGTTTTTGATCTGTTATGTGTGCGCGGACAGACAGACGTACGGTCTTAATTATGACTATAGATGTTATGCATTTACTTAATTTCAAATACACCAAACGACAAAAAAAAAAAAAAAAAAAAAAACTATTACATGTGTGTTTTTGATGACAATACTGCATTCAAAAATTTTTAGAATGTAATGTCTAATTAATATATTAATTTTAAGGCATTTTTCTTTCATTTGTTCTGTTAACACTGTACATGTGAAAAATCTCTAAACATCCTGCGTAATTCATACTATTTTATGAGATTTGAAGTAAGAATGGTTATATTTATGAATTAATAAATGCTAACTAAAATCGACCAGATGGCTGTAAATTACCACAATGAAACTTTTAAAAATCTAAAAAAGAGAAAACATTTTTTTAAAAAGAATGAGTGTAGAGTTTAAAATATATCTTTAACCAGCAAAAAAAGTGACGCATGTCGCAAAAACTAATTTTGCGTTTTATTCCATTCATAGATTTATCATATGCGTCTTGCTACACTGGCAGTTTCATAATCGGTTTCATTTTCTATGCGAAAAATAACTGTTTTACGTTATATGTCCGTTTGTAGCTACAGAAGAGGGGTAGATTGTATGGGAAGCTATAATTAACCAACCGTCTAATCCTCATCCTTAGACTTCATTTTTAAAGGGTTTTATGCAAATTTTCATACTTGCATGCGGAGCTAACAAGGTAGGTCACTGGGTCAGTAAACTGGGCATACTCAGAATTTTTTGAAAAAAAAAAAAAAAAAAAAAAAAACTAAATAAACTACTTAGTGATAAAATTTCAATCAAATTTAGTGGTGGAATTAAAATAGAAACTTTGTAAAAAAATACTTTCAAATATTTGGCGAGAAAAGACGAAAGCGTCACGGGATTTGGTGAGCAGCAGTTTTCCTCGTCAAAAGGAAACGATATTAATACAACTGAAAACCGATGGATTTTTAGAATGCATATAAAAGATATTTATTGAATTTAAACTTAATAATTTAATTTAATATATTATATGCAAATATATATATGTATTGTATTACATATACATATTACTTGTTGCTCCAATTATTTAATTTATCACTGAAAAAATTGTTTTCATATATAAAGAAAATTCATATTGGGAAAAATTATTTTCATATATTTAATCGTAGTCAAAAATGAAAGCCAGATGTTTCCATAGCAATAAAATGGAATAGACAATGCTCAACTGGGCTTCGAGCTTGAAATAATTTTAATTAATATAAATTTTGAATTTCATTTTAAATCGTAAATTTTTATGGTTAAATTTGAATATAAAAACAAATAACTATCTATATAACAAAATCATACTTAAAACAAACTAATACTTACAAAACTAAAGTTATTTAAACTAGATGTATCTAATCAAGTTCAACATGAAAATTTTTTCCTCTTAAAATGTATTTGACTTTTAAAAAAAGGATTTTTCAATGTCGCATTCCATCGCCAACCGATGAAAAATTGCCAAATAATGGAATTTTCATTTTTTTTTTTTTTTTTTTTACGGACACTGAATGGAGGTTCCGCCGAAATTTTTTTCATCAACGTATGTATCCTCATGAGAAGAACATTCTCTATTTATTCAGATTTTTCGGAGTATGCCTGCTTGGAGACCTTCCTTGTAATTGTTATGATTTCATGTTACAGTAAATAGATTCACATTTTCTTTTACCTCTCTTATTAACCCACGCATGCATACGGGCCTTATATGAGGACAGATAATTATTGCATTATTAAGTAAAAAAAAATTCGAGCATTTATTTATGGAGGTCTGATTTGTGGAAAGATAATAGCTAGCATGCAGCACAATAGTAAAATTATTTTTAAATGGGTCTTTCATTTGTCATAAAAAAGATTTTTTGTGAATAATGCAAAATAATGCAAAATAATTTATGCATGAGAGGGTTAAATTTACTTTTTTTTGAGACATGTCACTTTTCTTGCTGAGGAGCGATATTTACTCTTTTTTTCAATTAAAAATAAATTGTTAATTTACTTTTATTTTACATTAAAAAGTCAGTTTAGAAATTCTAAAAAGATAGTTTACCAGGGAGGTTATTTTGACCATTCAAAACTCATTTTGCCCAGGACAGTGGTGTAAATTGGTTTTAACAAACTAAAGTTACTTAACATTGGTTTTAAACGTTCAAAAGTGCAAACAACTATATTAAAGAACTTTCACTATCATAAACTGCGCAAATTTAATATTTATATGAATATTAATTTTTTATTATTTATATACACAAAAATTGATTTTAATAATTATTAAATATAGATGGATTTTTTTGCCTTTGTCTTATGTAATATTTTATTCACAAAATATGTTTTTAATAAATCTTATTTTGCTTAAAGAATAATTAATACATTACAATATTTTGTTGGTAGTAGATGGAAATATTGATTTTGAATTTGAAAATTGCATGATGCACGTTATAAATGTTTTTACCAACTCTTCATCAGTAGAAAAAAATATTTTCTCAAGTTTGATTTCATCCAGAACTAACTATGAGGTAGTTCGTAAAGGTATAGTAATACATCAATACTTGTAAATTATTTTCTGAGTTTTAAATAAAAAATCTTAAATGTTTTTATTAATTTTATAGCAGTTTCTTTGACATTGCACATTTTCTCTGTATAATTAGTCCCATCTAATCATAATGTAAGTCTTTAAAAATAAACTAATTTGCTTTTTCAAATTCTAAATTATTATTATCAGTAAAATGTGTTGGTGAGTTTTTAAAAATATACAAAAATATCTTAATATATACAATATTAATAGACTTAAAATTCTATAAATATGGCTTGTACTTCATGCGCAGTATGTTAATGATACGTTTAAGAATAAAGACAGGTAACTACCCACTAAAGAGCAAATATGTAACGATGTCTGACAAATTGGCATATACATAATAAAATAGTAAAGTACGCATTAAAACTAAAACTGCAGAATATCTACTTTTTTAATATTTTAAAATATTTCTTTCACTTAATGTGATTTAGTTTCTTGCACTTTTGATGTAAAAGTACATACGCAATATAATTATTAAAAACATGCCAACCTTTATGTCAATAGCCTATCTTTATAAACATTTGTATTCTTAAATTAAAATGTTATAAAAGTTAATGTATAATATCGAGTAAAATACTTGAAAATACTTCCTATTTTTGTATTAAATATTGTTAAATGCTTGTTAAATTTATCGTTTAAGAAAATAAATTTCAATTTATTTTTTCAAATCAATGTGAGTGCTCAAAATCTATTTTCACCAGGACGGTTTACCCCTTCGAAACAGGAGTCTTTTACGAAATTTTTAATCTATTCTCACCGGTTTTTAAAAGAAGAAATGTGTGGCTTATCAAACCGAAAAAAAAAATGCTTCAATTAAATAAGGAAAATTTTACAGTAAAAGTTTACTGGTGGGGATAAACAAGGATTCTTAAGCCTTTTTGAGGCACGTATATGTGTCGCTCGTCCCCAAGGGGTTGAGACCAGTTTAAACCGTGTTAAAATCAATTTAAACCACCCCTGAACAATACAATACAACCAATAAAACCCTGTAATTTACAAAATGTTCCAATTTATTAATTTGGTTGTTTTAATACAGAAAAGAAACACTATATACCTACATATATATTTGGTAAATCTAAAATGAAAGAAAACTATTTCCAGTCGAATATGTATTTTTCTACTATTAGTAACAACAAGATAGAACCCGTCAAATTTTGACGAAAGAAAATGTATAAGAAGGAACTGTTTCATTGATTTATAATAAACCTACAAAATTAGTTACAATAAAAAATGCATTTTATATTGGTAAATCTAATTCTTAAACAAATGATATTTAACGTCGAATTAACAAAATATTATTTCTATAAAACTGAGTTTTATAAATTGTTAAAATTAAACTTTAATCATACATGTAAGCAGTAAAAAATAATAAAGATCCTTTATTATGATAAAGTTATCAATTAAGGTTCTTATGTTTGTATTCCAAAATGGAAAAAAGCAAAATTTATTCAACTTTGACTCAATCATAGAATTTTTTCCCCGTGTAATCTAAATCCGTGGTATCATTTTCACCATACCAAAATTTAAAAATGCACATTTTGTATCTATTTCACTTTTTCAAAAAAATTGATATATTACATTAATTTGATCATTTTGATTAAAAACTTGAAGTCTCAATTAGCTGAAACAGTTATTAAACTGTTGATATTCTTTTACGTATAAATCAAATTTTGTAAATGAAATCAAAATTCATCGGTTTTTATGACAGAAGATATTTAAATTTCGATTTTTTCCCTTTTAATGAGAAAATGGCAACATAAAGAAACAGTAATATTTTTTTTCCCCTGTTTTCCTTTGCTTTTAATAGAAATGGAGTACTCCTGTTGCCCACAATTAGAAAAGAGCTTATAAAAATTACAAAAAAATTAATATTTCAAAAATAAATTAAGATACAATTTTCAAACAAATTGCATTTAAAAGTACATTTTTTCCGCTATACGATGGTGTAAAAATTGAAAATTTGCGATAGTTAGATGTTTAAAATTTTTTAACAGCAAAAACTGCATTGCCAAAATTTCATTTAAAATTTGAAAGTGTTGCCATTCGCAAAATGACGCATGCGTTACGCACAGATTCGTTTGGCCTTTATAATATAGATTTACAAAAGAAAGTAGGTTTAATCTTTTACTTATAAATTAATTAATTAAATTTAATTTTGGCAATAACATGCGTAATTTTTAGGACACGTTTTTTCAGTATCAATTGAAAAAAAAATTCTGATATTTTAAATTTTAGCTGAGCATCGAAAAATATGCATGTTTATTATTTAATAACATGTATTTTTACTAGTGTATGTGCATTTAATCATGTATGTTTTAATGAATTTCCGTTTTCCATTATAAAAATACTGGTTTAGACTACAGTCAAAGTACCTCACACGCATCCATCTCTTCAAAATTATTTTAAATATTCCTTTGACATCATGAAATTTTGCTTACGTTTTTTTCCTCGTTAATTTAAAATATTTTATACGCATGTAATAACTTCCTATCTGTGAAAGCGAAATGTTTAATAAAATGAAAGGATCATAAAATGCAATGTCAGCGAAAGAAGCAAAGAGCTCTTCATCTTAAATGCCATCTCTTTAAGTAAATATATAGATAGGACTTTCCATGAATTTTAAAAAAGCTTGAAATTCATAATTTAAGAGAAGACCTTCGAGTTATCTGCCTGTGCATATAATATTTTTGTGCGCATAGTAAGAAGTGGCACTGTTTTATTAATATCTTTGGGAATAATTAATTGGGAATATTAAAATTTGTTCATTATACAAAAAAGAATGTTTAATTTAAAAGTTTTTTATTATGAATACCGTGGTAGATCTTTGTAAAGCTTCTGCGACAAGCTAAACTAACATCCGAAATTTTCTGCAATGTGATATATTATAACTGCAGAAATGATTACAAATATATATGTAACTCAATTAGAAAAAAAAAATACATTAAAGAATTAATGTATCATCAACCAGGTATTATATTTTTTAATACATAATGGTCTTATTTATTTTTAAATTATATGCAAAAAAAAAAACCAAAATAAAAAATCACGAATCAACATTTGAGGAATTATTTAGCATATTACAGTAATTTACAATAATTAGGTTTCCATTTTTTCATGTTTTTTTGCGCTTCAAATTTGTTGACAGATTGTCAGGTTAAGTTGCTGTATTTTGTAGGAGTACACCACAGATAAAAAATCTATAATTCGATCAATTTTTTGTGTTGGAGGGGGGGGGAGCGAAAAAAGCTATTGCACGCTTAATTATTACAAATAATTAAAAGATAAATTAATATGCGTACATACATATCTAATTTTTCCCCTTGTTAGAAGTTGAGAATAAGGTCATTCTTATTCTTGGTATAAATAAAAATAATATACTTATCACTTTTAACCCAGTTACTTAAAAATCAATTTTTCTAAAACGTATATTATATTTTAAAACATTATTACATAACTAAGTATGGAGCTGTTTAATTACATAAAAATTTTGTCTTCAAGAAATTTCTATTAAATTTTTACTAAATTTAGTCTTTGTCTGACTCAAAGTTTTTTTATACATAATTTTATTATTAAATTCTTCTTGCACCACATCATTCTAAAAAAAAATTTTGTATAAAATATTTCTTACACATGTTAGGGAAGTACAAATAAAAGTGTTTCACAAAAAAGTGGTGTCAATTGAATAAAACTCGTATAAGAGATGTGGGTTTTGATATGCAGTGGGAAGATACATAATACAGATAAGATTTAACATTTTTTATTCATGATGAAAATTAAATATAAAATAATATATATATTATTTCTATCAGCTATGTTTAGCGGCTCGAGGATGAAATTTTTCTTCAAGTGGTCGTTCTTTTTCTGCGACAATGCAGCAACGTTCCTGCCACGGGGATTATGAATATTATGATTGTTATGACAATCTTAATGATAAAATAATTAAAAAAATATATGGACTATTTTTACCATTCGCTTACATTTCAGAATTTTATTTTTATTTTTCAAACTTAATAATTTCTTTTAAAAATGAAGACAGGTGTTAAAGTAAATTTTTAAGGCACATTAAAAAATTTGGTTGTGCATTTTGCCCTATAATATAATTTGCAAATGCTATTTAAAGTTAGCTTGTAAAGCAAATTGTCAAGTCCGTTACCATAGAAAATTACTGAAAATACTCAGCTTTAAATTTATTACGTTTCCTAAAATCAACTTACTTTGAAGTGACTTATGTCCCTAAATTTCAAAACATGATTGATATTTATCAATAATACTTAAATTAAATTAAAATGAGAGACAGTTTTAGCCACAAAATTTTTAATCACATAGAAATAATAAAATAACTTTTTTCTTATAATTACAGTATATATTCATGTATATTTTTTAATCTTAAGAAAATTGCATATTTGTTTCTAAGTTGAATAAAAAATAAAAGTAGAATGGTGAAAAAATGATAATCATTAAAAAACTGTGCGGTAACAGACATGGCATATGCTAACGGACTTGGCACTATGTTGAAAATGGCCGATATACTTACTCTTCCTCCTGTTGATCTCAAGTTCATGTTTTTCAAACCTGTGACGAATATACTCCCTGCTGGAGAATCAATATGCATGTCTTTTTCACTCCGAACTTTCACTTTTTTTAACACAGATTCTAATCTAAAACACACATTAGTACAATGTTATTCCAAAAACTTAATCGTCACTTGAAAAAAAAGTTTTAATAATACTTTCACATACTTTACTGCTAAGTGCTTATATTTATTTAGCCAAAGAATGTAAAATTACTAAAGACAAAATATACTTTTTTTTTGTTTGTGCATTGCTTAAAAAGATTTAAATGCATGCATTAAGTATTTAAAGCTAAAAGTTGTTAAAATTTTGTTAGTTGAACTGTTTAAATTTGAAAATAAATAAAAATTTCATGTTATTCAGCATTTTAAAACTTTATTTCAGCTATTTTTTTTCAAACATTTTGTTCTAATATTTCATTGTATTAAACATTTCTTTAATATAAAGTTATATTTTATAGATAAAACATGTATAAAATGCCAAGGTTATGATTATAACAGCTGTAAATTTTCCACGTGGGTGAAAAATGTCCGGGCCAGGATTCGAACCAGGGATGTATTGGCTGAAGCCGCCAATGCTCTTTACACTGAGCCATCCCTGACACGAACACTAGAGGCCTTTTTCACCCAAATAACCTTAATGAATACATAATCTGGTCTGATACTATGCATGCGCTCAACAGAATAAATCAAAGGTCAGTTTATTCTGTTGAGCTGATCCACAGTATCAGAACAGATTATTTATTCGTTAAGGTTATTTGGGTGAAATAGTCCTCTAGCGTTCATGTCCGGGATGGCTCAGTTGGGAGAGCATTGGCGGCTTCGACCAATACATCCCTGATTCGAATCCTGGCCTGGACATTTTTCACCCACGTGGAAAATTTACATATGTTATAATTGATTTACCGATTGAAAAATCGTGTTATAAATATAATTTAACGTTATGATTGTTAACACATTGAGTGCTACGATGGCTGACTAAACAATTTTATGATGTTTTAAGTAATTATTAAGAAAGTCTAATCCTGTAACAAATAAAAGTTAAGTATAAATTTTAAGTAAATGTTTATTAATTACTTAAAATAACATACTTAAAATACATTACTTAAAATAAATTTTTTATCATATTTTACTGTCAGCCATCGGTGAATGACGCGATCTAAACGGAAAGTTTAGTGCCTGTAACCAGTGACTGACGTGACGCTTAACGTGTTAATGAATGTTATTTAATGGTTAGAAATAATTTCGAATAAACATATTGCATTTTAGATAATAGATTGTTCATACTGTAAATTATTTTAAAAGCTTTATAAGTATAGGTAATAGAAAGTCTGATAAAATGTAATGAAAATGTATGCAATGCTAATAGTTTTACAAAAACATTTCATCCTTGCTACCACTATATAAGACAATAATGTTTTTGGCACATTTATTTAATATCTGTAGTAAAAATGTCCCACAAATTTTATCATTTTATATTAGTTAATAGCAAAGATAAAGAATTTCAAGACCGCTCCTAGCACTGTACAGCATTGTATAAATATAACATTATCAACTTTTTGGAAATTTTCGACCTCCTCCTTCACTTTCAATATTATACGTTATCATTCCTTGAACTCCCCCCCCCCCTCTTCTAGTAATGATAATCGCTATCAACGTGTAAAAAATTTGCGATTTTTAGAATTTTTTTTTCTTTTGTACTAAGTGATATACAAAACTGGTAATATTTAATATTCGCATACTTTATTGATTCAAATGAAGAGAAGTAAAAAAAAAAAATCTCACTTCAGGTATGAAAAAATAGTTACTATTTAAAAGTATTTTATGATAGCTTTTATAACATAATGCATTCAACAGAAAAAAAGTCTTGTTGCATTTGCCCCAAACGAAGCAGGAGGCAGGCGGGGGAGCAGACAGAAATTCTTTATAATAAAACAACTGGACAACATTATTTTTCTTTTATTTATGAGTAAACACAAGTTTTATTTCAAATATACTTCACATATGGCTTCACGAATTGTGATTACATATTCATGCACATTTGAATAAGAATAAGAATGTTAAATGTTCGGGGTATTCCATAATTAAAGATTAAATAATTTTATAATAATTTTGTTATTTTAACAATAACTTTGTATTTCCATAAAAATAGATAACAGACTAAAAAGAAGATAACATACTATTTTGAACGAAGAACCATGTTACAAATAAAAATAAAAAATTTTGGTTGCATCAGAAATAATATCAATATCATTCTCTCCACCTAGAGATCTCCATGCCAGATCCCCCCTCCCCCCTAAAGTAATAATGTGATAAATGCACAACCCCATATGTGAGAATAAAATTTTAATAGATCTTCAGCTGCGTGCAACAAGATCAAAACAATTTTCCAAACAATTTTCCAGTCAAACAAAAAGCAGACTATGGATTCAAAGGTCTAGAATAAATTATTATACAGGGTGATTCATAAAAGATGGGCAGAACTTTAAGGGGTTATAGTACACTTAAAGACAAATAATATTAAATAGGAGACTAAGGGTCCCAGACGTATTCCCAAGGAGATAGGGGGCATTAAAGTTTAGGGTCCGAAATTTCAAATGATTATAAAAAATGGAAAAATTGGTCGATTCGTTTGCGGTTTTTGCAAAAAATTTTCTTTATGCCAGTATTTTCTTGAAATAAAATTTTAAAGTTCGATTTCAAAAAGTGCCGATAGGGGGCGCTTTAGACTTTGGAGTAACAAACAATTATTTTTTAACGTTATTTTTTGTATTTCTTTAAATGATTTCGAAAGCTTATACTTAAACTTAAATTTTGATATAAAAATCTGAGTCCTAACGAGTAGTTAAGTAGCGTAAACTGAAATTTGAAATTTGAAACCCTTCTCCCCCCAGAACAAAAATCAGTTATTCCCGATCTTTGTGTCGTAGATTAGGCTCTAACTACTGCCGCGTTTTGCTAAAATTATTCTTTATGTCAATATTTTCTTGAAAATAAATTTTAAAGAAAATTTTCAAAAAATTCCGATAGAGGGCGCTTTAGACTTTGGAGTAACGAACAACTATTTTATACCGTTATTTTTTGTGTCTCATTAAATGCTTTCTAAAGCTTAGACTTAAATTTTCAGCCCAAAATCTGAATCGTTAGACGGGGTTAAGTTTCTGGGGAGAGGGGTTTGAAATTTCTACTCCTGAGCACAGTTCAGTTTACCATGTCCACACATTGTGTGCTGTGATACGAGGTAAAAAGA
The DNA here is from genome assembly GCA_964019185.1 of Maratus speculifer. Classification (NCBI taxonomy): domain Eukaryota; kingdom Metazoa; phylum Arthropoda; class Arachnida; order Araneae; family Salticidae; genus Maratus; species Maratus speculifer. The sequence goes on from OZ025296.1 coordinate 83,993,018, forward strand.
CACAAATTAGGATTATGTTACCAAAGCATATTTATTAACATGTAATTACAATAAATGTTCAAAATTGTGACCACCAGAGGTTATGCACGCAGAACAACGGCGAAGAATGGAACGGCGAACATTCGCGAAAACATCAGGCTTTTCGAGCACTTCCCCTACAGCGGCGGAAAGTCTGGTGACCAGTTCCTCGGGGGATTCAGTGGGTGTCTCATACATAAGAGCCTTCAATTGTCCCCAAAAAAAGAAATCGAGGGGTGAAAGATCTGGCGAGCGAGCAGGCCAAGCAACAGGACCACCTCGACCAATCCATCTGTTCGGAAATGTGATGTCCAGATAGTTGCGGACGTCTCGTACGTAATGGGCTGGCGCTCCATCGTGCTGGAACCACATGACCCGCCGGATGCGTGGAGGAACAACGTTTAACAGGTCTGGCAGCACATGTTGCAGAAATGTGAAGTATGTTTTACCGTTGAGGCGTTCAGGAAGAAGGTACGATCCGATTAGGTGATCTCCGAGGATTCCTGCCCAAACATTGATGGAAAAGCGTCTCTGATGAGCATGTGGATACGTAGCATGTGGATTGACATCCGCCCATACATGTGCATTGTGTGTGTTAAATGTACTACACGTGTGAAGGTACATTCATCGGTGAAAAGCACAGTTCGTCCAAAATGTGGATTTAGCGCGTTCTGCTGCAGAAACCAGCGGGCGAATTCAATACGATTTGGATAATCCCCTGGAGACAGTTTCTGGACTCGTTGCACATGAAACGGGAGCAAATGTTCATCCTTCAGTACCCTCCAAGTCATGGACTGTGAGGTATCCACCTGCCTAGCCACTGTTCGTGTACTTGTACTTGGCTGCGCCGCTACTACATCCAGAATGGCTTCTGCAACAACTACTGATTCGTCCTTTTTTGCACGACCTGCATTCGACCGGGAAGCGAGAAATGATCCCGTCTCACACAACTGTCTGTGCAAGCGCTCGAAAGTTTTGCGGTTAGGCAACCGCCTGCTGGGAAATCGCTCTCCGTACATTCGTTGTGCCTCTGCACCATTTCCATCTGCCGCTCCGTAAATTAAATGCATCTCAGCCTTTTCCTTATTCGTGAAGGGCACCATCTTCCGATTCATTACTACAGCAACTTACACTTGACTCACCGTTCAGTGGTTTTTATGCCTGAATCGTGTCGAAATTTTGCATACGTGTTCTTCTTCTTCCCCATTTGACATTTGCATACTTTCTGTCTCCTTCTTCACCCAGTGACTAGCGTCAGGAATGGAGCTTTAACGTTTGCATGAGCGACGTTTCCAACTGTGCCAGTGCCTTTATGAGTGAATTCCGACTATGCAGTCCTTGACGAAAGTTGTATTTTTGCCTCGTATCACAGCACAGAATCGTTGGGCATGGTTAAGTAGTGCAAACTGAACTATGTTCAGAAGTTGAAATTTGAACCCCCTCCCCTCGCTACTGAACCACGCTCAGCGATTCAGATTTTGAGCTGAAAATTTAAGTTTAAGTCTAAGCTTTAGAAAGCATTTAATGAGACACAAAAAATAACAGTATAAAATAGTTGTTCGTTACTCCAAAGTCTAAAGCGCCCTCTGTCGGAATTTTTTGAAACTTTCCTTTAAAATTTATTTTCAAGAAAATACTGACATAAAGAATAATTTTAGCAAAACGCGGCAGTAGTTAGAGCCTAATCTACGATACAAAGATCGGGAATAACTGATTTTTGTTCTGGGGGGAGAAGGGATTCAAATTTCAGTTTACGCTACTTAACTACTCGTTAGGACTCAGATTTTTAGATCAAAATTTAAGTTTAAGTCTAAGCTTTCGAAATCATTTAAAGAAATACAAAAAATAACGTTAAAAAATAGATGTTTGTTACTCCAAAGTCTAAAGCGCCCCCTATCGGCATTTTTTGAAATTGAACTTTAAAATTTTATTTCAAGAAAATACTGGCATAAAGAAAATTTTTTGCAAAAACCGCAAACGAATCGACCAATTTTTCCATTTTTTATAATCATTTGAAATTTCGGACCCTAAACTTTAATGCCCCCTATCTCCTTGGGAATACGTCTGGGACCCTTAGTCTCCTATTTAATATTATTTTTCTTTAAGTGTACTATAACCCCTTAAAGTTCTGCCCATCTTTTATGAATCACCCTGTATATTTTTTTAAATGCACCAATTTAATTTATATTTATCTTACATAAATTTTCCTATTAAAATATTCTGCAACAAAAAAGGTTTCTACATAAGGTTGTCCCATTTGAAGGATAGCCAATCAGAGTAGAGCAGGACTAAAATGTCACTTGGCGGATAAAAGAGGGGATTAACCATCCATGATACAGTAAATACATGTGTAAAAAGAACAAGGTATGAAGTAAATAAAATTTAAATAAGCAAATCTTCGAAAGTAAATTGAACAAAATTCCTTTCCTTAAAATAATTTGTTCAACACTGATTTAAGTTAATTAAGAATAAAATATATAATGAATAAATAATATCGCAATGAGTTTATTTACATGCAAATACTTAAGTAAATTCGCTAAAAGTGAATTTTTTAATGTATAAATTTAATACTATAATGTAATTATTGAGATAAAATTATCCAAAATATTGTAAAATAAAATGAATGTATGAATTATATAAGTAAGATTAACTAATGCCTAGAGATATGTCATATATATATACAGGGTGTCCGAAAAGTCTGGAAACGGCCGAATAATTCGAGAAATACATATGAGATTGAAAAACGTAAATATACGTGTTAAATATTTTTAAATAAGCTACTCATGATACCAAATTTGACCTTCGCAACCGACCCCCTGGGGATCAGAGGGGGTCCAACTTTGAAATCTTAAATTATAACCCCCATTTTTTATTGCAGATTCGGATTCTACGGACAAAAATACATAACTTTTGTATTTGATGTTTATTTTAAATCCTCGTTTATCACGGTGTATTCGAGCATATTAAATCGATACATATTTCGGCTTTTCCAACGGGATTTTCCCTAATCGAAACTGAATGGGCAGAATTTTTGACGTCAAATTCCCCGTCTTTTGCAGAAATTGCGTTTCCTGAAAATCACCCGTGACGATTATTTCAATAGTGCTACACTGTTAAAAATCTGACCCATTTGCTGCAGCGTCACTCCACAGCTATTATAGAATATCTCTTTTGTGACCAATGAGAGTGCTCCATAACACAGTAAAGTAATCGTTTTCTATAAAAGTGGTGGAGTGACGATGCAACAGAAGTGTCATTTTTTTACAGTGTACTTTACTGTGTTATGGAACATTCTCATTGGTCATGAAACAGATATTCTATAAAAGCTGTGGAGTGACGCTACAGCAAATGGGTCAAATTTTTAACTGTGTGTAGTACTATCGAAATAATCGGCACCGGTGATTTTCAGGAAACGCTATTCTTGCAAAAGACGAGGAATTTAATGTCATAAATTCTCCCCAATTAGTTTCGATTAGGGAAAATCCCGTTGGAAAAGCCGAAAAATGTATCGATTTAATATGATCGAATACACCGTGATCAACGAGGATTCGAAATAAACATCAAATACAAAAGTTGCGTATTTTTGTCCGTAGAATCCGAATCTGCAATAAAAAATGGGGGTTATAATTTAAGATTTCAAAGTTGGACCCCCTCTGACCCCCAGGGGGTCGGTTACGAAGGTCAAATTTGGTATCACTGAGTAGCTTATTTAAAAATATTTAACACTTATATTTACGTTTTTCAATCTCATATGTATTTCTCGAGTTATTCGACAGTTTCCAGACTTTTCGGACACCCTGTATATATACATATATGTAATCATATTCTTATAATTCATCCATTCATTTTATTTTACAATAATAATAAAAAAAAAAAATCGTACTTTTACACGTTAAAAGCGGACCACGGATTCAAAGGTGTAGAATAAATTATTATATTTTCATCGAAATACACCAATTTAATTTACATTTATCTTGCATATTTTTTTTTATTAAACTATTCTGTAGCAAAAAAAAAAAAAAAAAAAAAAAAAAAAAAGATGATAATGAGGAATTTCAGTGAGTACTGCCATCTCTTGTCCATTTCCGGAACTTTTTGTATTTGTAGCTTTGAACATTCTATTTCCAGCTTACTCTACTAGTGCCATAGTAAGCTGGAAAGATTTTTATTTTATTTTATGGCTTTTTATCCACTCTACACATCCCAATGTTAGCATAACTCTCGAGAAAACTTTTTCGGCTGCCAATATCATGGAGAAAAAGAGAATGTTACTTTCCGATTTTTTTCAGGCTTTCTGACAGAGCCGAGTGAAAATCTCTTTGGGTAAAACGAGAAGAGATATTTTGAAGAGTGACGGGGAGAAAAAAGAAGTTGAACAGAATGGAAAAGTGAACGGAAGAGAATTTTTTTTCTTCCTTTCTACGGTCGATGGCAGGAAACGGAAAAAAAGTTTCAGAACATTTTGACAGAAAAGGGAACAATGTATCGTCTGCGAAAAAAAAAATCATCGTTAGCAAAAAAATAAATCTGAATATTTTTGCTTGGAAACGAAAATAATTTGATCGATGAAACATTTTGGAAAAATTTGTATCTAAAAATGAACTGCTCTAGATTTGAATTAAACACTTTCAATGTATTTCATGCAAATAAGTAAATTGTATTAATGTGTAATGTGAGTGATGTGTAATGAATAATGAGCAATGTGAAAATGTCTAAAACTGCCTGAATATATTTGCTTTTGAAAAGTTTTTCATTAGTAAATAACTTTAACTCATCTTTATCTTAAAATTTTTATTTAAAAATTATTATTTAAATTTTATTTTTTTTTAAATTTAATTTAGTTATTTATTTTGCTCAGTGTGACAAAGTAAGATCTTTGATCTTCAACACATATTCATGCACTATAAGGTTTATTTAAAAATTAACTAAAAAGTTTTATAAAAAATTTGTTTTAGGGCACGTGTGACATTTCGGTACCTAAAATGGAGATATTTTAAAGCAAAGTTTAAGAATATGCATTTCATAAAAGAGATAAATCTATAATTTTTAAACCCTCCTCTCTTAAAGTATAAATTTTCTAGTATATAGATAATATGGAAAATAAATGTTATTTACACGTGTTTTCACTTTGCATTTGAGTTTTTGCTGGTAAAAATAATAAATAACAAGGGATAAAGAGTGTCCACATGTGCCCGCCGTGAAATTCGAAATGGGTGACAAATTTTCTCCGGTCATAAGCGTGAGAAACAAATTTGGTCAACAAATGATAGAATATCATAAAATGTTATGAAATGTATCTCACCATTCACATAAACAGTAGATTTTTGAAAAAAATTGTAGTCATTTAAATAAAAAAGTCGATAATTTTCTATCGCATTTTTTACATTTTTGATCTTTAAAAAATTGATTGAACATTGAAAATCATATTTGATGGTGGTATAGACCTGTGCAAAAACGATTACTTTCGATTATGCATTTGTTTATTATTTTAATGAAGCAAATTCATTGAATAACCCTCGAGAAAAATGGGCGCCTTATTTGAAAACATGTTTTCGAAAAAATAAAAATGCTAATAAAAGAATAAAAATGTTTAATGAACAAAAAACAATTGTAAGAAAAAGTATTGTCATGGAAATTCAGCTGAGTAACAATCTGCATATTTCAAAAATACAAAATTTATTCCCCCCCCCCCAAAAAAAAAACCCTAAGAGAAGTAGAATCTCCAGTTCGTCACTAATTCATAGATCAGCGAGACTTCAGATGCCCCTGCAAATTTAAACGTATGAGCATATAAATCATCCGAAAACTTTATAAAACATGCATAAAAAATAATATTTTGGCATTATTTTTTATGAATTCCTTTTAGTAATGTTACTTATTGAGAACATACCTTTGAAATGTATACTTAATTTTAATTGAGGTCTTAAAATCTTACTTAGTTTCAGCTTGATTTTAACTCATCTGTTATGAATTAAATATCGTATATTTTAGAAATATATTGATAGTCTAAATTAAAGAACGTCCACAAAAAAGAAGGTAAAACTATTAATTTCCTGTGACATTTTAACTCTTTCGAATCCGATTTTTTTTTTCAATTTTTTGAAAAAACTACTTTTTGTTAATAACATTAACACTAACTATCCAAATATAATAAATAGAGTTTAACGAATATTTCATTGTCTGAAACATAACGAATGTTGATATTTTGCATAGTATTCACTTCATATTAATATGATAGTAGACTATGGAAGAATTTTTGGAAATGTTTAGAAAATATCATATTACAATAAGATTTAACTGATATTACATATTTTAATACTTTTTCTGTTATATTACAGATGATTTTTTCAGGAAAGTAACCATTATTTTAAATTTATAGAGTGAAATATATTTTTAAAATCGCAAAGAGTGTACAGAGAATTTACCAAATATTTATTATTATTACTAAATGCCTAAACATTATTGAAATCATACAGTAAATGCTTAGACACATTCTAATATTACTACATGTAAACAGAAACAAAAGTGTTTGTTAAAATAAAATAATACCCAATTAAAACACATGTATTATTAATAATACACCATGCCGATGGATTATAAATATGAATGCATTAATTGTCTACGGGTTTCGAATTAGCGAGGGGAATTTCGAAGGGGTAAATCGCATCAACAAACATTTTAAGTTTTTTTCCTTAATATTATAATATCTAATAATTAAAATTGTTAGTTTGAAGCATTACCTGAGATCTTTGTTGGCACTTCCTCTTACTAAAGGTGTTTCTAATGAACCATCTAATCTATAACCACCAGAATCTGAAAAGAAAAACATGAATCATAAATACTAATGGTTTGAATGAAAAAGTCATTTAAAGAGGTGCAAAACACAAAAATCATGAAATTTTCTAAAAATAAATAAATAAGTATTAGATAAAAAGGTTTTAGGGACTTTTTTTCTGCTAAAAATGACGTTTAAATCATATATCTATCTTTATTGCAACAAGAAATATATATTTTTTCGTCTTGGTTTGTTTTCAAAATTTACTTTTCATTCAATGGTTGTTATGGAAACAACTTCTTTTGAAAGTGTTTTTTTCTTCATGTCCTTTTATTCATCGTTCTCCAATTCAAGTTGTTATAAGTCACGAACCGTTAAAGATATATGGTTCAAACTTAGAACACGTCTTTTTTAGTTTTTTACTTTAGTTTTGATTCAATAAATAAATAAAAATATTTACTTTTAAAAATATGATTTTTTTAATTTACATTTTTTTAAATAAATTTTTACTTTAAATATCTTCAATTTTTATTAAAATTACTATTTTTTAAAATGCTGAATTAAAATTAAAGTTTATATATTTTTGTTAATTTCAATAAAAAAAAATTGAAATTCTATAAATAATACTTCGATTTAAAACAATTTTAAACTACTCCACCTTTTTAACACATTTTTTTAAATATGAAAATTTTTATTGTCAATATTATGTCAATGTTATAATTAATTGTTTATATCAATTAATTTTATTTCAAAACTGCCAAGTAACGCAAAGATTTTTTAATAAAATTTTATTTTTTTTATTATTGTTTATGAAATAAAAAATGCAAACATTTTAAAATTAATTTGTTAGCAAACTCAAATAGCATTCCATAACTTAAACATAATAACAAAATAATTACGTTGCCACAGAAACGTTTAAGCCTTCACCTAAAAAATTTTATGAAAAATGGGATGTTTCGGAATTTTTTTTCTGACAAATGGCAACAAATTTAAAATTCAATTTTTATTATTGATATGCATATTTGCTCGATTACTGACTATTTTGTATCATATTAATTCTATGAAGAATCTTCTATTTCTAATAAGTTAACTAATCTCAGCAAAAAATACGTCATACTCACATAATTACGCAATACAAAATTCATATACCAAATTCCGAGATACAACTCCCTCTGGTGTTTAAACAGCATATAAAATGTTTATGTTTAGTCAATGCACTACGTCCGGATTCTTTTTTGCAAATAAATTTTCATGAGATATTTTTAAAAAATCCAATGAAGATTATTAAAATCGACAATAATTGGTAATTTCTATGTAATCTAATAGTCAACATTATTAAGGTCACATCATTTATAACGCTTTGCAAATACATAGTAGCATGTACTTGTACATTGCTATAGAAATATCAGTTGTTAACCAATACGTTTATAACAATCTATATTATTATAAATACGAGATGGAACCCATCGAAATTCGACATTAAAAATAAGTTTTAAAATATCTTCACCAATTCATTCTTCATTTCAATTTCATTTCTTCTGGAGCGCATCCATTGTTTTAAGCTAATTAATTGTTATGAAAATATTTTTTCAATAATATTAGGACAATTTAAAGATAAAACAGAATTTTAATGCTTTCGATTGATAATTTCTTTTCTTGGATTTCTCGATATTTTTTTTTTGGTTTTCCATAATCGGTATGGCTGACCTATTTCCACAAACTCGGATAATTTCCTGGTTATAAACTAACATACCCAATGGATCCTTAAAAATAATGAAATATAATTACTATGATAATATGATTCAATAGATATTTTAGATATTTCTAAAAATTTTATAGTGACATTAATTTTATGTTCTATATAAACTGAATGACCGTCTTTTTGGTTAGCAGATTTCAGTTTAGTGACCAAATGATGCATTTGTGAATAATCTAATCTTATGACTTTTTTGTGTGCGTGTGTGTGGGGGGGGGAAGGTTTGTTGAAAGAGATTTAAGCGCTTCCCTGTTTTGCCCGCACGTATAGTCCAAGAGCCAACCGCACAAAACCCTAAGTCATCAAACACAAGAAAAGTCCTTTATTTTATGGAAGATTAATAATAGAGGAATCTAATGATCCATGTCTCCTGGTGGAGAAGGGTTGAATAAGCCAAAAATTGATACCACTAATTGCTTACTTGTGGGTTTATCATTGTATTTGCGTAAAATCAAAGTACTAAAACATAAGAAACTGAGTGCAGGAAAACCAATGCTAAGGCTTTGAGTCAACCACTATAGTGATATTCATTTTTGGCTTATGCACCACTTCACTTCCGGCAGACATGGATCTTTCGATTCCTTTATTACTACTCTTCCACACAACAAAGGATATTTTCTTATGCTCGATGACTTGGGGTTTTGTGCGGTCGGCTGTTGGATTAGAAGAAGAAACAACATGTTTTTGCCATCCATGATTTGTCCATACCAAGTACAAACAACCATATTCCAATCATAATTTATTATTCTCACAGTAAAATTTTATTGTAAATTTAGATTGTTTAATCCCAGCATTTTTTTTTAAATTTAATTAGGCAAAATTTTCTGTTCAGAAAAATTGGTGATAAACGATAAAAAATTCTGTAAAAAACATGAAAAAAATAGACATTATTTGAATTTTTTTTTCAAAAATGTTGATCAATTAAGTGGTTAAAAAATAAATCATGCATGAAAAAATTTAAAATGTCGCTAAATTGAGAATCAGTTTTAAAATGAATTTCATCATGAAGTTAAATTTATTCTTGTTTTACCAAATAACAATTAAAATCTACATTATTTAAATTTAGAAGTGATGTAAATACGATAAAAGTGAAAGCGATAGCGTTGTCCCTTGTCACCACCATTAAACATTATATTAACCATTATTATACTAAAAATTGCAATTGCGTTTTGGCTGTCGAAACAAAAGTAGATTATTACTTTTTGACGACAACACGAAATTCCATTGTTTATTCAATGAAAGAAATAGGACTTTGTCAATAATAAGGACTTTTTAAATGAATTTACAATAAATCTGCAAAAATTATTACAGGATAATATGTTTCTTTCATCAATTCTTTTTTTCTGTAAAAACATTTTTATTAATCTTAATTTTCCTGAAATTTTTCACTTTTCCGAATTCTTAAAAAATGAATACATCTTAACTGAAATCATTATTATTATTTTTAATGATACAGAACATGTCATCAAGATTAAACAATCAATAAAGTCTCGATTTATAATCTTTAAAATCAACAAGTGAAAAATCAGTGAATATTACGTCACTTTCACACCATCAGATCAATTTCTCTCTTTACATGTGCAAGAGTAAAAATACATTTTAAATCAAGCATGTAGCCGCTATTACTGGATTAAACTTTTTACATGTACTCACTATATATTTTTTATGCTTAGACAGATTATGTTAAAGTAAACACATATTTTCTATTTCATTATAATGGAAAAAAAAATACCATCAATAAAATCAAAATGTATAACGATAAAATACACTCAATAAGCAATATTCTCGTGATGTCACATTAAATATGTACTAGTAGTGCTTGTGTATAAATATTTTTTACGAAAATTTAATTTTAAATTTAATTCGAAAACTTAAAATTTAATTTTAAAAATATATACATTCAAAAAGCCACGTGTTTTCCATTATTTTTCTTTTCTATGCAATAAAGGATGTAATACAATTACCAATGTTTTAAAGAAATTTCATATAAAAGCTTTTAATCAAGTATCGAACGTGTTTTGTATAATTAATCCAGTCCCATTTAAAAAAAAAAAAACCCTTTTGAAAACATGTAAATTTCATAGTAAAATTGCAGTAGTTCCGATTTTTAAGGTGAGATGTGTGGAGGCAAACCAAGTAATTATTCAGTTGGAAATTGAAGAATTTCACTGGAACAAAGGGAAAATTCCTGTAAATTCCGGTTAAAAACGGAAACTTTTCTGTTATTTACAGAATGCTTTCCGTTAAATACAGTGAATTATCCAGTGGCGTCCCAAACAGCAGTACAACCTCTGTAAAATCGTCCGTTTTTCTACAGCGTTCTTTTTCATTTTGATTTATAATTTATTTACAATACTGTATATTCTGGGATATTGACTTCCTAACCTTGTGATTAATTTTATAGCAGTGTTCGATTTTCGGTGCTAGAATTGAAACTTTAACAAATTTCGTGACGTGATCTGAAAATGCAATCTCTTTTCCAAAAAGAAAAAAAAAACGGTGCCGGTGTTATTTTTTGCTGTTATTGACGGTGGTAAATCTAATTTATTTGAGTCTTCATTGATTTCCTCATTCATGCAAAAAAAAAATCTCCATTACCTATTTTAAGCAAAAATTCCCGAAATTCGGATTCATACGGTCTTAATCGCATGTTTTTTCTTAATTTGAATACTTTAACTTTTGATTAAAGAATAAAAAACTTAATGAAGTTTGAAATATAATTTGTTTTGAAGCATTTTGAAACACTGGTAGAAGCTGTCTAAAGTCACCTCCAATGAGAATTTCTTTCCCTCCAAAAGGAGCATTGCTGTTCATAGTGTCTCGCAGAACTCTATCCACACACAATAATGCAAATGTATTGGCCTCAGGTGCTTTATCCCACATAATTAGTCATGCAGACTTAATGCCAGATTAAGCCTTACTGTTGATTTTTAGAGATCATATAGAAGTCTCATCAAGGTTTAAAGGTAACGTATGCAATATAACTCTACATGACTTGTATATTCACTATCAAGGGACACGATTTTAATAATTATCAGAACCACTTACCGAAATTCTAGAAGAAATTTCAACCTTTAATAATTTTTCACTATGTTCTACATTACCTTTGACTGTTTTTACTATTTGTAATCGAAGTTCACATTTATATGCATAAATCTTATATGGACAATAAGATAACGAGCGAAATAAGCTATTTCCATTGCTTAAAATTGGGATAGCACATCTTTCGGCATAAATGTCATATACCCACCACATTGGCGCAATTCCTACCCCCCCCCCCCCTGCAAAATTGGTGAAAACTTTGTTTTTGAATATTGCTATAAGGTTTAATACTTATTATTTATTGTGATATTTATGTTTATTATTATATTTATAATTTATAACTGTTTATTTATTGCTTCAATTGCTGTTGTTGTTGCTTTTAAATAAATTGTTGAAACAATGTTACCACAAAAAAAAAAAAAAAATTACCTGAAGGAATTCGAAAATGTTTGCACAATTTATTATTTTCTCATTTAAATATCCTTTATTAACTACACCATAACTGCAACTTCAGTAAAGTTATAATGAAAATATAGAGTTAATAAACTGCATAACCTACCCACTACACGTTTATAATGCTGTTCACTAGTAATAAATTTATTTATTAGTTTTAATCGATTCTTTCCAATATGACATCATTTATACCGTCAGAAACATTCATCCTTTCCAAAATAAAAACATTATTTACTCACTTATTTAAAAATTCTTTAGTTTCATTATAAATAAATGGAACTGACGTAAGTTTTAGAAACATTTTCTTTTGTGCATACCAACGACCTTTAAATAAATAGCGCAAGTTCAATCTATTTAGATGTAGAAATGAAAGTCAGTGAATATGACGTCATCACTGACACATCTATAACAACATATATTCATGAAGCAAATTTACCTGCTTTCCGAATGAGGTCTTTTTCTCCACCAGAAACATTTTGCTGGCTGATATTACTTTTTATCTTAGGTTATTTTCTGATATTTTACTTTCATAGAATGCTTAATATTATCTCTGAGTAAAAAAATATAAGTACTGTATCGGAATTACTGAAATTATACGCAGACATTTTACTATGGTTATATTTTGCAAAAAAAATTATTATTTATCTTTTAAAGATGTTGACACTTTCATCGGTGAAATCAAGCTTATGATTGGTAGAAAGTTAAACATCAAAAGAATATTTTATTATAGCGAAAAAAGTTTAACCTTATTGCCACTGTTTTGAAGAAACTTCATAAAAAAGCTTTTAAAATGAAAAATAAAATATAAAAATGGAAATTAATTAAAAAATAGCCTGAATGGGCCCACCTACAAATAAAATAGCTTTCATTTAAAAAAAAATCAAAATTGGTTTTTTAGAATACTAAAAAAACTAACATAACTAAAAAAACAGACTGATCTTTTAAAAATATAGATTTTTAAAAACATTGTAAACAGCCAAAAACAGAATATATAAAAAATATATAATTCTGTATAGTGTTATTCTAATGCTAAAAGATATTAAATTTGTTTTTTCATAGTTTTACACAAAAACTTATAAACTAGGAAAGGTACGAAAAGATTTTTTCTGAAAGCATTACATTTCGGTACCACTGGTTCTTAAACACTTATACGGCATTACGTAGACAATTTAAGTTGAAGAAGCAATATCTGAGTTTTCTAAAACTCGTTCTGGAAGTAATCGTCGGTTTTTTCGTGAGAGTTTTTTTTAAATGTTCTTTTATTGGTGATTTGAAGAATTCGGGAAAGATTTAAAAATATGTCAATCGTTGCGTTGAAGATAATATCAATGCATTTAATCTTTTACAAAGTGATTTTTTTGTAAAATCATTTTAATATTAAAAAATTTAGTACAAAAGTGTTTAATGTGAAAAAATAAAAGTATAAGCACCTTTATTTAAAATCTCTCTCTTTCTGTCTCTATATACATATATCATAAATGGTACCTTAGAATTTTGCAAGAAAAATAATATTGTTGATACCTGTCATTTACCTTTCAGGTAAAAAATTTTTAACGAAAATTTTAATTGATCATTACATTTTTTGCATATCGTTTACGTTAATGTCTTTTTAGGTGCGTTCATAATTATGTAAATACGTAACACCTATAGTCGTCGTTCAGTCCGTCCGTCTGTTTTTCCGGTTATCTGTTCGTATATCCAATAGTCCGGACAATCCCCTAATCGAGTTCATGATTAAAAATCCAGGATTAATTAAATTTCGATTCGCACATAAAAAAACAATCGGTTTGCCAAGTCATTTCTTGGTGGAAAACAATTAAAAACCCGATTTCAGCAGATGACTCGTGGCTTCGCCCAAAAGTACGAAAACACGAAAGATTGGGAGCAGGAAAAGGTAAATGGTAAACCTATGAGTCAACCGTAAAATTGTATTTTTAAAGGGGGCGGGGGCTTCCTACCAAGATATGACTTGGCAGCCCGATTGCGTTTTAATATGTAAATTGAGATTTAACTAATCCTAGAATTTCATCCATGAACTCGATGGAGATGATTGTTTTTGCTTCCTCCCCCCGGTCTATATTTCATATGAGTATTAATTTTTCCATCTCAGAAAAGTTGTGTTAAGGGGATACTTAAAACCATAAATTCTGTTTCTTATTAGAAATCCATCCAATTGAGCTATCTGGACGATATCCTAGCCAACATAGAATACATTTATTAGTCTGTGTAATACGAATTTCACAAAAGAGAAAATAACATAATTGGAAAGATTTAGTACTTAAACAAAACTTACCAGAAACGATGATGTTATTGGCCGATACGACCAATTCTCTGGAATCCACATGTAGAAGAATATCATTTGATTTACTCTTCACCGAGAAATCTATTCCAACAGCTTGAAATCCGGCTCCTCCTGAAGTAAAATAGTTTAACATAACGAAAATTTAATATTATTCATTTATAAAATGAAGATAATAGCTTTTTCTAATTTTTGAAACAACTGGGGTTTAACTAATTTTCGAAAAAAATTATCATATATATTTTTTTAATTATTGAATTATTACTTTTCTGTTGTTTTTGGATCATCCAGTTAATATATGCCTAATATATATTTCACAAACTACACTTTCAAAATTGAGGAAAATGTCTATTTTGACGCTATTTATAGTGACAAATCATTGTGACTTTTTCGTTGTGATCAGGTTGTCTCTTTACTTAAGAGCCTAAATTAGTCACTCAAAAATACCCGGATGGTAATGTTAAGTCTATGGGGGCGTTTTCTTCAAATATCTCTCACTACCTTTAATATTTTTACATGATTTTTTTTCTTTTGCATAGCGTAGTTGAAGATAATCTACAACAGATCTAGTTTTTACGCTTTCGATTTTTGTAATATTTAAAAAATATTATGATAATTTTAATTTCAGGACTGGTTCCAATTGATTCTTAAAGTATTTTTTTAGAAAAAAAAAATCTGTAACAAAATTAAAAAACGTAAAAACTAGCCCAGTTGTTTTTTTCATATATCCTGTGCAAAAAATAAAAAATAAATCTAAAAGTATTGAAATTTGAGCAAGATATTTCAAGAAAATACTTACATAGACTTAACATTATAATCCGGGTATTTTTGAGTGACTTATGTGGGAGTCTTCAGAGCCTACACTAGTCACACAAAAAGACACGGGTTATAATGTTAAGTCTATTGTCGCGTTATTTTGAAATATTTCGCTCAAATTATATTTTTGCACAATTTTTTGCAATTATACAATTTGCATAGTATAAATGAGAAAGATCTACAACTGGGCTAGTTTTTAATTTTTCGATTTTGGTTTCAGATTTTTTTTTTAAAAAGATTATTTAATTTTCAGAATTAATATGAACCGATTCTGAAATTGAAACTATAATAATGTAAAACAAGTTGGAAATTGCACATGAAGCGTAGCAAATGAGGTAAGTTCGTACGATAACGAAATTTTAAAAATATTCAAATTTTGCTGTGATAGTAGACAGTACTTTGGGTACAGTATAGTGGTTGAATTTTTTTTTTTTGTGTTCCTGTAAATATTTATGAAATAACTTACATTACACCTCAGCAACGTATAGCATAGTCATAAAATGTGAAATAGTTTAATATAATTAAAATACACCCCAAACAATGTTTCCTCGTAGAGCATTATGTAGTGAAATACTTTTGTGTGGCCCTGTAATTTAATAATAAATACTCTTTGCATCACAGATTGTACAGAATGTATATTTTAGTATATATATACTTCAACCGTTCATGTGAACTCTATTATATTCAAAAAAGTTTAACATCATTGAAATGTACTTGAAACTATTTTTTTCGATTGATCGTAATGTAATGGAATACCTCTGATTGTCCCTCTAATTAAACGATACATCCGATTTTCATAAACCAATCGCGACCGTCGGCCTAACCGTTCGGAGTTTTCTGTGGTTTTCTTCGAACCTTGCGTAAATACGAGATAGGTTCCCTTAGAAAGACCTCCACGGAGGGCATCCTACCCATTAGGTACCCATTATATCCCAAGCATAGATAACTGGCCGGCATAAACAAAACAAAACAAAACCGATTTTCATAAAATTAAAAATGACTCGACAAAATTACGCTAAAATTATATATTTTAAATATCATGCGATTTGGTTGGACAGTTTTTGCTTTGATGTATCCGGGCAGAAAGACGGACTCACAGCCTGAACGATGTATGTAAGTGCTAGCTATTTTTATAATTACAGACGGACCTAAAATTATTCATATCTTGATGCAATAGTACGCAGTATTTCGGATACAGTATGCCAGCCAAAATCTTTTGTGTGTCCCTGTAAATACTATATGCTCTCTTTTATACAAGAAATAACTTTTAGTATTCTTCGGCAACATATATCAATTTCATAAAATGTTAAATAGTTAATTACAATTGAAACGCGCACCAAACAATGTTCAACCTGTACCATTTTGTAAAGGAATACTTTCGTGTGGCCTTGTAAATCAATAACAAATGTTCTTTGCGCCACAGATTGTGCAAAAAGTATATTATAACATATACTTCATAGATGAATATCAATTTTATTTTGTTCAAATGCGTGAAACCATTAAAGTGCATTTGAAAGTTTTTTGCTATTATCCGTAATGTAACGGAATATTTTGATTGTGACTGTAATTGATCTATGCATCCAATTTTCACAAAATTTGAAATGACTTGACAAAATTGTGTAATAATTATATATTTTAAATTTAAAACGATTAAATTGCATTTGAAACTTTTTTCCCTTTGACCTTAAAGTAACGGAATACTTTTGATTGTCCCTGTAATTGATCTATTCATCCAATTTTCATAAAATTTGAAATGACTCAACAAAATTATGTAATAATTATATATTTTAAATTTCAAACGATTAAACTGCATTTGAAACTTTTTTCCTTTTGACCTTAATGCAACGGACCGTAATGTAAAGATATTTTTTAATTGGTATTTCATTGTGTTTTTTTTGATACAACAATTTCTTTTTTCCTTTTTCTTTTTAATTATTTTCCTTATATTCCATAGCTGTCAACTCTTCCGTTTTATTGAATAAAATAATAATAATAAAGAATAATTGAATAGTTGAGAAAAAAAATAATAGAATTTTCTGAATTATATAATTGATAGATTACGGCGATTTTTAAAAAAGTAAAATTTACTATAAAATTTTTGTGGTGCTATAAAACATAAGGTGTCTGTAGATATGACATTCTGAAATGAAATATGTAATGAAATTATAGTTCTAATATTAAATGTTAAGGACGTTTTTTCCAACTTAAGTTCCAAATAACACAATAAATATTTATATTTACAAAGAACATTTTATGAATAAAAAGCTTTTTGAATTTGTGTCCAGACCAATTTTAACAAACATTTTAACCCACATTCAGTTAGTCTTGTTTTCAAAGCATTGTATTTTTATTTAAAAAAATTAAAAACAATAACTAAAAATATAGGAAACAAAATTGCAATAAAATGAACATTCTGAATTTTGTAACTTAGATATTTTATAAAATTTCAAATTTTGAAGTTAAATCAACTTTACCTTATATAATAAACAGTGTTAAATAAAAGATTAATTTTCATGGTAAGGTGAATGGATTGGATTGTGTGACGTTATTATATGGAATGAATGGACGACTAAACAAAAGAACAAGTGAAAACATGTAAGTCAAAAATGGACAAACCGAACTTTCGTAGATTTAAAAAATCCATCATTAGAACAATAATGAAAATTTAAAAAAATTAAATGCATAAAATCATAGAAGAATACAAGAACTTAAGATCATTTAGTCTCACTCTAAACTAACTAAATGCTACCTTTCGATCGATCTTCTTTCAGATTATGTCATTCGTCCGCGATCTCTTACATCGTCTGTTTTTAACATTTATTAACTACAGTTGGCAAAAAAAGTATTTGTACACCCTAATTTTTTTTAATTTTTAACCCAATAAAAACAGATATTTTGTCAAAAATAGTTTTAATACAGTCTGTTTACCATGTGTTTTAAATTACACAGCAGGAAATTTCGATAAAGATGCAAAATAATTTTCTAATACGAAAAGTTTAAAAATTTCTTGCAAAAAAAGTATTTGTACATTTCTCCATCCTGATATGTACTGTGTTTTATAGTGTTTATCGTTCAAAAGGACTACTTTTACAGAAGCTGTTAATAATTTTTGAGTTCATATTATATTTGTCTGACATTTAATCTAATTTGCTCTTGAAATAATTGACTATAGAACCTAATACTAGAGAGGCACCTCTAGATATATGAAATCCTATGATTGATCATAATAAAAATTTAAATTCGCAACAAGAATTTGTAAAAGCTATTAAATTACCATTTACAACTATTGGATGTATAGTGAAAAACTATAAATAAATTAAAAGCATCGAAATTCAATGAAAACCAGGACTTCTTAGAAAACTATCAATGAGGGAAAAATGGAGTGTTGTTAAAAAAGCTTTAAAAAATCCTATGCGCTCGGTTCAAAAATTTGCTGGAGACCTTGCGACATCTTCTCGCATCAGAGTAATACCTCAAACAATAAAAAATATTCTTCTCAATGCAGATTTAAAAGGAAGAACCTCAAGGAAAAATCCATTCATCAGCGAAACAAATAGGCGAAAACGCATAGTATTCGCTTTCGCATACAGAAGTAAATCATTGGATTTTTGGAAAACAGTAATTTTTTCTGAAGAGGAAAAATTCAGAATTTTCTCATCACCAAGCATTCGAAAAATTTGGCGTAAAACTAAAACTGTTCTAGATCCAAAACGTATACTTCAAACTATCAAGCATGTTGGGGGGAATATTATACTTTTGGGGTGCATAGCTTCTAATGGAGCAGGACATTTAAAATTTATTGACAATGGAAAGACAGGTTTAACATACATTGATGTGTCGCGCCATAATTTATTAAACTGTGCCAAGAAATTATGCATAGAGGAAGCTTTTTACTTTCTGCAGGATAACAACCAAAGCATACTGCTGTGATCACCAGCACATGCTTACGACAATACTCCAAGACGACCATAGTAACTCTTCTAAAATCTCTAGACTTGAATCCAATAGAAAATTTGCAGATGCTATTGGATGCAAAAATCCGAAAAAAAAATATGTATTGGTAAAAAACAGTTTTAAAGAAGCTCTTATTGTGTCATGGAATAACATTAACCAGACCGATACAAAAAAGTTGGTGGAATCAATGTCGCACCATCTAGAAGTAGTCATAAACGCTAAATGAATTCGCACAAAATATTAATTTGTATCATTTTACTAAATTTTCATTAATTATATTACATTAATATAGTGTACAAATACTTTTTTTGCATTGTATTTTTGTATATTTGTTTATTATAATGTAAAAAGTCGATTCGTTTAATTTTGTTTTTGCTTCTATAATATTATAATGCATTAAATTAATGTATTACAGTATTTTTTGCTTAAATCTTTTGTTTAATTTCATTATAATTTAAAAAAATGAAGTGTACAAATACTTTTTTTGCCAACTGTATTTCGAAAATAGTCGTTATCCTCGGTAGAAAACTGCAAAATCTGAAGTATATCTGAATCTTTTTATTGGTTGAATTCCGTAACTTATTTTATTGTATTCGTTTTCTGATTGGCCCATGTTTAATGTCCAAAGATTGAATAGTTCTGTTTTTTTTATTTCATTTGTTTTCTGATTGATCCATGATTAATGTCCAAATTTGGAATATTTCTGTTGCCACAATAACAAAAAAGGAACAAAAACTTGAAAAAATATATTAATTCAAAAACAAAATGTGATAAAGATTTCAAACCAATTCCATTTAAAAGTGCCTTTTTTCTCTACGTAACGGTGTAAAAATAAAAAATGTGCGATGTTTATAAGTTTAAAAATTTGCATTTCCGAAAATTGTAAAACTGAAATTTCATTTAAAATGTGATTATGATAGGTCCAGGAATATTTATGTTTAATCCATGTCGTACGTAATATAAGGCATTCAGAAGTCAGTTTGATTGAATTCGTAAATATTTTGAAATTATGGTTTCAAATGGCCCTGATATAAGTTGACACAGATTAATTTTTAGAGTAAATCGCTCAACAGATGGCGTTATTATGTGGAAGTTTTTACGATTTTCTCAACAGCTTTATCTCATGAACTAATTTACGAAATTTAATAAAAGTTTATATTCAAGTAGTCCTTGATATAGATTGATGCTGAGTAGCTTTTTGTATAAATCGCTTAACAAGGTGCCTGTTATACAGCTTTTTTTTACGAATTACGCAACAGATCTATCTCAATAACTAATGCATGGATTTTCATGAAACTTCAGATCCAGTTAGTCCTTGACATGAAGTGATGTTGTTTAATTTTGGTGTAAATCATTTAATAGATGGCTTTGCTATGCTGCATTTTTCGCGATTTCCTCAACAGCTCTATCAAGAATTAATGCACGGATTTCCATCAAACTTCAAATTCAGTAAATCCGTGTAATTACCTACACTGTTAAAAATATTGCAGCATTTTGTACAGTCATTTCACCGTTTTCTGAAAAACCAGTAACATAACCGCAATTTAACTGTATTCTGCCCAGCTAAAAATGAACTGCAGTTTTTTTGTAGAAGTGAAGTGTTTTTGAGGTTTTTCAAAAATTTCTCTAGTCTTTCTGTAGTGCAATCTCAACTATAAAATCACTTCAGTTATTTTGTAGTTAATTAAAGGTGATTTTGAAGTAATTTATTTTAAACATTCTGTGCGCTGTTAACTTTGAAAACACTGTAGTTTTTATAAAGTCATTTTATAATCAAAAATTTAAAAATACATGACTCCGTAGAATCACTGCAGGGAATTTGAAGTTATTATCCAACCATTAATTTAGAAGTACATTTCCGATGCATCTCTCGTATAACTGTAGTTATTGTCCGATAAATTCACAGAATTTAATCGGAGAAAATAAAATTTCAAATATGCTTCAAAATCGAACTAGGGATTTCTCCTCCCATCGAACCACTTCCGTAGTAAAAAATTTATTAGTTCCTACTTTGTTTTGTTACTTGGAAATTACAAGTTTTAATACATTAAAATCCATTTCTTTTTTTTTTATTCAGACATGGGCGTCCCTATCTATGCTTCCTTCCCCCTAACTTAAAATTCTTAGTTCCTTTATTATTTTAAGCTAAGAGAAAAAAAAAATATTTTCACTAAATTACATTTCGAAATCCAGTGAGAGGTAGTGACTACCTGTGCCCCATGCATACAACGGAATTTTCTTAGTTCCTTTATTTTAAGTTACTCTAAACGAATAAATTTTGCGAGGTTTATCAAAATCAGAGAAGAAATATATTAAGTTTCAAAAGTTATGAGGGACAATGGGCCTTTCACTCACTAGCCCCTTAATAAGAAATGTCTTCTTACTTTTTATTGTAAATTTCTTGAAAATTATACATTTTACTATGCTTTTGAAAATATCAGAAAAGAAAAATTTTGTTAATGCATATATATATATATATTTTAATTTAGGAAGTGACAAATACTTTCTTCTACCTTCCTCCTCCTAACAGAAAATTCTTAGTTCTTATATTTTAAGCTAAAGAAAAAGATTGAATTTTAGTATTTTTTCAAAAATCGGAGAAAAAAATTAGTTAAATTTCCAAATCGAGTGAGAGAAAATGGCTCATCTATTCCCCCGCCCCTCACGGAAAATTCTTCTTTTCTTTATTTAAATCACACTAAAAGAATAAATTTTATTGTGCTTTTGTAAATTGGAGGAAAAATTGCTAATTAAATTTCAAAATCCAGGGAGGGATTGAGTCTACAACCCCCTCCTTAATTGAAAATTTCTTTTTCTTTCTTTTTAAGTTACTCGAAAAATTTACATTAGGTTTTTGAAAAAAAAAAAAAAAGAAGAAGAAGAGGAAATTGTATTTAATTAAATTTTAAAATCCAACGAACTCCTCTGCTTTCTACCCTTATACATCTCCATCTTCATAACTGAAAATTACTTGCAATTAATTTAC
Organism: Maratus speculifer; assembly: GCA_964019185.1. Classification (NCBI taxonomy): domain Eukaryota; kingdom Metazoa; phylum Arthropoda; class Arachnida; order Araneae; family Salticidae; genus Maratus; species Maratus speculifer. The sequence goes on from OZ025296.1 coordinate 84,015,117, forward strand.
CATTACTTCATTTTGAAATCGACATACAAATATTTGAATCAACAAATATTTTTTTAAATCGCTCTTTAAAATTATTATTCGATCTAAACTTAATGAATCGTAGAAAAAAAATAATTCATCAGTTAATTGAAGTGTATTTTCTAATAATGTATTCATTTTAAAAGCATATCAAAGTTTCTTATTTCAAGCAAATATTAAATTATTAAAAGTGTTTAAAATTATTTTACAAGTCATAAATATATTGAAAAATCTAGTCATTTTTTATATTAAAATTAAAAAAAAATACAGAAATTTCCCTTTGTATAAAATTATTTACCAAAGAAAAAAAGTAGAAAATTAAATTAATGTTTCTATTTTATTTTTAGGTAAAAATGTAGGTAAGTTAACAATCAAATATATCTACATAATCATTAAAAATATATGCTACATTAAAAAATAAAAACGACATAAAATGTGGGTCCATATTCTAATTCAAAGTTATTAATTATGAACTTCTTATTTTATAAAATTAATTTTTCCTTTTTACAATTATATATTTCTTAAATGAACAGATTTAATTATATTATAATTCCTAAAAAATATATATTATCAGAAAAACCTCTGAAATTCGTTTATTTTGTATTTATTTATTTATTTATTTATTTATTTATTTATTTATTTTTTTGCAAGAAAGATTCAAAAATATTCCCCATTTAAAAAACTCACTACCAAAAAATAAAATAAAATAAAATAAAATATATATATATATATATATATATATATATATATATATATATATATATTATTAATATTTGATTTTTAAATTAAAAAATGTTTATAAATAACAAATTATTTTTCTAACACAATATTATATTCTTATTTTATAAAATTAATTTATCCTTTTTACAAATATATATTTCTTAAATTAACACATTTAATTACATTATAATTCTAAAAAAAAAACTATATTATCAGAAAAACCTCTAAAATTCGTTTATTTTTTTTAATTTGCAAGAAAGATTCAGAAATATTCCTCATTTAAAAAACTCACTACCAAAAAAAAAAAAAAAAAAAAAAAAAAAAAAAAAAAAAAAAAAAAAAAATGTATATTTTTATATATATATATATTATTTTTATTTAATTTTTAAATTAAAAAATGTTTATAAATAACAAATTATTATTCTAACACAATATTATATTCTTATTTTATAAAATTAATTTTTCCTTTTTACAAATATATAGTTCTTAAATTAACACATTTAATTACATTATAATTCCTAAAAAAAATATATTATCAGAAAAACCTCTAAAATTCGTTTATTTATTTATTTATTTATTTATTTATTATTATTTTTTTTTTTTTTGCAAGAAAGATTCAGAAATATTCCCTATTTAAAAAACTCACTAACCAAATAATAATAATAAAAAAAAAAAATATTAATTTTTAAATTAAAACGTGTTTATAAATAACAAATTATTATTCTAACACAATTATGAAAAATATGTTTTACCTTATCATTAAACGACATAAAATGAATTTTTATTCTAAGTAAAAAATATTAATTACCGACCCATAATTTATTAAAGTAAGTACTTCCATGTCAAAAATATATATTTTATAAAATTAACACAACGCATGTAATTACATTATAATTCATAATAAAAAAATTATTATTTTCGCAATTAGCCTAAAAATAAAATTATTTTATTAAATATTTACTGATTTTTAAATTCAGAAGAAAAACCAATTCATTTACTTTAGCTAATTCGCTAAAGTATTTGTTTAATTCATTTAATATTAAATTGTTTTTAAAATACACGCCCATATAAAAGAATTACAATAAATAAATAAATAATAAAATAAAAGCACTTTAAAACATCCAATTTTTCTGCCTGCCAATCAGCTTTTGCAACAAATAACCTTTAATTGAAATGCCTCCTTTTTATACCTAGCACAACACAAACCACGCAAGTCTCAACGGGCAAGTGGTCAAAGCGTTTCTCTCCTGTACCTGGGATCGTCAGTTCGAGTACAACTGTTTCCACAGTCAAAATCTGCCTTTGAAATATTAAAAAGCAAACTTACCAGTATGGTCAATAGATGGCGCCAGCAGCGCCAAATTTTTTGGGTGGGAGGGGCATTTAACTTCAAATTCACTGCAGAAAATGTGTAGTTATGAACTACACATTCACTGTAGTGATTTTGTAGTTGCTGACTTCGAAAAAACTGCAGTGATTTGTGCCAAATCACCACAGTTTCGCAACTGCATTTTCATTGCAGTTTCACTAGAGTTCATTTTTAGCTGGGTGACCATAAAATTGGTAATAATAATTTCAGAATAACGTAAAAAGACGGTTGTTTTACTTTTTTTTTTGTAGAAAACGGTCAAATGACTGGATAAAATGCTGCAGATTTTTAACAGTGTAGTTCTGTTTATGTTTTGGTGTCAATAACCCAAATGGTGGCGCTGCTATGCTGAATATTCCTGATTCCTGCAAAAGCTCCATCTCAAGAACTATACTCGATTTTTTTCATCAAACTTCAGATTCAAGTATAGTTTGATAAATATTATTGCTATTTATGTCTTGATAGAAATTTTCCAACAAATGGCGCTTTTATATTATATTTTTCTCGGTATCTGTCCCTATTTCAAGAGTTGCCGTATTTACTCGTATATAACGAACACTTTTCTTTCAAAAAAAAAAAAAAAAAAAAAATACCGCAGAACTCCCAGGTTTGCGTTATACACGGAATAACTTTTTACTTCTGGATGTAATCACACGATATACATATGAATGAAGAAATGTATTCAAAGAAGAGATAATCACTCGAAAAATCTTATTTAATTGAAGTATTACTGCATCTTTATTTCACTCCATGCACTCTTTTAAACATTAATATTATATAAACGGTAATTGACAATTCTCACTGCTGTTACTCATTCTCTTACCCCCCGTCATTCATTGTCTGCATAAAGTCTAAAAATGTATTTTCGCCTTATTTTTGGCCTGATGTAATGTTTGTTTAGACTTTCTTTACTGAAACTCATATGGTCATTCATTCACTTGCATATCAAATTTACGGTGCGCATTATATACGAGATTTTAAAAAGTCGCCATTTTTTCTTGTAATGTACGAGTGCGCGTTATACATGCGTGCGCGGTATACACAAGTAAACACGGTAACTCGTGGAATTAAAATTCTTCATTATCCTCACGCTGAGCATATATTGTCATTTAATTCTGGCACTGTGGTAGTGACTTTTGAAGTATTAAAATTCAAGGGATAGGAGAAACATTTGGGATTGCCGCATCCGGCTAGTTTACTTAAGTAAACAACATCTAACTCATCAAAATTGACAACTCCCTTTCACAACTAGCATTTTTTATTAAAAAAATAGAGTTTGAGAATATTTTGTTAAAAAAATAAAATTATATTTACCTAGGCTTAAAAAATTTGTTACGTCTCCATAACTGTTTCTTGCAATAAATGTTACATTTCTGGCAGATTCTAACTTTAATGATTGATGCTGAAAATAAAAGAAGTTAATAAATTATTCCTTTTTGAAATGGAAAATTAAAGGATCATTTTAATTTTTGAATGTAAATCATTCCTATCAAATATGCAGTCGACTGTCGTTAATTGGAACTAGTTGGCACCACAAGAAATGTTCGAATTATCCAGAATTCGAATTATGGAAAGTATGAGAGGAAAACATGTTTAAAGGGGTACTACTACATAGATATTAGTGTTATAGAATTTTTTAAATATATTTCCGTCTGTTATCATTAGAATATGACTTAATATTAAATTAAAATTTATAAATACATAAAATAATTAAGGGATTAGGAACAAGCACAATGGAACTAAAAAAAAACCGGATATCAAATATATGGGACTATATGTATGCTTGTTGAGGACATTTCCAACAAAAAATGAAAGAAAGTTATTTCAACGATCTAAAGTCCGGGAGAAAGTAAGGAAAATGAAAAATCGGAATCTCGTTTCTTCTAATTAAACGAAGTCAAGAGAAAATGACTGCGAATAAATGAAAATTTTTACAGTTATTCTTCTACTGAAAATTTTGGGTCTTAAGCGAAGATTCGATTTATCCGATTTCGAATTAACGAAAACCGACTGTATATCAACAAAAAACAACAAAAAGGACTGTGAAACCTCCATGTGAGATCATCTCTATTAAGCGACCACCTTCCTGAACGACCACTTTTTTCCTGGAATGAAATTTATTCTATAGAGTAAATACTAATTTTATTTCCATTCAGAGGCCTTCCCAGTTAAACTCCCTCCATAAATGACCATTTTTTTTTGAAGAAAATGAAACAAATTCCGTTTTTTCCAAGTCGTTTGAAGAAGGTTTTATTTTCTAAATGATTTTGGGAAAGCGCATTACTCTTCATATTTCTAAATTAAGCTGGATTTGTTTTATATTTTGGAAAGTTTTAAGTGTTTAATCTCTTTTGTGCCTTTTTAGACAATGAATTTCACTCAGATGACAAGTTATGAATGTTATTATTCGTTACTTAAAAAAAAAACCTATTGTTTACAAAATTTTAAAGTAATTGGACAGAAAAGTTATAAAATATAAAATCGTAAAATCAAAGCAAACGTCAAGATATTCATTTTTTTTTATTCAGCAGTAACTATGTAATTAACTTTTGTTTTGATACTTAAATTTTTATATTTTTTCCTAATGTGAAAATTAAATATCTAAAATTAAAAATTAATAATGACTTTTTATTGGAATGAAACATGGTCGTTTTAGGGGGGGGGGGGGTTACTGTATTTTGTTGAATAGATTACTAATTATCTGATACTCATAAGGCGAAAGATATGTCATATAGCGCAAATTTCAATACAACTAGGAAATCATTAGTGTGTGAATTTAATTACCATACCTACTTTACACTAATACAAAAATTATCAGAATGTTAAATAAAAATCTTTGTATTTTTTTCTATCATAAAGTAAAATACTATATGTACACTGTAAAAAAAAAATTCAAGAAGTTACTAAAAATTTTTTAGTAATTTTGTATTCCACAGATTTTTTTAGTAACCATTACAAACTTTTTTTGCAAGTGAAACAAACATTTCTTTTGTAAACTGAACAAAAGAATTTTTTGTATAACTAACTTAACACTTTTTAGTATAAGCCTCCAAGCAAATTTTAGTAATAGCTCCAAAATTATTTTTAATAACCAGTACGTGTGCCCGAAGGCCAGGAGCTTCCTTCGAGCTGCATCCAGTGGGTAAAAAGACAGACTTCTGAAGCGGAAGATTTTCGGCTAAGCCGCAATAGATGGCAGCACCAAACATTGCTACCTGCTTCAGCAGGATTTTCATAATCCCTTTATTTAACGAGTACTTACACTGCATACATTCAGTGCGTTTTTGGTGGTGTCCAGCATCGAACCCGGACCCTTTCAGTCTGGAGTTCGGTGCTATGACCACTAGGCTATCACGGCCACACCAAATGAGTTTTAGTAATAGCTTTAAAAAATATAAAACTATTAACTCTATACGTTTCTAGCTTTTTTTCTAATAATTCTTACAAATTTTCTTGTAACCGAGTAAGATTACTAAAAATTATTTAGTAATTGCATGGATCACTAAAATTTTTTTAGTAGATCGACCATTTTTTTACAGTGTAAAGTAAATGATTGACATCATAAAAGAAATTAAATTACTAAAGGACAACTAAAAGTTCTATAATTGCAATTTTTTTTAGTTTTTTAAATCACTAACACGTATGTCTTCCTAGAGTGTGTACATCACTACGATAATTTTTTAATAGGGTTCTTCCTTTTATTTTAACACAAGTAAAAGTACAAATTCAGATATTAAAATATTAAAAAGATAAATTATAATATAATATAGTTTTGCCAAGCCCCTCGGATATTTTAAATAGTATAGGCACCTCGTTTTATTTTTATTTTTTTATTTACTTGCATTAAAAGTTTAAATTCTATTTAAGGGGATACATAAGTAAAACATTATTATTATTTTTTTTTTTTTACATTAAAAACCTCTTTGAACATTCTTGGACCCATTTGTATGCCAGTTTATTTCCTGACCATTAGAAATAACCATAAAAATTCAAGGAAATACACGAACTTGGATACCACGTTCTTTCATAATAATTTTGCGATAACATTCTATAGTTATTTTTATTTTTATATTAAACTCGCACCACTATATTTTAAAAATAAATTTTTTAGTATTAGTCCAAAAGCCGATAGCACATTAACTTACATTATCAAGCACATATTTTTTTTTTATTTTATGGAAGATTAGAAAAAGGGAAATATAATGATCCATGTTTGCAGGAATTGAAGAGGTGCGTAGGCCATAAATTAGTACCACTGGGTGGCTGACTCGTAGGTTTACCATTGTGTTTTCCTACTCCCTGTCTTCCATGGTTTCCTACCTTTGATCGAAGGACAATCACAATGATAAACCTATGCGTCGATCACTGATGGTATTAACTTTTGGCATATAGATCGGGAGGTGGCAGCACAGAATCACCACATAGAGTTCATGGGTGAAAATCTAGGATTAGTTAAATCTCGCTTTCTATAGTGAAACGAAATCGACCTGCAAAGTGATATCTTGGTGGAAAACACTAAACACTTTTAGAGTTTGACAAATAGGTTTAGCGCTGTGTTTTCCTGCTCCCAAACCTCCATATTTTCATACTTTTGGGTGGAGAAAAGCACAATAGCAAACCTATGAAACAACCGATAAAATCGGGTTTTTAGGTATTTTTTACCAGAATACGACTTGGCAGACCGATTGCGTTTTAATATGAGAATTGGGATTTAACTAATCTTAGATTTCCACCAATGAATTCGTTAAGGTGATTGTTCGTGCTGCCGTCTCCTGGTCTATTGTGCACCATTTCATTTCCGGCAGACGTGGATTATTAGGTGCCTTATTTTTACACTTTCATAAAATAAAGTTTTTTTCTCGTGTGTTTGATAACGTAGGTATTTGTGGTGTCGTATCTTTGAGTGTATGCACATGTTCTAAAAATTACAAGTAAAAGTCCCACTTCTAAAAAAAGTTCTGCGAACCGAATAAAGTTCGAGTAAGAGATGCTGGTGCAGAAGTCACGTGGAAAGTGATACAGACACATAAAATCGATAAAAGTCAAAATATTAGCTCATTTATCATATGAAACTAAATTTTATCGCAGAGTATACAAATGTGTTTGTCCATGTCTTTGATAAAATTGCACAGTAACGCCACATAAGTTAGAAATGTCTAAGATTTTTCTCTCTCTTGAAAAATCGTACTTTTCAGCTTAAAATCCCATTACCTCATAAAATACTCAAGCAATTTTAAGGTTTATCATTGTGTTTTCCTGCTTCCAGTCCTTCATGTTTTCATATCTTTGATTGAAAGACAAATACAATGATAAATCTACGAGTCTATCGCTGGTCGTATTAATTTTTGGCTTATGCACCATTTCATTTCCGGCAGACGTGGATTATTAGATTCCCTATTTCTACTCTTCCATAAAATAAAAGTTTTTATTTATTTGTGCTTGATAATATAGGAGTTTGTGCTCTCGTATCTTTGATTATATGCACATGTTTTCGAAATTACAATAAAAGTCCTACTTCTAAAAAAAAGTTCTGCGAACCGAATTAAGTTCGATTAAGAGATGCTGGTGCAGAAGTCGCGTGGAAAGTGACATGGACACATATAACCGATAAAAGTTAAAATATTAACTCATTTATCATATGAAACTAAATTTTATGCACGTGTTTATAAATATTTTAATTCATGTGTTTGATAAAATTGCACAATAACGTGACACAAGTTAGAAATTTCTAACATTTTTGTCTCTCTTGAAAAATCGCAGGTTTTGTGTTGCCGTGTCTCGGATTATATGCACATGTTTTCAAAGCACAAGTAAAAGTCTCTTTTATAAAAAAAGTGCCGAATAAAATGCGAGTAAGAGATACTGGTCCAGAAGTCACGTGGTAAGTAACATGGACACATAGAACCGATAAGGTTTAAAACATTACCTCATTTAACATATGAAGCTAAATTTTATCCAAGTGCTTATAAATAATTCAACACTTTCCGGTGCGGGGTAAGTCTGTTTGAAATATTCAATTTATACCAGAATTTATAAACAAATTTATTAGAAAATATGAATTTACATATTTTCAAGTATGTTATAAAAGGAAAATTTTATCTAAATATTCTTGGTGCCAGTGAAATTTAAATTAGATTTCGCGCCGTTAAGCGTTAATTCATGTGTTTGATAAAATTGTGCAAGAAAGTCACACAATTTAAAAGTGTCAAAGTTTTTTGTTTCTCTTGAAAAATCGTACTTTTCAGCTAAAAATCCCATTAAGGCCCCACACTACACTGTAAAATATTTGTGTAACGTTACTCCATAAAACTGGTGGCAGCCTTGCTGCGTCCAATTTGGTGGCGTATTTTAAACAATATAATCGGTGTAACATTGCAATGTTACACCAGTAATGCATGTTTTTATTACACCATTATGTAAGTGAAAAATTACTCAATGAAGTATAAATCGTAGCTGCCACCAATTTTATGGAGTAACGTTACCATGAAAGTTTTACAAGAAAAAGATCCGGATGATAATGTAAAGTCTGTGTGGGTGTTCTTTTCAAATATCTCTCTCAAATTTTAATATTTTTACCCGATTTTTTTTCATAGGATAGCTCAGGAAGTTCCGCAACCGGCCTTGTTTTTACTTTTTAAATTTTAGTTTCAGATTAAAAAAAATACTTTAAATTACAAAACCGGTTTAAACAGGTTCTAAAATTTAAACTATCATAATATAAAAGCTATGTAAGCAAAATCGAAAAAGTAAAAACTAAGCCGGTTGTAGATCGTCCTCAGCTATCCTGTGCAAAAAAAAAAAAAAAAAAAAAAAAAAAATCAGGTAAAAATTTAAAAATTTGAGCGAGATATTTGAAAAGAACGCCCCCATAGACTTTACATTATCATCTGGGTCTTTTTCTGTGCCTAGTGTAGGGCCTTAAGTACTCAAGTAATTTTGATAAATTTTCTTGATGGTAGAGCATAAATATAAGATCATATATAGCAGAAAAAAAAACTTTTATTGTTATTATTATTTGTTTAAGGGGTCTCAAAAATTTTACTTTGCAGCGCAATTTAGCAACAAGTCACATTTAATTTTTACCCAGTCCCTATAAAACATAAATTCATAAACATAAATTTTTAATGTATACAAATTAATATATCTTCTATACAAAATAATTTTTAGTATTCTATATTGAAATTTTATTTCATTTAATTCACACTTACTTATGATAAAAATTTTTAATTATTTTGTTGATTTTCATCCTCTGTGCGCAAGATTGCAGCAAAATGTATCTTGAACGTATACTTCATTTTTAAGCAATCTATTTATTTATTTATTTTAAATTAGCAATTTTTAAACAAAAATTATTTTCTTTTTCAAAATTTTATAATTTAAATTTAAATTTAAAATAAATAAATAAATAAATAAATTGTTAAAAAATGATGTATTCATTCTAAATATATTAATTTTATATCATTATACATACTTTTGGAGGCTCTTAAACCAAAAGACCTGTTACAATCTTGCGAGCAGTAGATGCAAGTCAAAAATAGTTTAAAATTTTTCACCAAAATTAAACATAAATAAATTAAAATGAAATTTCAATACAGAATATTAAAAAAAAAATTAAATAGAAGAGATATTGAATTGTCTATATTCAAAATTTTCTGCATTTATGTTTTATAGAAACTGAGAAAAAAATTAAATGTGACATGTGTTAAATTACAAGTAAGGTACCCGAGTAAGACACCTGAGACCTCTTAAAAGAAAAACTGAAAAATTGCAATTGCTCTAAAATAAAAAGTTTTAGTCGCAGAAAAAAAACTGTCTGCTACAATTCTTGAACATAATCTAGTGAATATGTATTTCAAATTTTGCTAATACAAATTAACTTTATCCTGTATATCTCGATCTACAATTTTCCCAAACTTTTAAAATTACATTGATAAGTAATATAATAAGTGATATTCATAAGTTTAAGTAATTAAAATATATTACAGCCCAGACAACTTTAGAAGTAAGCATAAGCAAATCTAATGATAAAACATGCGAAGTGTATCGATTAATTCAGCACATTGAATCACTACTAGTCGTATAATCAGGAGTTAACTGTATTTTTGTAAAATCAGCATTTTAACAAAGATGTAAATTTGTTTTATTAGGAAAAGAAAATACATCATATAACACAAATTATTATAAAAATAAAGGTTTCTTAAAATTAAATTTTAATTAACTTTTAAAGGACTTACCTCTGATACGAGAATTTGTGTTGCAGTTAAGGTATCTATGAATTCTGCTCCACTTTCAAGCTGTATACTTGTGTCAAAAATCCGCATTTTGCCAGGACCTGCCTGATAATAAAATAAAGAATATGCTTCAATGTATAAAAAGTTGACTTTAGATAAGAGAATCATATATATTAGGACCTAACTTTATAAATGTATCGACTGAATTAATTAACAACATAAATATGTTCGATAAATATTTTCTTTTTAAACGCTATTTAAGGGCTTAATATGAAAAATTGTTCTATTCAGAAAATACGACAAATAATATTGTACATATACCCTCTAATCAGAATTAAAAATAATAAAAATTGTAGGGAAAATGAGCCGGTTTACTAAATAATGTTTTATTGCGCCAGAGTGATCGCAATTGAAATGTAATTTGCATAATGTGTTAGATAAATGCATAGAGAAACTTATGTAAAAGTCTCAAAAACATAGTTTGAAATTTCTGAAAATTATCAGCGATAGAATAAGCTTAAAATCCGTTATTTTAAAATTGAAGCAAAATGATGAGGGCTATGTCCATATACAGTCGGCTCTCGTTAATTCGAACTCATCGGGACCACAATAAATGTTCGAATTATGGAAAGTATGAAATGAGAACATGCTTAATATGATACTATTACAAAGGAATTAATGTTATAGTGTTTTTTAAATTTATTATATATGTTATCATCAGAATATGACTTAATATTAAATTAGAATGTATAAATACATAAACTAATTGAAAGATTAGAAACAAGCACAACGGAAGAAAATTTTGAAGTGTCCCTGATAGACAGACGGGGCAGTTAGAAAGTTGATATCAAATGCATGGGATTATATGTATACTCATTTAGAACAATTTTCTCAAAAATCAAAGAAAGAAAGTTATTCAAATGATCTGAAATCCGTGAGAAAGAAAGGAAGAATGAAAAATCGGCATTCTCGTTAGTTCGAATTAAACGATGTCAAGAGAAAATGAGTTCGAGTTAATGAAAAAGTTAAATGTTATTCTGCCATTGAAAATTTTGGGACTTCAAGTTTAGCTCGAATTAAGCGAAGATTCGAATTATCCAATTTCGAATCAACGAGAGTCGACTCTATATACATTTATTAGTGTCAAAATAGCGTACACAATATTGCCCGTACGCTATATTTAGATACAACTCCTCATGTTTTTGCTTTATTTCCTTTTTCAAGATTAAGGATTCGAAATAGAGTAATTCATGTCACGATCACAGATTTCTCATATAAGTAGACGCCACATTCCATTGTTCTCCCGGAAAGGTTTCGAATCCAGCATCTTTGGCTTTCATTGCCAAAAAGATGCCTTTTTTTGGCGGTGATCACTTTATTGAAACTTTCATTCTCGTAATAAAATAAATGTAAACATACCGGGTGGCATATAAGCAAACTTTACATGGATATGGACATGGGAAAAATCTTGTGCTGTGATTGGCTAATATTATGGAGCAAAATCATGCGTCACGAGCACGTGATTCGCCGTAGTGCAGGAGAGAGAGAACGACAAACTGACATGGCTTTATAGTGTCCGATATCATAGACTTCTAATCACAAGAGTTTTATTTATACAAATGTGAAATTTCAAAGAAAAAATATATAAAGTTTTGGGCGAGTATTCATTTTTTTTTCATCGTAACATCGCTCGATTAAATGATTAAAATCGAATAATCTTCAGAAATCAAATATTAGATGAACATTTAAAATTCTTTGTCTGCATTTTTACAACGGAGCTGCAATAATATGGAATTATTATTTTACGAACCTAAGTTTATTCAATTTAAAAATATGTAAAAAAATTAGTTAGAATGTGCTTGAAGGTTGCGAAGTGCAAAGTTCGTTTGTGCTTGCTAGTTCAATGGTTAAAATATCCAATTATAAATAAAAATAGACAATTTCACATAAATACAATAATTCTGCTATCTTCAAGAAATATTATGTTTCTTTCTCAGGTAAATTAATTTTAACTGTTCTTTTTTTGTATGACTATAATATTTTGTGATTCGTATATTTGTGTAACCATTGCTTATTTGTGTAAAATTATACTGGATGCACATTTTTTTAGACATCTGTGAGCCATAAACTTACGATAAAAAATGAAAATGTCTTTTGTTTCATATTTTTGCACAAAATACCTTCCGGAATGAAGTTATGCATTATTTAAACTTTGGAATTTTAAATAATTTGAAAAATATCTATTTAACTATAAAAATTGCAAAAAAAAATAAATAAGACAAAATTTATTACATTATTTCTACGACGTAGTCTTATCTATCACACCGATCCGAAGAACAACTTTTCTACAACAAGTATCAACAAAACAAACTCTTTTTCATTTCAGGTTAAAAGGGACGAAAGACAACGTCCATTAAATTCCCGTTAAAGAGACGGTAGAACCAATCAGCCAATCACAGAAGAGAATTCTTTCCCATGTCCGTATCAATGTAAAGGTTGCTAATATGCTACCGGGTGTTCCAAAAATGACTGATGAATTTTAAAATTCAATAACTTGCAAACGGTGACAGCTATTTAAAAATTTTTTGTAGGAGGGTTATGTATAATATCAGGAGTTTTTTTTACCGTAATTTTTTATATTTTAGTTCGCATATCAAACAATAGGTGGCGCTGACGGCGATTGAAGGCCAGGTCGACGCTTCACTCAGCACTGATCACCTGGCCTTCAAGCTGTCAGCGCCATCTATTGTTTGATATGCGAACTAAAATAAAAAATTACGATAAAAAACTCCTGACATTACACACAACCCTCCTGCAAAAATTTTTTAAATAGCTGTCACCGTTTGTAAGTTATTGAATTTTAAAATCCATCAGTCATTTTTGGGACACCCGGTAGAAGCGAAACTACAAGCTGTTGTTGCTGTAATTGGCATTTTGGAAGCTAAAATAATAAGTTCTTACAAGAACAGTTAAAAGGTAAATTAAAGAGAAAAGCAGAATTGCGGTCAACTGAAGACAAATATAAAAATGTAAGTTTCGGAGGGAATGCGGTGAAAAAATTTAGAGGAGATTTTGGCAGGAGAAAAATCAGTTTGGTGCGCTACATCTTCCCTCCGTCAAGTGACGGAAGGCAAAGATCCCGGCATCAAGAAAAGGTTGCCGTTGTGAAGTCTAGTTATGAGAAGTCTGTGGTCACGACTCAGCGAGAGCCGTGCCGCTACATTTATAGTAGACGCACGTCTTCTTTCCGCCTGACGAAGAAGGACTCAATTCTTTCGAAAGGCCTTGTGCATTTTAGTATATTTTACGGTGTTTTAAAGAAGTTTTTTCACTTCGACAATAATTTTGTTTTAGCTACACTGTGAAAAGAAAAGTTTATTACTACACTGAATTTAGTTTTATGACATACCAAATCAAGTGTAATTATGTACAGTCGAACCCCGTTATAGCGAACCCGGTATATAACGAAATCACGGATATAACGAACTAATTTTTTTGCCCAGCCTTGGGCCCACGATTTTTTTTTTTGATAATTTTATATGAAATAACACATTCCCATTCACACTTTTCTAGTATATACAGCTATACCCAATCCTAGGGTCTATAGTTTTTTTACAAAGTCTTATCATTCTTTTAACAATGAATTTTCTCAATAATAACAGTTAATAAATCGAATATTTACTGTACGGAACCTGAGAGCGCGAGTAATGACCGCTTATTTATCGCAGAATCCGGAAATGATTTTCATTTTTCGCCATCGCTGGAAAGTTTTTCGCGAATTGTAAATTTTAAATTTAAAAAGTTCAAAGTTAGAATTTTACTTCTATACCCACCTCTTCGAATCCCTCAGCTAATGCATTTAGCCGTAAGAATCCCATTAAAAAACAAAACAAAACAAAAAAAAATTATTGCCCATTTCCGCTAAATTTTAACTAAACCTTATGATTTGCTAAAAATTCTAAATTATATAAATATCTTAATTATGTAACTATTAGCATTTATACACACGATATAACGTACATGTACTTAGCGAAACTTTTAAAGCGCATATTATAATTGAAAATGCATTTCATCCATCAAGCAGCCAACATCTATAATATACAGTACTTCGGATGGAATACACAATTTAAAATATTTTGTGTGTCCCTGTAAATGCTATGCACTCCGTATTATGCGTGAAATAACTCATATTAAGCCTCAACGACGTATATCAATTTGATTACACATGAAATCGTTTATTAAAACCTTTCGCAAACAATTTCCCCCCTTTATTATTACGAGATAGAGCCCGTAAAATTTTGACGAAAGAAAATGTTTAAGAAGGAACTATTTCATTGACTTATAATAAACCTACAAAATTAGTTTTAGTAAAAAATGCATTTTATATTGGTACGTCTAGCTCTTAAATAAACAACATTTATTGTCAAATTAACAAAATAATATTTCTAAAAAACGTATTTGTAGAAATTGTTAAAATTAAACTTTAATTGTATATGTAAGCAGTAAAAATTAATAAAGATATGTTATTATGATAAAGTTATCAATTAAAGTTCTTATGCTAGTATTCCAAAATGAAAAAAAGCAAAATTTATTCAACTTTGAGTCAATCATAGAATTTTTTCGCGTGAAATTTAAACCCGGCATCATTTTCACCATTTTAAAATTTACAAATACTTCGCATCTGTATTCACCTTTTTAAAATAATGGCATTTTAATTTCATCATTTTGATTGAAAACTATGAAGTCTCAATACTATTAGCTGAAACAACTGTTAAACTGTTGATATTCTTTTATGTGTAAATCAAATTTTGTAAATTAAATCAAAACTCACCGGGTTTTATAACAGAAGATATTTAAATCTCAATTTTTCCATTTTAATGTAAAAAATGACAACATAAAGATAGAGCAATGAATTTTTTCCCCTTGTTTTCCTTTGCTTTTAATAGAAATGGAGTACTCCTGTTGTCACAATTAGAAAAGCAGTATTAAAAGCTACAAAAAAAAATTAATATTTCAAAAACAAATTAAGGTACAGCTTTCAAACAAATCTTATTTAAAAGTACATTTTTTTCCCTACACGATGGTGTAAAAATTAAAAATGTGCGGCATTTAGAAATTTAAAAATTTTTAGTAGCAAAAATTGCAATACCGAAAGTTTATTTGTAATTTGAAAGTGTTGCCATGCGCAAAATGACGTATGCGTTACGCATAGATACGTTTGGCTTTAATAATATAGATGTAATGGAATTCTTTTGTGTGGCCCAGTAAATGAATAATAACTATTCGTTTCACTACATATTTTACAGAATACATATGTTAGTACAATTAGTTGATGCATATAAATTTGAATATGTTTCATCGGGTGTAACATATTTAAAATTCATTTGAAGCGATTTTTTCCCGTAAACCGTAATGTAACGGAAAACTTTTCACTGACTCTAATTAAATTAATCATGGGTGAAACTTCATTTTCAATAGGGTTCGTGCTAAGGCAAACGTCAATAACGTCCAAAAATATCATGGCAATCCGAGCATATTTACAAGAGTTAAAGCGCGAATAGACGACCAGACGGCCAGACAGTCAGACGGACAGACAAATCTAAAGCATAAGCTTTTTTCAACTTTGTTGGAAAGTGCTAAAAATCTAGAAGTAATTTTAAGAGGCCACTCGACTCGCTGAAAAAGATCCGAATGATAATATTAAGTTTACGGGGCGTTTTTTTAAAATATCTCGCTCAAATTTTAATATTTTTACTTTCATTTTATTTTAATATATTCTAATATATTAATTATATAATACTAATATGTTAGTTATATAATGTACTAAATACTTTAATTTTACTTTATTTTTATTTTAACATATTAATATTTTGCACTTACGTTCAAAAAAAGTGTTACGGTACACTTACAGCTGAGGTCAATCTACAACCGGGCTAGTTTTTACATTTTCGATTTTGGTTATATATTTTTTAATATTATGATAGTTCCAATGATAGAACCTGTTGAAACCAGTTCTGAAAGTTAAAGCAATTAAAAAAAATTCGAAAATAAAATCGAAAAATTTAAAACTAGCCCGGTTCTAGATCGTCCTCAGCTATCCTGTCCAAAAAAAATAATGTGAAAATATTAAAATTTGAGCAAGATATTTGAAAATAACGCCCCCATAGACTTAACATTATTAACCAGTTTTCAGCGACTACAGTGGCTTTTTGACAAATCTACAAGCACTTAAGTTAATTAAAATAGTTAACTTAGTGTCTCCTACAGGCGACATCAGACTGAGTAGTAGGATGGTGCGAAAAAACAAAAGTTTTTATTTCCGAATCGCTATAGTGCGGAAAAGTAGCGATTGGTAAATACAAGAAAAACTAAAAATTTTTTTTTTGAAATCGGACATTATCTTCCGATCGCGCAAATCACCTAAAAATTAAAAAAATTTGAAAAATTCCGATTTTTTCAAAAAATTTTTAAAAATATTACATATACACATATTTATCACTATAGTGATAAATATTTGCATATTGTACTGTTTAATAATAATAAAAAAATAAATTGCGTTGAGAATATCTTCCGATCGCGCAAGCTCATTAAAAATCGGGAAAAATTCAATTTTCAGTGATTTTTGATACATTAAGAAAATAATTAAATAATCTCAGTTTGCAGTCTCATGTTAAAATTTAAATGTAAATTAATACTATTGAGCATGTTATGCCATTTTTGAACAACCGAGATCTTACCACAACGAGATCGCTGCAAGGTTTAGTAGTTCTTCAAGGTTTAGAGTTTCGCGCGCATCCTGTTAGTCAGGTTGCGAAAAATTGTTGAAGTCGCCTTACGTGTCCACATGCTTCTGTCCCCAACCTCGTCCACTAGCACAGAGCGCCATTTCGTATCAGAGAGCCCATGAACGAATTTCGTTTGTTTATTGGATGTATTGTGTTATTAAAAATACATTAACATGTGACAGGGACACGGATCTGGATACGTCGGTGACAAAGAAAATTACTAGACAATCTTTTCATTGTCCTATATTCGGTCATCCAAGAGATTTTCAGCCAGATATTCTTCCAACACACGAAGATGTTCTTCAATGCTACTTTGAGGAGAGGTCTCTATTAGCAAGTAAATTCAACATCATTAAAGTGAATTTCTCATTTGTCAGCAATACAGTGGCACAAAAAATAAAATATATTAGAAGGCGTCAATCCCAAAAGTGTTTGATTGTAGAATCATTTAGCTAATTAATGCCTACTACGATAATATTCTAAACTAACGAAATCTTATATTCGAGACAAGGAATAGCCAAACCTTATAAAAAATTTGACGAATTTAAAAAACAAGAAACTCAACTGTGAGATATTTCAGCCTGCAAACGTGTAATGAATTTATATTGCTCCTGTAAAAAGTCACCAGATCTGAGGGAGTGTCTAATTGAGACTAATTGTACGTCTCAAAAACACAACAAAATTCCAGTCATTGAGCATAGATTTATCTACCTCCAGAGAAAAGACGGAACGGGAAAAATTGGTACTAAAGTTAAAAAAAAGAAAAAAAAAACTGAGTACAAGACTTGGAAGACGAAACTATATATTGAAAAGGCAACCTTCCAAATTTGTTGAAGCGAAAATAAAAGACCTTGTGCATTTAGATGAAATACATGAGAATTTTAATGCTAATGTAGGTATATCTAAAATATCATTACCATGACGGATATAGCCTATCAGATTTAAGAAGAAGAAATTGCAATGGCAAATGAAAGTGGAGTTACAATCTACATCTTTACATTGCGATCGCAATGGTGTATCTGACAGCGCAAATGCTGCTAAAACGTTGAGTGTACTAGAAGATATTCCTGTAATAACTAAAACAGATGTTTTTCAAGTTATTGACTTATACAAAATTAGAAGAAAACAAACAGAAAGAAAAAAAATTACGGCAAAGTCAAGTGGAATCAGAAGAACCACATGACATACATTTTGATGAAAAAAGGACGATACTTTATTTATCCTCATCAGTCCTGAGACAAATATCACGATGGACAACATACACTGTTTAAAATTACTATAAACCATCTTCAAACATATATCATTCTACATATCAATACGTGTTATATGGACGCATTTATTGAAAAAGTCTAGAAGTATTTTTAACGATTTTAGAAGTATTTAAATTCTTTTAAAGGATTTTCTTTAGTTTCTCGTACAAGCGCTATATTCTTGAAGAATATTTGACAAAAAATCTCTTGGGGATGACAAAATATAGGACAATCAAAAGATTGTCTAGTAATTTTCTTTGTCAAAGGCGTATGCAGATCCGTGTTCCTGTCACATGTTAATGTATTTTAAATAACACAATACATCTAATTAACAAACGAAATTCGTTCACGGGCTCACTGATACGAAATGGCACACTGTGCAAGTGGACGAGGTTGGGGAGAGAAAAGAATGTGGACACATAGGGCGACTTCAACGCTGTTTCGCAACGTGGCTAACAGGAGTTGCGCGAACTACTAAACCTTTTCGCCCTGCAGCGATCTCTTCGTGGTAAGATCTCGGTTGTTAAAAATAGCATAACATGCACAATAGTATTAATTTACGTTTAAATTTTAACATGAGACCGCAAATTGAACTTATTTAATTATTTTCTTAATGCATCAAAAAGCGGTGAAAATTGAATTTTTCCCGATTTTTAATGAGCTTGCGCGATCGGACGATATTCTCTAAACGCAATTTATTTTTTTAAGCTATCGCATAGCTTTTATCGCGGGCTTTGTGCGCGGTGACCGAATCCAAAAATTCCGTAACGCGAAAAAATCCTAACACATCGGTAACGAAAAAACCTAACACTCGGCTAACGTCGTTTCCCTTCGGAAAACTTCGGGACGGTATCCTTCGGTAGACTTCGGCAGACATTGACGTGGTAATTTTCGGATATTAGGATATCAAGTCTCAAACTTATGTTTCTTATGATTTAATTTTCATAGCGCGGCCAAATTTTGTTTGGTAATTTATTATGAGACAGTGTTTATTTTGGTGGTCTTATTTATTTTGGTGACAGGAGACGCCCCCACCGTGAGGGTCGAAAAATTTAAAATGCTTATAACTCGCGATCTAATTTTCGTAGCGCGGCGAAACTTGTTTGGTAATTTATTATGAGACAGTGTTAATTTTTGGTGACAGGAGACCCCACACGGTGAGAATCGAAAAATTCAAAAATGCTCATAAGTCGCGATCTAATTTTCGTAGCGCGGCCAAATTTTGTTTGGTAATTTATTATGAGACACTGTTAATTGTTGGTGACAGGAGACACCCCACGGTGAGGGTCGAAAAATTAAAAATGCTTATAACTCGCGATCTAATTTTGGTAGCTTGGCAAAATATTGTTTGGTAATTTATTATAAGACAGTGTTAATTTTTGGTGACAAGAGACCCCCCACGGTGAGGGTCGAAAAATTTTAAATGCTTATAACTCGCGATCTAATTTTTTTGGCGCGGCCAAATTTTGTTCGGTAATTTATTATGAGGCAGTGTTAATTTTTGGGGACATTAGAACCCCCACGGTGAGGGTCGAAAAATTTAAAATGCTTATAACTCACGAACTAATTTTCGTAGCGCGGCCAAATTTTGTTTGGTAATTTAATATGAGACTGTTAATTTTTGGTGACAGGAGACCCCCCCACGGTGACCCCACGGTGAGGGTCGAAAAATTTAAAATGCTTATAACTCACGATCTAATTTTCGTAGCGCGGCCAAATTTTGTTTGGAAGTTTAATATGAGACTGTTAATTTTTGGTGACAGGAGACCCCCCCCCCACGGTGAGGGCCGAAAAATTTAAAATGCTTATAACTCGCTATCTAATTTTCGTAGCGCGGCCGAATTTTGTTTGGTAATTTAATATGAGACTGTTAATTTTTGGTGACAGGAGACCCCCCACGGTGAAGGTCGAAAAATTTAAAATGCTTATAACTCGCGATCTAATTTTTTTAGCGCGGCCAAATTTTGTTTGGTAATTTATTATGAGGCAGTGTTAATTTTTGGGAACATTTGAACCCCCACGGTGAGGGTCGAAAAATTTAAAATGCTTATAACTCGCGATCTAATTTTCGTAGCGCGGCCAAATTTTGTTTGGTAATTTATTATGAGGCAGTGTTAATTTTTGGGGACATTAGACCCCCCCCCCACGGTGAGGGTCGAAAAATTTAAAATGCTTATAACTCGCTATCTAATTTTCGTAGCGCGGCCAAATTTTGTTTGGTAATTTATAATGAGACAGTGTTAATTGTTGGTGACAGAAGACACCCCACGGTGAGGGTCGAAAAATTAAAAATGCTTATAACTCGCGATCTAATTTTTGTAGCGCGGCCAAATTTTGTTTGGTAATTTATTATGAGGCAGTGTTAATTTTTGGGGACATTAGACTCCCCACGGTGAGGGTCGAAAAATTTAAAATGCTTATAACTCACTATCTAATTTTCGTAGCGCGGCCAAATTTTGTTTGGTAATTTAATATGAGACAGTTAATTTTGGTGACCGGAGACCCCCAACGGTGAAGGTCGAAAAATTTAAAATGCTTATAACTCGCGATCTAATTTTCGTATCGCGGCCAAATTTTGTTTGGTAATTTATTATGAGACAGTGTTAATTTTTGGGGACATTAGATCCCCCACGGTGAGGGTCAAAAAATTTAAAATGCTTATAACTCGCGATCTAATTTTCGTAGTGCGGCCAAATTTTGTTTGGTAATTTATTATGAGACAGTGTTAATTTTTGGGGACATTAGACCCCCCACGGTGAGGGTCGAAAAATTTAAAATGCTTATAACTCACGATCTAATTTTCGTAGCGCGGCCAAATTTTGTTTGGTAATTTAATATGAGACTGTTAATTTTTGGTGACAAGAGACCCCCCACGGTGAGGGTCGAATAATTTAAAAGGCTTATAACTCGCGATCTAATTTTCGTAGCGCGGTCAAATTTTGTTTGGTAATTTATTATGAGACAGTGTTAATTTTTGGGGACATTAGACCCCCCCACGGTGAGGGTCGAAAAATTTCAAATGCATTTAACTCACGATCTAATTTTCCTAGCGCGGGCAAATTTTGTTTGGTAACTTAATATGAGACTGTTAATTTTTGGTGACAGGAGACCCCCCACGGTGAGGGTCGAAAAATTTAAAATGCTTATAACTCGCGATCTAATTTTCGTAGCGCGGCCAAATTTTTTTTGGTAATTTAATATGAGACTGTTAATTTTTGGTGACAGGAGACCCCCCCACGGTGACCCCACGGTGAGGGTCGAAAAATTTAAAATGCTTATAACTCACGATCTAATTTTCGTAGCGCGGCCAAATTTTGTTTGGAAGTTTAATATGAGACTGTTAATTTTTGGTGACAGGAGACCCCCCCCCCACGGTGAGGGCCGAAAAATTTAAAATGCTTATAACTCGCTATCTAATTTTCGTAGCGCGGCCAAATTTTGTTTGGTAATTTAATATGAGACTGTTAATTTTTGGTGACAGGAGAAACCCCACGGTGAAGGTCGAAAAATTTAAAATGCTTATAACTCGCGATCTAATTTTCGTAGCGCGGCCAAATTTTGTTTGGTAATTTATTATGAGGCAGTGTTAATTTTTGGGGACATTAGACCCCCCCCCCACGGTGAGGGTCGAAAAATTTAAAATGCTTATAACTCGCTATCTAATTTTCGTAGCGCGGCCAAATTTTGTTTGGTAATTTATAATGAGACAGTTAATTTTGGTGACCGGAGACCCCCAACGGTGAGGGTCGAAAAATTTAAAATGCTTATAACTCGCGATCTAATTTTCGTAGCGCGGCCAAATTTTGTTTGGTAATTTATTATGAGACAGTGTTAATTTTGGGGGACATTAGACCCCCCACGGTGAGGGTCGAAAAATTTAAAATGCTTATAACTCACGATCTAATTTTCGTAGCGCGGCCAAATTTTGTTTGGTAATTTAATATGAGACTGTTAATTTTTGGTGACAAGAGACCCCCCACGGTGAGGGTCGAATAATTTAAAAGGCTTATAACTCGCGATCTAATTTTCGTAGCGCGGTCAAATTTTGTTTGGTAATTTATTATGAGACAGTGTTAATTTTTGGGGACATTAGACCCCCCCCCCACGGTGAGGGTCGAAAAATTTAAAATGCTTATAACTCGCTATCTAATTTTCGTAGCGCGGCCAAATTTTGTTTGGTAATTTATAATGAGACAGTTAATTTTGGTGACCGGAGACCCCCAACGGTGAAGGTCGAAAAATTTAAAATGCTTATAACTCGCGATCTAATTTTCGTAGCGCGGCCAAATTTTGTTTGGTAATTTATTATGAGACAGTGTTAATTTTGGGGGACATTAGACCCCCCACGGTGAGGGTCGAAAAATTTAAAATGCTTATAACTCACGATCTAATTTTCGTAGAGCGGCCAAATTTTGTTTGGTAATTTAATATGAGACTGTTAATTTTTGGTGACAAGAGACCCCCCACGGTGAGGGTCGAATAATTTAAAAGGCTTATAACTCGCGATCTAATTTTCGTAGCGCGGTCAAATTTTGTTTGGTAATTTATTATGAGACAGTGTTAATTTTTGGGGACATTAGACCCCCCCACGGTGAGGGCCGAAAAATTTAAAATGCATTTAACTCACGATCTAATTTTCGTAGCACGGCCAAATTTTGTTTGGTAACTTAATATGAGACTGTTAATTTTTGGTGACAGGAGACCCCCCACGGTGAGGGTCGAAAAATTTAAAATGCTTATAACTCACGATCTAATTTTCGTAGCGCGGCCAAATTTTGTTTGGTAATTTATTATGAGACAGTGTTAATTTTTGGGGACATTAGACCCCCCACGGTGAGGGTCGAAAAATTTAAAATGCTTATAACTCGCGATCTAATTTTCGTAGCTCGGCCAAATTTTGTTTGGTAATTTATTATGAGATATTGTTAATTTTTGGGGACATTAGACCCCCCACGGTGAGGGTCGAAAAATTAAAAATGCTTATAACTCACGATCTAATTTTTGTAGCGCGGCCAAGTTTTGTTTGGTAACTTAATATGAGACTGTTAATTTTTGGTGACAGGAGACACCCCACGGTGAGGGTCGAAAAATTTAAAATGCTTATAACTCGCGATCTAATTTTCGTAGCGCGGCCAAATTTTGTTTGGTAATTTATTATGAGACAGTGTTAATTTTTGGGAACATTAGACCCCCCACGGTGAGGGTCGAAAAATTTAAAATGCTTATAACTCGCGATCTAATTTTCGTAGCGCGGCCAAATTTTGTTTGGTAATTTTTTATGAGACAGTGTTAGTTTTTGGTGACAGGAGACCCCCCCACCGTGAGGGTCGAAAAATTTAAAATGCTTATAACTCGCGATCTAATTATCGTAGCGCGACCAAATTTTGTTTGGTAATTTATTAAGCTATTGCATAGCTATTATCGCCGGCTTTGAGCGCGGCGACCGAATCTAGGAACTCCGTAACGAGAAAAAATCCTAACACTCCGGCTAACGACGTTTGAGTTTGGCGGACTTCGGCGCGGTATCCTTCGATAGACTTCAGCAGACATTGACGCAGTATTTTTGCATAAGTTGATAAAAAATGCTATGCAATAGCTTTACCGCGGCAGTCCCCGAGTGCCACACATATTTTTTATTATTATTAAATAGTACAATATGTAAATATTTTTCAATATAGCGATAAAATATATGTATATGTAATATTTTTTTTAAAATTCTGAAAAAATCGAAATTTTTCAATTTTTTTGAATTTTTAGGTGGTTTGCGCGATCGGAAGATAATGTCCGATTTCAAAATTTTTTTTTTTAGTTTTTCTTGTATTTACCAATCGCAACTTTTTCGCACTATAGCGATTCGGAAATAAAAACTTTTGTTTTTTCGTACCACCCTACTGAGTAGATTAAGTAACTTTTTAAAGTCCCTTTTAATCTGCAATATTATTAGCTTATTTAATGTAATTTTTGTATCTTATTTTTTGCATTAAGTACTGTTTCAATTCATCTTTGTATAGGTACATGTAAAGGAAAAATTACAGGCAATGAAATCGTAATTCTTTAGATGCAAATTTTATTAACATTTATCGAAAAATATGTTCTCTATTATGTTATTAGGATTACTCGATAAAGTTTGTGGTATGCGTATTGGAAAACTATCAAAGAATTATTACAGAGATAATAGTTCTGTTAATGGATTGCAGATTCACTGGTCAATCGGTGAGAGATACTACAGGCAATAATCGATTTAAAGCTTTTGTGGGGTTAATAAAAACCATCATTAAATGAAATTAGTGAAATGAAGAGTTCTTTATGTTACAAAATAACTTTATTTGTTACTTTCGATTGATGCTTAAAACTTGAAAATAGTATTTTTATTTCAACTTAGATATTATACCATGAAATTGTGATACAATTATACACTTTACGATAAAATAATTCTTTTAGATAACATTTTTGTTACAGCTTGTAGATGAAATATTAAGTTATGACTTATTACACATATTTAACATTTTTTATTTAATTCTTGAATAAAAATCTTCAAGCTAATTCGCATGAGAGTTTAAAAATTGTTTTAATATAATTTAAAAACTTTTTTATTATAATAAAACTTCGGATAAACTAGTACAATAATCAGTATGTAGAATTAACTAGCTTAATTAAAATACAGCACCGTGCGAAAAGGGGGAAGCGAAGGGGCGGATGTCCCATGCGATGAATTTTAGGGGGCACGAAATTTATACTACCAACGTCATTTTTGGCATGTCACAAGAAAAATTTCTGGGTGGAGGCGCTAAATTAGAACTTTGTCCCGGGCGCAATTTTCTCTTCGCACGCCTCTGTTAAAATAGTATCATTATAATCATGTAATCATATTACTAAGTATAATCTAGAGTCATACTTGTTTTCAGGATATTTTAGAAGCACTTATAATTACTTTTTATGCACACTATTTTAGTAACGTATTTCTAAAGTAGTGTGCATATTATTTATTTACTGGATGTTAGTTCTTAGATTTCCGTGAATATAATTAATTTACTAATTTTAATTAATCATTGTCTACAATTGTATTTTCTTATTTCATGAATAGAAGTGATTTCTATTTTAAAGTTTATCTTTGCACAGCTACATGTAAAAGAAAAATTATCGGCAATAAAATCCTTCTTTTCCAGATACGAATTTTATCAAACTTTATCGAATAATATGTTCTCTGTTATGTTATTAGGATTACTCGATAAAATTTGTGATATGCGTATTGGAAAACTATTAAAGAATGATTACATAGTTCTATTAATGGACTGCAGTTCTGCTAGTCGATCAGTGAGAGATACTACTTGCAATAATCGATCTAAAGCTTTTGGCGGTAGATAAAAACTATCTTCAAATGAAGGTAGTGCAATAAGGATTGCTTTATGTTACAAAATAACTTTACTTGTTACATTTGATTGGTGCTTAAAACTTCAAAATAGTATTTTTATTTCAGTATAGATATTATACCAAGAAATCGCAATACAATTATACAATTTACGATGAAAGAATTCTTTTAGGTAACATTTTTGTTATAGCTTGTAGATGAAATATCAAGTTATAAATTAATACCCAGTTTTAACATTTTTTATTTAATCCTTGATTAAAAATCTTCAAGCGAATTAGCATGATAGTTTTAAAAGTGTTTTAAAATAATTTTAAAAAGTTTTTTTATAATAAAACTTTAGATAAATTAGTACAACAATTAGTAAGTAGAATTAACCAGTTTAATTAAAATACAGCGCCGTGCGAAAAGGGGAGGAGCGAGGGGGGAAAAGTTTCAGGAGGAGGTGCCAAATTAAAACTTTGTCCCGGGCGAAATTTTTTTTTCGCACGCCCCTGTTAAAATAGCATCATATTAATCATGTAATCATATTAATAAATATAATTTAGAGTCATACTTTTTTTTCTGGAAATTTAAGAACTTATAAATACTTTTTATGTACACTATTTTAGTAACGTATTGCTAAAATAGTGTGCGTTCTATTTAGTTACTGGATGTTAGTTCTTAGGTTTACGAGAATATATTTAATTTACTGAATAATTTTAAAGGATCATTATATACTTATAATTGTATTTTCTTATTTAATGAATACGAGTGATTTCTATTTTAAAGTTTATCTTTGCATAACTACATGTAAAGGAAAAATTATCGGCAATAAATTCGTACATTTCTGAGATACCAATTTTATCAACCTTTATCGAAAAATAGGTTCTCTATTATTTTATTAGGATTTCTCGATAAAGTTTGTGATATGCGTATTGGAAAACTATCAAAGAATGATTACAGAGATAATAGTTCTATTAATGGACTGCTGCTCTGCCAGTCGATCGGTGAGAGATACTACGTGTAATAATCGATATAAAGCTTTTGGCGGTAGATAAAAACCATCATCAAATGAAAGTAGTGGAATAAAGAGTGCTTTATGTTACAAAATAACTTTACTTGTTCCTTTCGATTAGTGCTTAAAACTTGAAAATAGTATTTTATTTCGGTTAAGAAATTATAGCTAGAAATCGCGATTCAATTATACACTTTGCGATAAAAGAATATCTTTTAGATAACATTTTTGCTCTAGTTTGTAGATGAAATGTTAAGTTAAGACTTATTACCGTGTTTTACCAGTTTTTATTTAATTCGTGAATAAAAATCTTTATCTTGAATCGCATTGGCATGAGAGTTTTAAAAGTGTTTGAATATAATTTAAAAACTATATTATTACAACTTTAGTTAAACTAGTATAATAATTAGTAAGTAGAATTAACTAGTTTAATTAAAATAGCATCATAATAATCATATAATAATATTAATAAGAACAATCTAGAGTTATAGTTGTTGTCAGAAAATTTTACAAGAACTTATAGATACTTTTTATGCACACTATTTTAATAACGTGTTACTACCTTAATTTATTTAGTTACTGGATGTTAGTTTCTAGATTTTCGTGAATATAATAAATTTACTGAATATTTTGAGGAATTATTATATATTTATGATGGCATTTTCTTATTAAATGCCTATGAGTGATGAATATTTTAACATTTATTATTTCACTTATTAGCATTTTATCTGGACCTTAGATATTAGTGAATTCATATTAAGCAATTTCTAATATAGTAGTACAATAATGCATTAATAAAATAGTCATATCTTTTAAGTGCTTTACTTTGTAAATGAAATATATTACATTTTGTTTGTTGTATACAGTGAATTATAAATTTGTAACACGAAATTCTGTATGGAAAAGTGCATAACGGCATCAAAACAATATTTTTTTTTTTTTTTGTAAGCAGTGAGATATTTATTTTTACGTTATAATAACGTTTTCAGTCCTAAAACAAATATTACTATTGAGTACAAAAACAGGATTAAAATAATTATATAATATCTCAGAAGATGTATAAGTCTATGTATCATTACTAATGATATGTACATATTTAATAAAAAAGGCTAGAAGTAAGTTTTACAATTCTAGAAGCACTTCAGTTAATTAAAATGGTATTATTTAGTGTTTCTTACAAGTGATATCAGAACTGAGGAGTTTAAATAACTTTTTTAATCACTTTTTATCTGAACGTATTTAATATAATTTCTATACTTTATGTTTTGCATCAAATATTATTTGATACTACTTGGTTATCCCGTCGACTTATTTCGCCAAACTAAAAGCCTAATTACACATATTGACGTAATTTTTATTTTTAATTACAAAAAACGAAATAATTAGTAGAATATTAACAAAAACATAAATAAAAAGTCGAAATAAAAATCATTTAATGACGTTTTAAACATGTTTATCGTATTTAATGTTATTGGATGTGAAATTCACGGTCATCCATTATTAGTATTTAATCTTATTGTTTGGCAATTGCTTTTTGGTCGACGGGATAATCAAGTATCACCTACTATTTCAATGTATCTTTGCATCGCTACATGTAAAGGAAATATTATTGGCAATAATATCGCACTTTTCTAAATACGAATTTTATCAACAATCATCTAAAAATATGTTCTCTCTTATTTTATTAGGATCACCCGATAAAGTTCGTGATATGCGGATTGGGAAACTATCAAAGACTGGTTACAGATATAATAGTTCTGTTAATCGCCTGCACTTCTGCTGGTCGATTGGTGAAAGGTTCTAGATCTAATAATAGATCTAAAGCTTTTGGCGGTAGATAAAAACTATCATCAAATGAATGTAGTGCAATAAAGAGTGTTTTATGTTACAAAATAACTTTACTTGTTACTTTCAATTGGTGCCTTAAACTTGAAAATAGATTTTTTTTATTTCAGCTTAGATATTTTACCTAGAAATCGCAATACAGTTATAAACTCTACGATAAAAGAATATCCTTGAGATAGCATTTTTGTTATAGCTTGTAGATGAAATATTAAGTTATGACTTCTTATCGAGTTTTAAAAGTTTTTATTTAATTCTTGTATAAAAATCTTTATCTTACAGACCATTGGCATGAGAGTGCTTTAAAATTATTTTAGTATAATTTGAAAAAGTTTCTTTTTATAAAAACATTAGTTAAACTAGTGCAATAATTGGTAAGTAGAATTAATTAGTTTAATTAGAATAGCATCATATTAATCATATAATAATATTGAGAATTTATTTTTACGTTATAATAACCTCCGCAGACTTGAAAGAAATATTGCGAGGAACCACAAAAAATAGTTTAAAATTTCTATACGATATCTCCAAAGATGCGTCAGTCAGTATATTGTTTCTTATGATATGCACATATTTAATAAAAAAAAGTTAGAAAAAAGTTTAACGATTCTAGAAGCATTTAAATTAATTAAAATGGCGCTATTAGTCCCTCCTACAAGGCGAAATCAGTACTAAGGAGGTTAAATAATTTTTTATCTGAAATCTGATTAGCTTATTTAATATAATTTCGGTCTTATTTTTTGCACTAAATATTGTTTCAATGCATCTTTGCATCGCTACGTGTAAAGGAAAAATTATCGGCAATAAAATCGTATTTTTCCAAATGCGAATTTTATCAATATTTTTCGAGAAATATATTAATAGGGTCACTCGATAAAGTTTGTGATATGCGTATTGGAAAACTACCAAAGATTGATTCCCTAGATCAGCGGTTCCCAATCTATTGGTCGCGACCCACTGGTGGGCCGTGACAGTTGTTTTGGT
The DNA here is from genome assembly GCA_964019185.1 of Maratus speculifer. NCBI lineage: Eukaryota > Metazoa > Arthropoda > Arachnida > Araneae > Salticidae > Maratus > Maratus speculifer. The sequence continues at coordinate 84,044,679 of OZ025296.1, forward strand.
GGGTCGCGGAAAAATCCAGGTTTGTCATCAAAATATTTTTCTTCATTTCACCTGTTTAAAAAAATATGACAATTTCAACAGGAAATACTATTTCAAGGGAAATAAATTTCCTTTCTTAAATTAATATACGAACAGAATATCCAGTTATATTTAAATCAGCTTTGAGGTCCATGATGAAATTCAACACTTCGTGCTTATGAGCACATGCTTTTTCTACTTTGCTGTGTTTGAAAGATAAGTACTGAGACAAACTGCATGTTAATATATGTTCTCACATTGGTAAACACCAGTACCAAAAATCTCATTGATTATAAAGTTATGTCTTCATAATAATTAAACTATTTTTAACTATCTTTGTAGTTTGTGCATTGTTTTAAGAACTATTCACTTACATACATTGTTACACACATTATTGTTGATAATGTATCTTCAGTACTAAAATTTGCATTTTTCGTAAGATAGGATAGCCGAGCGTATAGAGATCGTACAAAAATTGCTTACTGATATACATTTTTTTCTAAAATGGGTCGCGCAATTTTTTGTTCTTTTTTTACTGAAAGGTGGGTCTCGAAAATTTTTTTTCGTATAAAGGTGGGTCGCGTAGCAAGAAATTTTGGGAACCGCTGCCCTAGATAATAGTTCTGTTATTGGACAGCAGTTTCGCTTTTCGATCGTTGAGAGATACTACATGCAAAAATCGATGTTAAACTTTTTGCGGTACATAAAAACTATAATCAAATTAAATTAGTGCAATAAATAATTCTTTATGTTACAAAATTCCTTTACTTGTTACTTTCGATTGGTGCTTAAAACTTCAAAATAGTATTTTTATTTCAGTTTAGATATTATACCAAGAAATCGTGATACAATTATAGAATTTATGATAAAAGAAATATTTTAGATAACATTTTTGTTTTAGCTTGTAGATAAAATATTAAGTTATGACTTATTACGAAGTTTTAACATTTTTTATTTAATTCTTGAATAAAAATCTTCAAGCGAATTAGCATGAGAGTTTTAAAAGTGTTTTAATATAATTCAAAAACGTTTTTATTATAATAAAACTTTAGATAAACTAGTACAATAATAAGTTAGTAGAATTAACTAGTTTAATTAAAATACAGTGTCGTGCAAAGGGGAGGGAGCAAAGGGGGCGGATGCCTTGCGCGCGGAATTTCAAAGAGCACCAAAATTGTACTACTAACGTCATTTTTGGCATGTCACAAGAAAAAGTTCAGTTTTCGTGAATATAATTAATTTACTAATTTTAATGAATCATTATATAATTATAATTGTATTTTCTTATTTACTGAATGTGAGTGATTTCTATTTTAAAGTTTATCTCTGCATATCAACATGTAAAAGAAAAACTATCAGCAGTGAAATCGTACATTTCTAGATACGAATTTTATCAACCTTTATCGAAAAATAGGTTCTCTATTATTTTATTAGGATTACTCGATAAAGTTTGTGATATGCGTATTGGAAAACTATCAAAGAATGATTACAGCAATAATAGTTCTATTAATGGACTGCAGTTCTGCTAGTCGATCGGTGTAAGATACCACAGGCAATAATCGATCTGAAGCTTTTGGCGGTAGATAAAAACTATCATCAAATGAATATAGTGCAATAAAGAGTGTCTTATGTTACGAAATAACTTTACTTGTTGCTTTCGATTGGTGCTTAAAACTGGAAAATAGTATTTTTATTTCGACTTAGAAATTATATCTAGAAATCGCGATTCAATTATACACTTTACGATAAAAAATATCGTTTAGGTAATATTTTTTTTCTAGTTTGTAGATGAAATATTAATTTATGACTTATCACCGTGTTTTACCAGTTTTTATTTAATTCTTGAATAAATATCTTTATCTTGAATCGCTTTGGCATGAGAGTTTTAAAAGTGTTTGAATATAATTTAAAAACTACACTGCTCAAAACAATTAAAGGATATTTGAAGTTTTATATAAAATAAAGATATAAACGAAATTTTTTTGCCGAAAATAGAAGAAGAGAATCACAAATGCAAAGTTTTCTGGTTTTCAAACTGTGGCGTATGCAAATTTTGAGTTCGACGTCAAAAACGTCGCTTCAGTGGCAGTGAATGAAATTTGACTTTCAACTGGATAAAAGAGATAGAAGACAAGGATGATCGGCATTCAGTGATTGCTTTGTTTCGATGAGTACGATGTCTCAGCGAAGTCATTTGACAGATTCAGAAGCTTGGAGAATTATTGTAGGTTAGAAGGGGGCCAAACTCAAGCCGAAGTAGCGCTAGCCATTGGAGTGTCACAAAGTGTCATTTCCAGGATCTGGAACCATTTTTTGGAGAGTGGATGTGCAGGCCGAAGACCAGGGCAAGGTCGTAGACGGGCAACAACGCCCAATGAAGATCGATATTTAGCGTTAACAGCTCGGAGACACCGAAACATGAACGCTACTCTTCTCCAACAACACTTTCACTCGGCTACAGGCACCACGATTTCAACTCAGACTGTCCGAAACCGGCTCCATGCTATAGGTCTGTATGCTCGCCGACCGATGGTATGTGTTAGATTAACATCAAGGCATCGTCGCGACCGCAGGGAGTGGGCAACCGAGCTTGTCAACTGGAGGAGAAATGAATGGAGCAATATTCTGTTTTCTGACGAGTCCCATTTTTCTGTGCATCCGGATAATAGGCGTATTTTCATCTGGAGGGACCGTGGCAGTAGGAATAATCCTGCGTTCGTGCACGAAAGTGTCCGATTTGGCGGTGGAGGAGTGTTGGTGTATGGTGGCATCTCCATTGACAGGCGCAATGACCTCTACATCATTCGAGATGGAGCTCTGACTGGTCGCCGATATAGGGATGAGATCCTCAGACCTATTGTAGTCCTTTACGCTGCAGCAATCGGAGATAACTTCATTTTAATGGACGATAACTGCAGGCCACATCGTGCAAACCTGGTGCAGGATTTCCTTTTCGAGGAAGGAATCGTTCGAATGGAATGGCCAGCGTGTTCTCCAGACATGAATCCAATCGAACACGTTTGGGACGCTCTAGGAAGACGAGTTTCTGGCCGCCAACAACCCCCACAAACTCTCCAAGAACTGGAAAGAGCTCTTCTGGAAGAGTGGGGCAGAATACCCCAACTCGTCATTAATAGCCTCATTGAGTCCATGCCTCAAAGATGTTCAACGTTGCTGGCCGCCCGTGGAAACCATACCCCCTACCGAAAAAGATTTTCTTTGAAGAAAACACCTTTTCTTATTCTTTTTTCTCATATGCACAAATTGTGTTTTTTTCCTTTTGTACAGAAATGCGCAATAAAATGCATTTTTTTCTGCCAAACATGTGTAATTTATTCTCATATAACCTACTATGTCTGTCGACCATGTATCAATCAGCTTAGAAGTTTCCCAGATACAAAATCCACCTAAAACTGCAATATCCTTTAATTGTTCTGAGCAGTGTATATTATTACAATTTTAGTTAAACTAGTAAAATAATTAGTAAATTGAAATAACTAGTTTAATTAAAATAACGTCATATTAATGTTATAATAATATTAATAATAATAATGTAGAGTTATAGTTGTTGTCAGAAAATTTTACAAGCACTTATAGATACTTTTTATGCACACTATTTTAATAACGTGTTACTACCTTAATTTATTTAGTTACTGGATGTTAGTTTCTAAAATTTCGTGAATATAATAAATTTACTAAATAATTTTAATGAATTATTACATACTTATGATTACATTTTCTTATTTAATGCCCATGAGTGATTAATATTTTAACGTTTATTATTTTACTTATTAGCATTTTATCAGGACCTTAGATAATAGGGAATTTATACTAAGCAACTTCTGATATGGTAGGATACAATAATGAATCAATAAAATAGACATATATTTTAAATGCTTTGCTTTGTAAATGAAATATATTACATTTTGTTTGTTGTACATAATAATTATAAATTTGTAATAAAAAAAATCCTGTATGGAAAGGAACATAACGTCATCAAAACAATACTATTACCGATTTGTAAGTAGTGAAAATAACTCGTGTGAGATATGCAATTTTACATTTTAATAACTTCTTCAGTCCTAAAGCAAATATTGATTGACTACAAAACCAGATTAAAATTAGTATACAACGTCTCCAAAGATGTATCAGTCTATATATCATTACTTATGATATACACACATTTAATAAAAAAAGGCTAGAAGTAAGTTTAATATTTTTAGAAGCACTTAAATTAATTAAATTTGTGTTATTTAGTGTCTCCAGGCGCAACGAGAATTGAGGAGGTTAAATAACTTTTTAAAATAAATTACTTTTTATCTGAAATCTGATTGGCTTATTTAATACAATTTCTTTGTCTTATTTTTTGCATTAAACATTGTTTTAATGCATCTTTGCATTGCTATATGTAAGAGAAAAATTATCGGCAATAAAATCGTACTTTTCTGGATGCGAATTTTATCAACAATTATCGAAAAATATGTTCTCTATTATGTTATTAGGATCACTCGATAAAGTTTGTGATATGCGTATTGGAAAACTATCAAAGAATGATTACAGAGATAATAGTTTTGTTAATGGACTGCAGTTCTGCTAGTCGATCGGTGAGAGATACTACAAGTCAATAATCGATATAAAGCTTTTGGCGGTAGATAAAAACTATCATCAAATGAATGTAGTGCAATAAACAGTGCTTTAAGTTACAAAATAACTTTACTTGGTACTTTCGACTGGTACTTAAAACTTGAAAAAATATTTTTATTTCGGCTTAGAAAGTATATCGAGAGATCGCGATTCAATTATACATTTTACGATAAAAGAATATCTTTTAGATAACATTTTTGTTCTAGTTTGTCGATGAAATATTAAGTTATGACTTATTACCCTGTTTTACCAGTTTTTATTTTATTCTTGAATAAAAATGTTTATCTTGAATCGCATTGGCATGAGAGTTTTGAAAGTGTTTTAATATAATTTAAAAACTTTATATTTTTACAACTTTAGTTAAACTAGTACAATAATTAATAAGTAGAATTAATTAATTCAATTAAAATAGCACCATATTAATTATATAATAATATTAATAAGGATAATCTAGAGTTATAGTTGTTGTCAGAAAATTTTACAAGCACTTATAGATACTTTTTATGCACACTATTTTAATAACGTGTTACTACCTTAATTTGAAACTTTCTTTTAGTTTCAAACTAAAAGAAATCTCGAAAAACGCCTAAAAGAACACTCTCGGTATGTCATTAATCAAGAAATTTCTAAATCTTCTGTTGCTAAACACTCTTGGGATTCCGGCCATAGATTCAATTTTCAAACTGCTAAAATTATTTTTAATGCCAATAGTTCCTCTGAGTTAGACTTTCTTGAAAATTTAGCTATTTATATTAATCGTGATATTATTGTTAATGATAAATCTGATTCTAAAACCCTCTCCGTTGCCTGGAAGAATCTTTTCAGCACTGCTTCATAATTAAGTTTATTATTTAATTATTATTATTTTTTTTATATATTTATTATGTATAGAATTTTTCAGGTTTATTCATGTGTGTTTATAATTGTAAACTATTTTTTATTTTTATGTATTTTTATTTTAATTTTTTTTTATTATTACTAATTTATATATATATATTTTTTTTGCGTACATTTTATTTCATTTTAATCTCTCCTTTTAGTTTTTTAATTTACCCCGCTTTTTTCCCATTTCCCTTCCCCCCTTCTTCCTTTCCTCTCCTTCATTGTCTATCTAGTTTTGTTTATGCTCTTCCGTGATTGGCTGTTGCCTTCTTCTTTCCTATTGGCTGTTCCTTCTGCTTGCTCCCTCTCCCTCCCGCATTCCCCTTCAGTCGTGCCACTACATTCATTGTGGACGCACGTCTTTTTTGCGCCTCACGAAGAAAGACTAAGTTCTTTCGAAAGGCCTTGCGCAGTTAACTTATTTTATGGTGTTTAAAGAAGTTTTTTTCATTTCAATTGTGTATAACACCAGCTTCAATTTTATACATTGAATATTTTAACGTTTATTATTTCACTTATTAGCATTTTATCTGGACCTTAGATATTAGTGAATTTATATTAAGCAATTTCTATCATAGTAGTACAATAATGCATCAAAAAATAGTCATCTCTTTTAAGTGCTTTACTTTGTAAATGAAATATATTACATTTTGTTTGTTGTATACAGTGAATTATGAATTTGTAACAAGAAATCCTGTACGGAAAATATCATAACGTCATCAAAACCGATAATACCGCTATTACCGATTTGTAAGTAGTGAAAATAACTCGTGTGAGATATCCATTTTTACGTTATGGGCCATTTTCAAATTTCGCTTACATATGCTGTCCGAAGGTAAAAAGAAGAAAATTCAAGCATAAATTAATATTTAAAGTTTGATTTAAGCTATTCATTAGCTAAAGAAGATTATATTGAACATTTCTAACATGAAAAATTTTTTAAATCGATAAAAATTTTGGAGATATAATTCTTTAAAATTGTGATTCTAAGCAAAAATGCCTGAACCATTCCTAATTTTAAGTAATTAACTGTTATTTTTTTTAAATCTAATTTAACTTTTTTGATAAAGATATTTAATTATTTTAAATATGAACTGTTAGTGTTCTATAAAAATGTTAAAATTTATTTGCAAGACATATTTTCTTTAAGAAATTAACAGAAATATTTTGTCTCTCACTTTGCGTCAAATCCGTTACCTTGTAATTATTTTTGTCAAAATAAGTTTCTAATTCTACCTAAAGTTAGCAGCAAATATTCGGCGATATAGTTAAACTATTCACGCAACTACTACTTCTCATTTTTTACTCTTCAATTGTGAAGCAATGTGATAGTGACAAGAATAAGCTTTCATCAAGATTAGTATTTTTTTCACTGTCAAATCTGTTACCGTAAATTTTAATATTAAAATAATGATTTTTGCACATTTGTAATTAAATATTGTTTATTAAATAGCTTCTGAAGATACGTGTATTATTATCTAAATTAGATATTATACAAGCTAGTTCATTTCAGATAGTTTTGTTTGAAATATCAAGTCCGTTACTTGTCCTGTGTATTACCATGTGTGTAAACCATGAAATGTAAGCGAATGGTGAAAATGGCCCTTATTATACCCTCCTTAGTCCTGAAACAAATGTTACGAGGGTCCACAAAAACCGGTTTAAAAAACAATACATAATAACTCCAAAGATGTGTCAGCATATATATTGTTTCTTCAGACATGCATATATTTAATGAAAAAGTCTAGAAGTAATTTCAACAGTTCTAGAAATATTTAATTTAAAGGGTGTTATTTAGTGTCTCCTACAGACGGCATGGCATTAAGACTGAGAAGGTCAAGTAGCTTTTTTAAATCGTTTTTTATCTTAATTATTATTTGCTTATTTTATGTAAGTTATATATATTTTTTTTTGCACTAAATATTGTTTCAATGCATATTTGAATGGCTACATGTTAAGGAAAAATTATCGGCAATAAAATTGTAGTTTTTCAAATGCGAATTTTATCAACATCTATCGAAAAATATTTTATCTATTATGTTATTAGGATTTCTTGATAAAGTTTGTGATATGCGTATTGGAAAACTATCAAAGAATGATTACAGAGATAATATATCTGTTAATGGACTGCACTTCTGCTAGTCTATCGGTTAGAGTTACTACATGCATAAATCGATCAAAAGCTTTTGGCTGTAGGTAAAATCTATCATCAAATGAAAGTAGTGCAATAAAGAGTGCTTTCTGTTACAAAATAACTTTACTTTTTACTTTCAATTTGTGCTTAAAACTTGAAAGTAGTATTTTTTATTCCAGCTTAGAAATTATACCTAGAAATCGCAACACAGTTATAAACTTTACGATAAAATAATATTTTTTAGGTAACATTTAAGTTATAGCTTGTAGATGAAATATTAAGTTATGACTTATTACTGAATTTTAACAGTTTTTATTTAATTCTTGCATAAAAATCTTTATCTTACAGAGCATTGGCATGAGAGTTTTAAAAGTGTTTTAATTTAATTCAAAATGTTTTAATTATAATAATTTTAGATAAGCTAATGCAATAAGTCGAATTAACTAGTTTAATTAAAATTGCATTATAATAGTAATATAATAATAGTAATAAGAATAATTTAGAGTTATACTTGCTGTCAGAAAATTTTACAAGCACTTATAGAAAATTTTTATGCACAAAATTTTAGTAACGTGTTGCTATCTTAATTTATTTAGTTACTAGAAGATAGTTTCTAGATTTCCTTGAATATAATTAATATACTAAATAATTTTAATGAATTATCATACACGTGTGACTGCATTTTCTTTATTAATACCTATGAGTGATTTCTATTTTAAAGTTTATTATTTTACTTGTTAACATTTTTTTCTGGACCTTAGATGTTAAACTAACATTAAACAATATCTCTTAAGGTAGATAATAATTATTCGATAAAATAGACATGTCTTTTAATTGCTTTTATTTTTTTGTAAATGAAATACATTGCAGTTTAAATATTGTATACACTAAATTTGTAAATTATACGTGAAATTAAGTAGGAACATTCACAATAGTAGGAAAATTCACAATATTTCCTAACATTCAAAATATCTTGCCCTATTTTTTTTAAGTTGAATATCTATGATATTTGACTTTTGCTGAAGTCATATAGTCATTATTACTCATGAAGAATTATTTAAAAATTGTCAACAGCTATATTATCATTCATACGATTCTTCTGCTATTCATTCCACAAATTTCATTCTTTTTTGCGATATTGATAGATTTAAAAAAAAATCAAACCAAACAAACATATGTAAATATTTGTATTACAAAATTTATTTATTTTCGCTAAGATTGACTATGCACTATATTAATTTCCTTTTAATAATATTCCAACTTATTCCGGCTTATGAAATTAAAATTAGATCTAATCTATTAATCTTTATGGAACGGTATAAATTCTTGATCCACCTTAAAAATATTTATTCCAATACGCGTAAATCTAAAAAAATTAGCCCTAAATTAAAAATATTCTTTAATAAACCTTTTTTATTAAATTCCTAAAAGACTCACGTTTTTTCCTGTTTTTATCAACCCTTTTTAAAAATTTTATTAAATCTATAACTATTTTAATCTACAATTTATTATGAAAAAACATATTTATTGAAAAAAAAAAACATTCTTTTTCTTCGCGTTTTATATTTATTACATGTCAATAAATTATTATTTTTTCTTCTTAATAAAATTATCGTTTGTGGAATACATTCGATTTAACTACTTTCGATCCTCGAAGCCAGGTAATTTCTTTTTCTTTACATGCTAGTAATCTGTTTTGAAATGATAGAATATTCTGGAATAATCATTTGCCGCCAGTAAGTTTTGTCATAGACGATACGAGTGAATTCGGAGTAGATTGTTGGAGAGTGGACGGTGTGTTTGGAGATTGGTAGTGTTTGGTTGACTGCATTTTCTTTATTAATACCTATGAGTGATTTCTATTTTAAAGTTTATTATTTTACTTGTTAACATTTTTTCTGGACCTTAGATGTTAAACTAACATTAAACAATTTCTCTTAAGGTTGATAATAATTATTCGATAAAACAGGCATGTCTTTTAATTGCTTTTATTTTTTTGCAAATGAAATACATTACAGTTTAAATATTGTATACACTAAATTTGTAAATTATATGTGAAATTAAGTTCTTAATATTTTTCTTTATGTTTCTATGCTCACTAAAACAGTAGGGATATTCACAATATTTCCTAACATTCAAAATATCTTGCCCTATTTTTTTAATTTGAATATCTATGATATTTGACTCTTGCTGAAGTCATATAGTCATTATTACTCATGAAGAATTATTTAAAAATTGTCAACAGCTATATAATCATTCATACGATTCTTCTGCTATTCATTCCACAAATTTCATTCTTTTTTGCGATATTGATAGATTTAAAAAAAAAAATCAAACCAAACAAACATATGTAAATATTTGTATTACAAAATTTATTTATTTTCGCTAAGATTTACTATGCACTATATTAATTTCCTTTTAATAATATTCCAACTTATTCCGGCTTATGAAATTAAAATTAGATCTAATCTATTAATCTTTATGGAACGGTATAAATTCTTGATCCACCTTAAAAATATTTATTCCAATACGCGTAAATCTAAAAAAATTAGCCCTAAATTAAAAATATTCTTTAATAAACCTTTTTTATTAAATTCCCAAAAGACTCACGTTTTTTCCTGTTTTTATCAACCCTTTTTAAAAATTTTATTAAATCTATAACTATTTTAATCTACAATTTATTATGAAAAAACATATTTATTGAAAAAAAAAACATTCTTTTTCTTCGCGTTTTATATTTATTACATGTCAATAAATTATTATTTTTTCTTCTTAATAAAATTATCGTTTGTGGAATACATTCGATTTAACTACTTTCGATCCTCGATGCCAGGTAATTTCTTTTTCTTTACATGCTAGTAATCTGTTTTGAAATGATAGAATATTCTGGAATAATCATTTGCCGCCAGTAAGTTTTGTCATAGACGATACGAGTGAATTCGGAGTAGATTGTTGGAGAGTGGACGGTGTGTTTGGAGATTGGTAGTGTTTGGTTGACTGCATTTTCTTTATTAATACCTATGAGTGATTTCTATTTTAAAGTTTATTATTTTACTTGTTAACATTTTTTCTGGACCTTAGATGTTAAACTAACATTAAACAATTTCTCTTAAGGTTGATAATAATTATTCGATAAAACAGGCATGTCTTTTAATTGCTTTTATTTTTTTGCAAATGAAATACATTACAGTTTAAATATTGTATACACTAAATTTGTAAATTATATGTGAAATTAAGTTCTTAATATTTTTCTTTATGTTTCTATGCTCACTAAAACAGTAGGGATATTCACAATATTTCCTAACATTCAAAATATCTTGCCCTATTTTTTTAATTTGAATATCTATGATATTTGACTCTTGCTGAAGTCATATAGTCATTATTACTCATGAAGAATTATTTAAAAATTGTCAACAGCTATATAATCATTCATACGATTCTTCTGCTATTCATTCCACAAATTTCATTCTTTTTTGCGATATTGATGGATTTAAAAAAATCAAACCTAACAAACATATGTAAATAATTGTATTACAAAATTTATTTATTTTCGCTAAAATTGACTTTGTACTAAATTAATTTCCTTTTAATAATATTCCAACTTATTCCGGCTTATGAAATTAAAATTAGATCTAATCTATTAATCTTTATGGAACGGTATAAATTCTTGATCCACCTTAAAAATATTTATTCCAATACGCGTAAATCTAAAAAAATTAGCTATAAATTAAAAATATTCTTTAATAAACCTTTTTTTATTAAATTCCTAAAAGACTCACGTTTTTTTCCTGTTTTTATCAACCCTTTTTTAAAATCTTTATTAAATCTATAACTATTTTAATCTATAATTTATTATAAAAAAACATATTTATTGAAAAAAAACATTCTTTTTTTTCGCGTTTTATATTTAGTACATGTCAATAAATTGTTATTTTTTCTTCCTAATAAAATTATCGTTTGTGGAATACATTCGATTTAACTACTTTCGATCCTCGACGTCAAGTAATTTATTTTTCTTTACATGCTAGTAATCTGTTTTGAAATGATAGAATATTCTGGAATAATCATTTGCCGCAAGGAAGTTTTGTCATAGACAATACGAGTGAATTCGGAGTAGATTGTTGGAGAGTGGACGGTGTGTTTGGAGAGAGGATAGCCCGGTTTTGGAATATAAAATGGATTATTGAAATTACATTCATTCGCTTATAAGACTGGAGCATTTCCCTCTCCATATGACTGTTTTTAAATAAAATATTTCGGAGCTGAGAATGCTTACTATTTTATGAAGCCTCTACATTCTTTTATTTTTTATTTCGCTCGCCAAGAATCCTGTGTAGAACTAGAAAACCTTTCGTCTTTTATTAAAACCGATATGTGTTACAATGATTCTCTTTGCACTTCAAGTCGCAACATTACACGTACATATATGAATATATATATACCTGCTATTGAAAATTTCGTGCTGTGGCTCTTAGTTAATCTTTATAATAATTTTTGTTGATTCACCTCAACATACTAGCGTTATTGTAGCTGATGGTTATTTAAACACAGAGACTAAGAGGTGTGAAGGGAAAGGAAATTTATTAAAACATGATTGGTACGTTTTCTTTCTTCATGATGTCTTTTAAATATGAAATTTATAATATTAAGTAATACAGAGTGTTCTACTTTTCAATACTCTCCAATATAATTGAAAAATGTTTATGAATTCAGTTTGTATTTCTGTCTGTCTTTTTACCCGTACTCTTACTATCGTAAATATAGTCTGATTACCATGCAAGTTAAGCATGTTATTGAGAGCTATAATGGCATGCTGTATATTGAAATTAATCATATAGTATTTTCAGTTCACTTAGAAAGGCATCTAAGAATATCTCGTTATATTCGTTATTTTATGTATTATTAAAGTTTCCTGTAGAAAGCGCAGAATAAAAAACGAAACTATCTGTAAATTTACACTAGTTCTTGGTTAAATGCATTCGATTGAGTTTCTCGGTCATCATTTTACAAACATTTCCCTTGAATATTTAATATGTGAATTATCACTTGCTAACTAAGCGTAGAACCAATATTGTGAAAAATGTCCAATCCAGGGGTCGAACCCGGAATCCTTGGAATAACATTTCGAGTGCTCTATTATTTAAGCTACGAGGACGATGTCCAGCTTATCATTTTGAGCACACTTTTCCCTTACTTTATATTTAATTCTATGTAGGAATTTCCATGTCGTCTTTATTTAGAAATATTTTTATCTTTGTTAAATTTGTAATTCAAAATACACAGCTTTAAAATTCTTTTGCAAATTTATTAGAAGCATTAAGGTATAAAATTTAGTTCAAAGATTATTTTTTAAATTTAGAAAAATTTAGAAACTGAAAAATCATCTCATTAGGTCACTTCCTCAGTCGAAGGGATTTTCTCCCAATGAATCGTAAAAGACATAATTTATACTCAACAACAGTAGTTCTTATGGCTCATTCGGTATTGTGTTTTTTCCGCGTCGAGAGGTTCGGGTAAGCTGGGGTTTTCCGGTAGATTTATCACCCCGGACCCAACTGTTCCTGCTTTTTAGTGTCTTTAATTTATGTAATTTCGCTTAAAAATCTGTCCAATATCATTTTTTTATATTTTTTCCATTCCTCTACGTAATCGGATTATTGGGGACGTAAGTAGAAGTCTCGGACGAAAATTGGCCGCTCTCGCGGCGGTTCAAAACTTAGCACGAACAAAAACACGTTGCGTGAAAATTCAGTAATACAACACTTCCGATTTACTCGAAAATTCAAATTTTCGGAAGCTCACTGAAATTTGAGGGATTCTCTTGAGGGTTTTAAATATTAAATTAAATTGTTATTATTAAAAACAAATTTACAGAGTCTTGTATATTTTAAACAATGTTAATTTAAGCGTCTGTTGTAAATTTGCCAAATAATTTTTTTCTGTTCTTTAACAGAATTTTCTCGCTTTTCTTAATCTCTGTAATTTTACACAGGCCTTAATATAAATTACAATAGATTCTTTGAAATTTCACATCAAAATTTTTTAAGTGTGTTGTAAAATCATTTGAGATAGTTTTTAAAGGAATAGATTCCTTTTTATTGTAACACTAAGTTATTAAACGTAATAAAATCCTTATGCATTATTGAGATTCAATTCAAAATATTTACTATGAAATACATTATGTGACACTTACAGCTACTTTACACGAGCATTCAAAAGAATAATGTTATATTATATCGTCTAAGTGAAAAAGCTTTTTTAATTTATTTTAAAGATATTACGCTGTTTCAAAAATACTGAAACTTATATAGATCACCGGAATTCACTAGAGAATGGTTACTATAGATTATTTATGTATAGCATTTACCTTTTATTTACAGGGAAGAACAAAATAATTTGATTATAATACTGTCTATAATTATTAATTTTTAGAAGTGCGTTTTTTAAGAAATGAAAAAAGCGTTTTGGAATGAAAACTTTTTTTTTCTATGTTGTTAGTTGTGTAATATTTGTATACATCTTATAAGCAGTTGAGTAAAAGAATTCGAGTATATTTCCGCTTATTCATGAAAATTGGTGAAAAGGGATTTTCAGCTGTGTGATGTAATTCCTAACGGGTAACTTTTTTTTACATTATGCAGTATAAATGCAAATTTATGGATCATAACAGAATTCACAAGCGAATTCTATAATTTTTCAACTTATACATGTCAATTGCTGATTTGTTTTAAAGTTTGTTACGCCTTTTTTATTTTTATTTTTATATATTTTTTACATAGACAGCATTTTTTACCTTATTAAACTGTGAAGATGTCTTAGTCTATTAATGGGTTGGAAAGTATTTCATAAAATGGGTTTAACACATGATCTTTCTTTGTTATTATCATAATGTTCCAATTTGTAAAATTGAAAATGCACTTGAACGAATTCTGACAAGGAAGGCCTCCTTACTGTACATACTCAGAATATTAAAAAATATATACTAATTAAACTACTTATTTGTAAGATCAGTTAAATTTAGCAGCAAAATTACAGTAGTAAATCCCTAAAAATTTAACTACTTCCGAGTAATATGCGCAAAAAGACGAAAGCGTCGCACACTTTTCCTCGCCAAAAGCAAACAATTGTAATGTAACTGAAAATTGTTTGTTAATGGAATTTTTGAATACGTATAAATGGTGTTTAATGAAGTTAAACAATGAGATAGTTTAAATTTTACACACACACATATATACATTGTATTACATGTATGTATTCCTTGTTGCTGCAGTTATTTTATTTATCGCTAAAAAAATACATTTTCATACATAAAAAAATTATACTGAAATAGATATTTTCATACATTTACGCGTATTCAAGAGTAAAAGTAAGATGAAGAATACTGTAGTTATACATTTAAATATCTAGGAAGTCGTTTTCATAGCAACAAAATTGAATCAACAATTCTCAATTGGATTTAATATTGAGCTTGAAATAATTTTAATAAATTTAAGTTTTGAATTTCTTTTTAAATCGTATTTCTTTATATTTAAATTTCAATACAAATACATATAAATATCGATATGAAAAAATTAAGTTGAAACCATTTAAAATTGACAAAACTAGCGTTTTGAAAATTAAAATTTTTCAAAGAAGCTCAACGTGAACCATTTTTTCCTTAAAACGTATTTCACGTAAAAAGTACACTGCTGGACAAAACTTAAGGATCACTGTTATTTTTAACGATTATAGTTGAAAATAGATCCGCAGCCACATATGTAAATTTGATAGAATGCGATATGTACTCTGTTTTGTGAAACTTATGCAAATTTTTTACTTCCGCATTGTCGATCACGTGACAGTAAAGATAAGAGATTTTAGGCAGTCGGCGGGTGCTGTGAATTGTCATTAGATGTAACAATTGATGCAGGTGGAGGGAATCTTAGAAATTGAAATTTTCATTTTGTCTTTGAGGCTTCAATTAGATTATATTACATGTAGAAGACTATAATAGGAAAGTTGGAAGAAAGATACAAAATGAAAGGTGTTGTTCGTGAATTGAACAACGCGCACAGTTTTATTTCTAGGCTATGGGTGGTTTTCCATAAGAGTGCAATACGGACTAGTCGCACGGAAGGTGGTCGTGCTAACAGTACGACGTTCCATAATTATCACTATATTGTTATTTCGGCAAAAATGAATCGATGCAGCACAGTTTGTCATTTAGCAAATCCATTTTATGCTGCCACAGGAACTAAAATATCGGAGAAAATTCTAAAAGCATTTAAAAGAGTAGACTTTGCGCCCGAAAACCTGTTGTGTGTGTTCCATTCTCGAGACATCAACGTAGTGTCCGTTTACTATGGTGCCGTATGCATCACAGTTGGACCGATGAGAACGGATCTACTGTGCTCTTCTAAGATGAGAGTAGATTTAGTCTATCTCCTGGTTGCAGACATGAACTGATATCGCGCAAAGTTTGTAGTACTTACTGTCGAGAAAATATTCTAGAAAGAGATTGACATGCGAGTTTAAGTATCATACTGTGTACAGGCATCATGTTCAATGGCTGCTCGGACATTTCTTTGATTGATCAAGGATCCATAGACGGAACATTGAAGATGTCTTGCTTCCATTAAAGATGTCATGTCTTCGATATTCTTTCCAGGTGCTGTCGGCGAAATGTTTCGTTTTTTGGACGATAACGCACCTTGTCATCGCACAAGATTTTATAGAGGCCGAAGATATCCATTGCATAGACTGGCCAGCATATTTCCCTGACCTGAATCCCCTTGAAAATGTATGGGATGCCTTGAGGACACGCATTGCTGCTCGACAATTTCCTCCCACAAACAAGGAAATCGTCAATCATGCAATAAAAAAGGAATTAGCCAATATGCTGTAAGTACTGAGTATGCCACGCTGTGTTGGAAGTTATCTCGCATTACTCGATGGAAAAATTCCTTATTGAAATGGCACTGATGATTGTTAATTCTGAGTATTTTGCTTCCTTTGTATAGTCATGTTTTTGGACAATGTTCATGTTTCAGGAAAAGAAGCCCTGTATACATTATTTCAGCATTTTTAAAATTAAATCCTGTGTAACATTCAATTATTACTATTGTTTGCTTCTTGATTCAAAACTTCACGTAGATTCTCATTTAAGTGTATATTTCTTCTTCGTCCTTAAGTTTTGTCCACTCCACCAGTGTATTTGTTGAAATTGTATTCCATTGCCAACTGATGAAAAATCGCCACATAACGAAATTTTTATTATTTTTTTCGGACGTTCTATCGAGATTACGTCATAATTGCTTTATAGACATATATATCCTTAAGAGAAGAATATTTGTAATTTTTTTTTCTCATTTTTTGGAGTGTGCGCGTATGGAAACTTTCCTTGTCAGATGCGATTTACCTAAAACCTTTTCTTCATAAATTAAATTTTTAAAACATATTGAAATGTGAGAATTCAATTAAGACAATTTTCAAATAAACATAAAAAATGAAGTTATCTTACCGAGGATAAGTCTAAGATCTTTATTATCCAGAGAATGAGGGTCATGTTTATAACTACAACAGACACTAGTAATATGAGCAACAAATAAAGAGTTCGTTTTTTCCAACCTAAAATTCCATTTTGTGAATACATCACAGTCACTTGAATGGGTTCTGCAGGATTGACTTCACCATTGCACGGGGATCCAGAAGCAGGTACTGTCAGTGTTTTTGTAGCCATTCTGAAAAGAAGAAAAATATTTGCTTCAAATTATGTGATTTCAAAGAAATTAATGAAATGTTCATATTATTCAAATTACAAAAATAACTGCGAATAAGGGAAATACACTATTGAGAAAAATAAGTATTTAAAAATTAATAAATATAGTTGTAAGTTTCCCAATTTTTGAGTATAAATGTTATTTAATGATTTTTATTCAGCATTAGAATATAGGTGATTAAAGAAGAAAAAATGAACTTTTCAAAATGTTGGTATTAAAAAAAGGAGAGGGTTGTGCGTTCTGTAGATAGTATTAAATATAATTTATTAAATATGCATTTTCTGCAGTTCTAATTTTTCATAAAATTTTAATCAAAGAAAAGTTAGCATTATGGTATTTTCTTCAACATAATTATTAATATTGTGAATAAAAATATGGGTTCGAAATTCAGAGAAATCCACATTAGTGAATTTCTCTGATGGATTGGTGTTATTTATGACGGTCGATTATCTGCACGAGGGATATAGGCGCTAAGGCGATTGCCCTCCGTGGATGTCTTTCTAAGGATGCCTAACCCGTATTTACACAAATTTATCCAAGGTTAGAGAAAAACGAAGGAAAACTGGAAAGATTAGGCTGACGGGGGCAATTGGATTCGAACCTAGCACTCCCCGTCTACCAGCTTCGAGAGAACAAGCATCTCTCAGCCATTGGCGGGTCAAATATTTCTCTAAACTTTGAACCCATATTTTTCGCCTTGTAGGAAAATCGCGGCTCAAATGCACTCTATTTTCAATTCAATAAGTGCAATGTAACTCTGGTCATCTATATAAAAATTGTTTGTCTTGACGAGTCTATCAAAACCCTAAAAGCATATATAAAACTCCTTAAAATAAGCCGTTTCTATTATATACCTTAAGAAAACTTTTTTTTTATTTAGTGTATACGTTACCAAATTTAGCAATGAACTTTTCTTTTTCCTATGCTTGGCAGATGCACAAATATTTGTTATTAAATTCTATAAAAAGAATTGCAAAAACATTTTTTTATAATTCATTAAACAATTATAATTTTTATGTTAACAAAGTTTAAATATTCACAATTTTTTATTTCATTTAGGTTTTTATATTCGTTGTTTTTACAATTTTTTATTGTATAATGTATTTTAAACTATTTAACAAAGTTATAATATTTATAAAATTTGAAATTTTTGACCATTGATAATTTAAGTTGTTTTAAAAATCGAACATACACTATACAATTGCGCGAAAGCAGGAGCCATACAAAACTCAAAATAAAATGAAAATTCTTTTTACAGAGAGTTGCTTTCATTGTGTTTTGTGCGTGATATGATTATTGTCCTTTTCATGCAAAAAAATCTGTTTTTAATTTTAATTAAATTTTTGCTTATCATGATCCTTTTGAAAGAATCCTATTAAAATATCAGATTTTCTTACTGTGTAAAACTATAAATATGTAAAATAATTGAAAAACCTTAGCAAAATCTATGAAACGTATTTTTAAAGTTACGCCTATAAACGCTTGAAAAAAAAAAACAAAATTTACTGTAAAAACTTCTAGAAGCAATGTTGCTGTAACATTTGCAGTACAATTAGATGTAATAAGAAAATGTACATTTAATTTTACTGTAATTTTTACGGCAAAACTGCTGGCAACATTGCTGCCAGCAGCTTTTGACGTATATTTAAAGGATTTTTTTACAGTGTTCTGTTAGAGTAAAATTTAACATGCATTTGTTTTTATTTTTCTAAACGAAATTTATAATGATGATACTTGTAATATTCTTCAAAGCTCATTTAACACAAAATCCATACTATTTTTATGATTTAAGTTCCCAAATAAAATCATAATCTTACAAAACATGCAAAATTTATTAAATTCTGTAATTTAAAGAATGTTTTAAAATTTTCCAGTTTTTCGAATTTAGTTATCGCACATATATTTTATATTCCCGATTTTTTTTTTTTTTTTTTTTGGAAAGTGGGAGGGTTGTTGTTCTGAACTAATTCCCAACGGCCATTTATTGATTTTATTTTCTGTTTTGCAATCAATATTAATTAAAACATTTATTAACAATTATACCGTGTTAAATACATTTAAATAAGAAATAGTCAGATAAATATGCCTGTCAGTGAGTTTCATTTCCAACATAAATTTCAAAAAATAATAATATGATGATGTAGATATATATTTTTTAAATGTAAAGTTGTTGGAATAAAAAGTAAACACACCCTACTAACTATACAGCAAACTATCGTAGAAGAACGTTACTGGTACCAAACGACTAAGAAGTAAAGCTTACTTTTAAACGATGCCTATAAAGTTTGCTTAGAAGGCCGTCTACATATTGAAACAAATCCTAATTTTGTTTTTTTTCCAATAGTAGTACCCATTTCTGACAGCATAAATGAACTGTACACCCTTCAATTAGCCCCAAAACAAATTTTCATGCAATTAGTATGATAAGTTTCCGAGAAATTAATCATTTTAAAACAACCATATTTTAGGGGTTGTATCCAAATTGAAGTTCCGTACTCGATTGTTGATCAAGGCGTCTTAAACGTCACGAAAGCAATCATTGAAGACTGCTAGATTACGGGATAGCAAAAAGATATCAAAATATCCAGTTACTTTTATCGTCAACGGGCTCTTTAACTATCATTTTGCCGTTTTTAACTATAATTTGAATACTACTTGGATGAAAAAATTGAAATTTTTGATTTTCATAAAGAAGACTTAATAAATCCATATCTATCAAAAAATGTAGATTGCAATTCGTAATTTTTTAAATATTAATTTCATAATTCCTTTTTTCTATCATAAAATTACATAAATTGCAAATTAAACGTATTTATGTTTGGGTATTTTAATATTATAGCTAAATAAGTAATTAGCACATTAGGAGTGTAATTTCGGGAGATATTGATAAAAATATGAAAACGTAATTCGACATTAGAAGCACTAAATTTTGAATGTTTTTAATTCAAAACCTTATTATTCAAATGACTTGAAATTTGATATCTGGGCATAGTTTAATCTGATTTAAAATTTCGTGTTAACAATGGGTATTGTTATTGAAGAAAGGAAGTTTGGATCCGTTTTAATATGTAGATGGCCCTATAAGCAAAATTTATATACTGTAAACTCTCTGTATTCCAAACATTCATGGGACCGAGCAAAAATGTTCAGATTATGGAGATGTTTATTATAGAAGGAGAATGGGAAATCCATTACTACTACTACTATGTATTGAGTTTACAATCGGTACGAAATATTTACTCATACCATAACTTGGTTAGCCACAGTGGCGGATCCAAGGGGGTGTCATAAAATAGGGGGTGTCACAGTGTAAGTAAAGAGTGCTAAAACAGGAACACAAAATAACGTCTACACTGTAAAAAAAAGGGTCGATCTACTAAAAAAACTTTAGTGATCCTTGTAATTACTAAAAAAATTTTTAGTAATCTTAGTCGGTTACAAGAAAATCTGTAAGTATTACTAGAAAAAAGTTAGCAACGAAGAGAGTTAATAGTTTTATATTTTTAATAACTATTACTAAAACTCACTTGGTGTGGCCTTGATAGCATAGTGGTTATAGTAACGGACTCCAGATTGAAAGGTCCCGGGCTCGATACTGGCCACCGTCAAATACGCCCCGAATGTATGTAGTGTAAGTACTCGTTAGTAAAGGGATTAGGAAAATCCTTTCGGAGCAGTTAGAAAGGTTTGGTGCTGCCATCTATTGCAGTTTTGCCCAAATCTTCCGCTTCAGAAATCTGGATGCAGCTCGAAGGAACCTCCTGCCCTTCGGGCGCACGTAATGGTTATTAAAAATAATTTTGGAGCTATTACTAAAATTTGCTTGGTGGCTTATACTAAAAATTTTTAAGTTAGTTATACAAAAAATTCTTTTGTTCAATTTACAAAAGAAATGCTTGTTTCACTTGCAAAAAAAATGTTTGTAATGGTTACTAAAAAATTCTGTGGAATACAAATTTACTAAAAAATTTTTAGTAACCTCTTGAATTTTTTTTTACAGTGTAATCGAAAGAATTTGCGCATTTTTTGAAACTGATCGAGAAAATTCGCGAATTTTCCAAGCCTGATCGGCATAATTCACAATTTTTCCGCACCCGATCGGTGAAATTCGCGATTTTTGCGAAGCCGATCCACGAAATTCACAATTTTTCCTTGCCTAATTGACGAAATTCACGATTGTTTGGGGTGTGATCGGAAAAATTTGAGGTTTTTCTACGAATGGTCTACGAAATTTGCGATTTTTCTTCACTTGACTGAGAAATTTCACGACTTTTCCGTGCCCAATCCACGAAATAAATACATTTTTTCGTTCTTGTTCAAAGAAATACGACTTTTTCGACACACGAATTATGAAATACGCGTTTCCTTAATTGACTGACGAAATCTCCATTTTTTCCCGCCGTAAATTGATGAAATCCGTGATTTTTTTCTCGCGATAAACTGTTGAAACTCACGATTGTTCTGCAGCCGCTCAAAGATTTTTAAAATTTTTCCCCACATCATCAACAAAATTTGCGCTTTTTCCGCGCCCTATCAACAAAATTAGCGATTTTTCGTTCCGAATCGACAAAATTAGCAATTTTTTCTTTCCGAATCGACAAAATTCACGAGTTTTTTGTACTCGATTGCTCGAATTCGTGCTTTTTACGAAGCCGATCGACCATATTCGCGTTTATTTCTTTCCCGATCGATGGAATTGTCAATTTTTGTTCGCCATATCAACGTAATTCGCGATTTTTTTCATTCCCGATTGACTGTATTTGCGCTTTTTACGAAACCGATCGACCAAAATTCGGACTTTTTCGTTCCTGATCGACAAAATACGCAATTTTTCCGTGCCCTATCAAAAGCGATTTTTTTTCGTTCCCTATCGACTAAATTCGCGCTTTTTACGAAAGCGATCGACCATATTCGGGATTTTTCCGTGCTGCTTTTTTCCGTTCTTTCCATGAAATACGCATTTTTCCGCACCGAGTCATTTTTTTCCCCAAAATTCGCGCTTTTTACGAAGCGATCGAAAAAATTGGGTTTTTCTGTTCCATATTAAAGAAATTTGCGATTTTTTCGTTACAGATCGACAAAATTCGCGATTTTTTGTGCTCGATTGACAAAATTTGCGATTTTTCTGAGACATACAGACAGAATTCGAGATTTTTCGTAGGCCGATAGACAAAACTCGCGATTTCCCAATGTCCATTTGACAATATTTTCGATTTTCCGGGCCAGGTCAACGAAATTCGCTTTTTTTCGCGCGATAAACAGACAAAACAGGCGACTTTTCAGCAACGTATGAACAAAATTTACAATTTTTTTAAATATTATTAAAAAAATTTAGATTTTTTTATCCTTGTCCGATAAACTATATCTGAGATTTTTCGTGTCCGATTGACAAAATTCGTGATTTTTCCGTGCCTAATCGACAAAATTCGCGATTATTTTCATGCCCGATCGACGAAATTTGCTACTTTTATCGTAATTCCGTTTTCACAAGATTAACTGTATTTTAAAATTGTTTCATGAAATCATCTGTCGTAGTGAAGTAGTGACCCCCCCCCCCCCTGGAGGTTGGGCTGGATCCGCCCTTGGTTAGCCAAACCAGTCAGTCTTGTACTGTATCATCTCATTTTGTTTTTATAAAAAAGTTTTTCAAAACATACAATTACATTACAATACATCCTTTGAAAACATAATTTGTACATTATGTAAACGAATAACTTTATTCTGATTTTGCATTTTATGTGCTCATGCAATATACATGTTATCTAGGTGTTTAACAATTGAAAAAGCTTTGAGGTGATGTTCAGACACATAGTTCAACAGGTCTTGAATGAGTCTCTTGGTCATTTTACTTGAATGTAATCATCATTCATCTTATTTCGCCAGTCTCTTCTGGTTCTGCTTCTCCTTTACTTTCCTTTTCAGCAATGTTATTTTTGCAAACCATAAGAATTTCATTGGGTTCAAGATAAGCTCGCTCCTGGTTTAGTTTCAGTATAAATTTCCTGAAGAATTGACCCCAAGTAACTCACAGCTGCTGCTTCGTTGGTCCTCTATTCTTGATTGCCCATTCTCGTATAAGGAATCCAACATTGTAGAAGCATCTTTAGATGGTGTAAAAGGTTGCTTCCTTCTATGTCGTTGATATCCAATAGCCAACATCCCTGGCGTTGCCTTTTTTTGCCGAATTTGCCGCCTTCATCATCAGGGACAATTTCTTCAGAAAATGGATTCGGTAGTGAGATTTAATAGTCTTGATTAATCTTTGATCTACTGGTTGGATTAAAGAAATACAGTTCGGTAATAGAAACTTCAGGGTTATGTTGCTCAGCTGCATGTTTGCATATGATCTGGCACTATCATCACCACCAACAAAAAGAATTTTTCTTCCTTCTCTCATTATCTCATAAATTCTTTACAATCATTATAAGAAAAATATGAATACCATCCAAACTTTTTGAATTGGTTTATAGTGCACGAGAAATGATGGGATAGTCACATTTTTTTAAACGTGATGGTTTTCATGTTTTCCGATCACAAGTGATTTGAGCTTCTCATTCTTAAAACTGGTAAAGAGCATAATGGCGAGTCTTTCTTTTGACAATTCCCCACTTATGCAGTTTTCTCTTCTTTTTGTAGAGTTTTGTTTGGAATAGCTGTGAAAAACAGGACGGTATCGATGGCATTTAAAATGTTAGCGGTGTCAAAATCGTTCATTATGTTCAGAAGTTTTATTTTCCATTCTTCGCTTTCCCACAGTGTCGATATTTCATATACATCTTCAACATTGATTATTTTGAATTCGATCTTATGATAACTTTTGAAATAAGTCAACTATACTTCCAATGCTTTAAATTCCGCGATTTTCTGTTTTTTTTTTTTTTTTTTTTTTTTTTTTTTTTTTAAATCCGAAATAGAAATTTAGTGAATGATTCTTCGTTCTCATTTGGCAAAAACTCTTCTGAACATAATTGTTTATTTTCTTTTTCCCGTTTTCTGTTCCAAAATACTATACCTATTTGAATTCATTGAACCTTTTTATTCTTCTGCAACATTTTTGCAGAATTTCCATGATGGGGGGAATTTCTGAATTCCAATTGCAAACACATGTTCAGTTTACAGAGAGGTGAAGTAAAATAAGGTTCGAAAATAGTATTCATAATAGCGGGGTGTTCAGAATCCAGAGAGATTATTTTATGTTAAGTTAGCCGGGTCCATCAAAATGTGTTCATAATACCGGGGTGTTCACATTAGAGAGTGTTCAGATACAGAAAAACCACTGTACATCATTGAGAAATAGACTTTATTTCCAATCGTCCGGTACCAGTAACTTTCTACTGCGGTAGTTTTTTAGTAGTTAGGAAGGTTATTTAATTTTTTTTCTCGTCTGTACGTCTTTTTAAATACATTTTAAAAGTCCAAAGCTATTAGGGTATCAAAAACTCACATTAAAACAAGGTCTGGAAAAAAGTTTCAGGCAGTAATTTAGACAGTTGGTACACAATCAATGGTAAATTTAATAAACCTGATCATATTTCATGTTGCTTTCCAGAAATTGTACGTGACCAAAGAATGATGTATGTCTTATCACCCCATTAGGGCATTGGTTCAAAGAAATAACAATGAGCAAAATAAAAAATAAAAAGTTGAAAATTACTATAACTAATTTAAAAAATATATAAAGATCTTGCTGCAATTGCTGTTGTCATTCTCAAATGCAGGAATACAAAATTTATTGTGATTAGAATAGCTTTAGGAGAGATGGCCATAGTTTTTAAGGATTTACATAAAAATTCTTAGAATGCAATTAAAATAAATATATACGCATATTGGAAATTCTTATATATATACTCATGATATTCTGAAAAAAAAATAATTATTGAGAACAAAGAATGGAAAACTAAATTTAAATTAAAATGGGAAATGGCCATCTTTCCTTCAGTGGGGACTGATGGAAATCCACAAGTACAACAAAGAAAAAATGAAGTTAAATTAGCGAAAAATAACATATTTCTTGTTGTTAATCATTAAAAAACTCATAATAATATGAAAAGAGGAAATTATGTCACGGAAAATTGGTGCAGAAACATCAAACAAACACAATTTGAAGCAAAAGTTCAATTCTTCATTTTTTCTAAAATTTTACCACATTTTCAGAAAAAATCTTTATAGATTGTACTCGTTTCATCTATCTAATTCTTTCACTTCATGAATATTATCCAGTAATCCTTTTTGGTTGTGGTTCTGTGTTCTTTTTCACAACCCACACAGGGATCCTCGTCTCGTTTTATTTCTCGAAATCTGCATAGAATTGGATAATTTCAAATATATTTCATTATCTTCATTCATGCAAGTGTCATGTGTTTTTTTCTCGCATTTATTTTAGAATTTTTCGCAGTTTTATCTTTATTTATTAACTCTATCTGTTATCTATTCTGATCAGGAAGCAAACTTTTAGTCATTTCAACATCATATTTTCCTGAAGACGGCCGCAGAAGACGGCACGAAACGTTGATATTTTATTTTATTTTAATTTTACAAGTTCATATTAAGGTTCTTGTTTTGTGCACCATTGAACAATGTTTTGTATTTTTAATAAATATACTCTTAGTAGTTAAATTTTATGGTGCAATTGTCGAGTATATGTTTATGTTTTTTTTTTCTTTTGACTCACAGTGAATAGTGGGCGTGTGCGAGAAATGTGTATAGCAGTTGTTTGGTTTAAAGCTTTTGAAAAAAATATTCAAAATAATACTTTTTATTCAAACTAAAATTTCTTCCTTTTTTTTTCAAAATAACATTTTTTTCAGAAATTTCAAACTAATATTTTTTTTTTTTGTCAAAATAAATTTTAAAATGTTTTTTGTCGTTGGTTTTTTGTCAAAAACCTTTGCAGGAAAGTTTTAAAAACCATCCAGGCATCAAAATGGCTGTTGAAATAGGTCCTCTCTAGGCAAACCTACTATTTAAAAGAACGATTAATCTTTCTTCCTCTAATCCTCTTTCTGCGTGGTGGGGGAAATCTGATGAATATTTTTCTTATTGTTTAAGAACAAACCCGTGCTCAGCGTTGCTGAATCGTTACCTAAGCCAGTGAAAATGAAATAAAAATTGAGAAACATCATTATGAATATAAGCATAAGGAAATCGAGTAATCTTTATTTTTGTGGCATCAACACTTAAGAGGAAATGACTAGCTTGTTTCTGGGCCGATATTGCTGGAAGAACCATTGCAATTTTTCCAACAATTAGAAAAAACATTGATTCAGAATATACTGCCAGTATACATAGCTGCCAACTCTTCTGACTTTTTGGCCCAGAAAAATTCAATAGAAAATTTTGCCTTCTTTAATCGGCGGATTACGGGGATTTCAAATGGTAAAATTTTCTATAAAATTTTTTCGAGTCAAAAAAGCGGAAGATGTTGGCAGCTATGCCAGTATAGATAGTTAGACAACTTTAAAAAAGAGATTCGATATTTGTCAGATAATCGTAATTGGAGAGGTTTTATCCGCTGATTAAGAGACTGGATTATTAAAATGGATGGGAAAATATTACTCACAATTGAATTAATATATTTCCAATATAAGTAAAGAATGTACTACTTTCCTAATAACATAAAAATAACACAATGAAATTAATCTTTTTCATAAGTAATTTAATAACAATGAATTACTTTATCAATAAAATAGTATTTGTTAACATCTATATTGTACCTATAAATCTTTTACAAAAATACAATTTAAAATGTTAAATTTAAAAAAACCATCATGATAAAATAATAAAAGTAAATACTTTTCTAATCCATAAGATTTTAATAAATACTAGATTTAAAAACAAATTATTTATCATTCCACGAATATATGGAACAAAAAAATGTATTATAAATAGAATAAAAGTCCTCAAAACATAATAATGTTTAACATCTGGTAGTTATTGGCTTTGTCAAAAGGACATCTTAGTATTCAATAGAAGGGAAATTATTGGCCACTGCTGCGGGATACCAGAAAAATAAGAAACAAGTCATCATATTGGCTTGCAGTAATGCAACCAGCAGCCAAAAGCTTAGATTAAGCAGGAAAGTCTAACAAACCTAGATTTAAAAAACGGGAAAATCAGGAATCACTATCCTTATGTAACACGCATAAAAATAAAACAGAGTTTAATTCAAAGATCTTTAAAAACTGGTCAGAAACTGTATAGAATGTATAAAAAATATCTGAAAAGCAACAATTTGACGGAAAAAAATTCTGCATCTTCGCATACGTTCACTCATGAACTCGCAGATGGAGAAATCAAAGCCAACATGATTGATATTTATCAACCGTTGGATCTTTGAAATTATAAATAAAAAGTTTCGCAGCATCTTCTCTGTTTATTGATATCAGCGATTGATAATAATGAAGATTACATAGCCATTCTGAACATGATGAACATGCCAGACGTTATAAGGTGCATGGCAGAAGAATGGGAAGAGATTCCAAATTGATAAAGCGGATTTTTTTCTGTCCCGGTAATTAAAGAACACATCGGATTTTCATATAATTAGAAATGGCTTGGTAAAATTATGCAAAAATTTTAAGCACCGCACATTTTCAATATTTATTTTGTCATACAGGGGGAAAATGCACTTTTAATTGGAATTTGTTTGAAAGCTGTATCTCAATTTGTTTTTAGTTAGTAATTTATTTGTAATTTTTATTACTTTTCTTGTCATCGTGGCAACAAAAGTATTACACTTCTGGGCATCAGACATGGACCAATCAGAAAACGAATAACATCCAAGCATCACAAGGATTCAGATATGTTTCAGATAGCTCTAGATCGAAAGAAACAACTATTTTCTAAAGGGTTTAAAAAAGTAACTTTTTTTATTCAAAGGACTACCATTTTATTTTAAAGACACTTTTTAAACTAAATGTTGGTATAAGCTAAAGAATATTAAAAACCTTTTCATTATAAGAAAACAGAATTTGCTTAAGATGCTTGTGATCTCTGAAAAACGGTCACCCGATTGGAAGTAAAAGGCGCATATCTGTAATCACAAAAGTCATAATGCTGGTTATTTTTACAAACGAATATAACATATAATTATAACACCATCATCATTATCATAACCAACTGTTTTATGTGAATAAACATTACGCATAAAAGACCGAGTGACGAAAAAATTATCTAAATGACAAAAAAGTCTTAAATTCATATAAATTTCTGATGAAATAAGTTGAACCTCTCTTTCAAAGTCTTCGCCAAATGTAAGACGATCACCGCAAGATATATTTTTACTAGCACAAAGAAATGAATTTATAGGAAGAAAAAGCAGACAGTTATTGGGAATCGATCCTAGAACCTTAATATTCACAAATGATTAGTTGCGTTGGATCAACCACCAATGATGACTATATATTTTCATGTTTTATTAAAGTTTAAAACACCAAAATAGTAAAATATTACTCACAATTGAATTAATATATTTCCAATGTCAGTAAAGAATGAAATTATCCTTTTTGATAAATAATTTAATAATGAATTACTTTATCAATGATATTGTATTTATTGAAATATATATTATGTTTATAAATCTTTTATAAAAATACAATTTAAAATGATAAATTAAAAAAACCATCATGATAAAATAATAAAAGTAAATCATTTCCTAATTTATAAGATTATGATAAATACTGCATGTGAAAACAAAACTCTTTATCATTCCACGAATATCTCGAACAACAACAAAAAAAAAAAAAAAAAAAAAGGATTATAAATAGAATCAAAGTCCTCAAAACATAATAACGTTTAGACAAATATATGTAGATTAGTTTCCAACGTGCTAACTCTAATAAGATTACATAACATCTGGCAGTTATTGCTGAACTGCTGTTGATTTAATTTGAAAGCTGGAATTTGACAGACGGAATTAATTGATTTAAACAGTCATTCTAGCAATAATACTAGTTGCATATTGCATTCGCTTAAAGATGTTTATTTTAACTTTAATTAAGTCGTGTGTCCTATAATGAATTCATATTTTATGGCAATGGAATTAGATGCATCAAGCGATGAAAATAATTAATTAAAAATATTGCATGATATATCTTAAAATATTTATATAATCTATGCTTTCGAAACTTTATATTATAGTGTAGTCAAATCTTCTGAAATTTTTATAGAGATATTTCTAATTCTTACCAGAAAAATAGTTATTTTTAGAAGAATATATATGATGAGTTATATTATAAGAATAGTTATTTTTATTTGTTAAATAATAAAATTTCAATAAATTATAAAGAATTAATATTCAAAAATCTCCGCTATGAATTTTGAATTTAAGAAAAAAAAATCCGCCAGATTTAGCAATCATTTTCATACACAAACATATTAAAGTGAGTTATTTAAAATATACGTACTATTATTAAGGTAGCATTTCAGTTAACGGGATATTACATGAACGACCACTAAGTGTATTAGATTAATTTATAACGTGATTTTTCAATAAGTAAATCAAATATAACAGATGAATAAATTCCAAGTGGGTGAAAAAAGTCCAGGCCAGATTCGAACCAGGTACGTATTGGCTGAAGCCGCCAATGCTCTTCGAACTGAGTAATTCCGGACAAATACTGGAGGACTAATTCACACAACTAACTTTAACGATCGCAAAATCTGGTCTGATACTTTAGATATGCTTAACAGAATAAATCGAAGGTCAGTATATGGAACTGCAGAAAACGCTGCATACGAAATCATATTAGAATAATAAATTATAACACGATTTTTCAGACGTTAAAGCAATTGATTTACCGATTGAAAAATCTTGTTATTGTTTTTTGCACACCTATTTTCCGAATGATAATTGTAATTTCTGGGATTGGTATATAATCCCGGACAACCTCATGTGTTGCCCATCGACTATTTCACATTGACTTTAGATTTCAACTATTTTAATTTAATTTTAGACATAGTGCTGACACTGTATTTATTTTAGATTAAAATAATAATTTTAGTTTTTTAACAACACCCTCCAAATACTTCGACAACTTTAATTAATATCTATGACTCCTTTAAGTGGAGGCTCTACTTCTTTGTGGCAAAATTTTCCATTACTTTATTTTCCAATTTTTGCATCTGTCGGATGTGTAGACTATTGACTCGAAGCAGTTTCGAGATATTTCAGCTCCTTACAGTATTTTTTGCTCATTGAATGTAATGCGGCTTGTTGAGCGCTATGCTATTGTAAAATTTAAATTTGTTCTTCTCAAAATCCTGTTTTCATAACTGTGAGACCATTTTTTCCGAGTGCTATTAGACCGATTGCATCTGTTTTTCGGATGCATTGTTTCATTACAGGGACAATCAAAAGTATTCCATTAGATTACGGTCAATGAAAAAAAAAATAGTTTCAAGCGCATCTTAATTGTCTTACACTTTTTTGAGCATAATAAAATGGATATAGATATATAAAGTGTATACTAAAACAATCATTCTGTATATTCTGTGGTAAAAAAAATATTTGTTATCAATTTACAGGGCTACACAAAAGTATTCCATGATATAGGGAACACATTGTTTGAGGCGCGTTGTAATAATATTAAAATATTTCGAATTTCATGAAATTGATATACGTTGCTGAGGTTTACTAAAAGTTACTACCTGTATTATAGAAAGCAGATGGCATTTACAGGAATACACAAAAGATTTCAAATACTCTACTGTATCCGAAGTATTGTATATTATTTCACCAAGATCTAATATTTTTAAAACTTCTTTACAGTACGAATAGCATTTGATACGCTTGATGTGAAATTTACAACTTGTTACTCAAAAGAAAGCTACCATGTTTGCTGGAAATTATACGACCGATAACTATGATTTTCATTAATTAAATGTGTTTCATAGGTAGCAATTTTTTTTAAGCGACTAAGTGAATTATTTCACTCGAGTTATCGTCACTGTGTCTAAAAACAACTTTTTGAACCAAATCTTGATATAAGCTTACAGAGAATGTAATGCTATTTCGAAATATTGTGAATAAATTTATTTGAGATGCTGTAACCATAGAACGATTGAAAGTCTATGGCGTACAACTGTTGTTTCACAATACAGAATGTTCATTGTCTTTGTAGACAAAAACAATTTTATATAAAAATAACATGTCAATCGAAAAAAAATGCAAAAAGTCAGATGTTTTATTTTCTTTATAACAAAAATTGTTGTAAAAATCACACAAATTCTATGCAAAAAAGTAGAAACTCCACTTAAAGTTCTTCCCCAATATATTGTTACTAGCACAAAGTAGTAAAATTTTGATATATGGATTGCATAAAAATTACGTCAATCGATCCGGTATCTAGCATGTTCACAAACGATTAGTTGTGTCAACCGCCAAAGATAAGTCCATATCTTCATGTTTTGTTAAATTTCCAAACACAATAATAACAAAATAATAAACACAGTTAAATTAATATGTTTCTTGAATAAGGTATTAATGGATTACTTTCTCAATAAAATAAAAATCCCATGTTAAAATCGCTATTAAAAAAATTAATATAAAAATATGTTTAAGTAATAAACGATTTTAAAAACAGCCGCAAGTTTAAAAGGAGTTTTTGTGTGCTAGATATTTTATAATTCTTAAGGTTTTGATGAACAATGCTTTGCAAAATACCAAGATAATTTGGTAGCAAAAAGAAAGTTTTTTGCAAACAGAATTAAAGTCTATAAAACATAATAATTATCGACAAATGTCTGTAAATTATTCCCCTTCATGCGCTAATGCAGTTAACATAGAGCTTTTGGCAGTTATTGCTACATTGCTGTTGATTTAATTTGAAAGCTTTACCGACAAATGGAATTAATTGATTTAAACAGTCATTCTTGCAGTAGTACTTGTTACATGTTGCATTCACTTAAGGATATTTATTTTAAATTTAATTAAAATCAAAAAGCCTGTAAGGAATTCGTATTTGACAGTGATAAAATTAAAAACAACAGATGAAAATAATTAATATAACTTTTATAAAAAAAAATCCTAAAATATTTATATGATGATATTCCAAACTTCATAGTAAAACGTTTTCAAATCTGATACAGATTTTTATTCAGATATTCGGAATTCTTTCGGGAAAATTTAAATAATTATTTTTATTGGTAAAATAATAAAAATTCTGTGAACAATAAAAAATTAATTTCCAAAAATTTGTACCATGTATTCGGAATTTCAAATTAAAAAATTCGTAAAATGTTGTAACACTGAACGTATAAAACCCTTTAAAGTTAAGTTTACTTTTGTAAGTAGTATATCATTAAAGCAGTAAATTCAGCTTACATATTGCAATATATAGTGTAACACTTAAATATTTTATTCAAAATGTACATTATGCCTCTCTTTTGTGTGAATGTTTGAAAATTTTCTATTTGCTGATTTCCTCAATATGTGCATCCTATTAGCTGTTTTCCTGAAATATAACGATTACTACATCAATTAACTTTGAAAACCATCGAAAGCGATAACTTGTAAATACGTTAATAATTTTAAATTCAAAAATTAGTATTTTATTACATTATTTAAATCTATTATACAATAGTTAGGAACAAAAGAATAATCTACAATTGGCAATGCGTATTAACTACTATTAACCTCTTCGCGACGGGAGACTTTTGCAAAAATTTTATTTATTTATTTTTAATTTTTTTTAATGGTTTTTAAAAACAGAAATTTGTAGTTTATTAAATCGAAAAAAATGCTTCGCTTAAATAAAGCAAATTTTACAGTAAAATTTTATTTGTGGGGATAAACAAGGATTCTTAAGCCTTCTTACGTATACGTGTCGCTGTCCCCAAGGAGCTAAGTTATTCAAGATGTTTTTATGTGGGTTTTTACAGCCAATTTTGAGAAGTTTTTTTTAAGTATAAATTTTTCTAATTTTAAGTCTAATAAAAACAATAATGATTTTATAAACAAATAAAAAAGGTTCGTCCAATAATCATAAGCTATAGTTTTTTGTTCGATCAAAACAAAACATTTAAAGTACTGTGTGGATATTAATTATTAATAATAAAATGATAAAAAAAATGATTAATCAAATTAATAAAATGAAATGATCAATTTTTATTAAATTGCAAAGAAGATGAAAAACGCAATTTTTTAAAACTAAAATCAAACATAAACGCGAATTACTTTTAACGAATGCAAAATATGCTTTGCCCTTAAAAGTAGAATTTATTGGATAGTTTAAAAAAAAGAATTTAAATATTTCAGACTTTTTTTATATAATGAAAATTTATAATTGACTCAAGTTTAAAACGTACTGCCCAAATATTTTTTAATCTATAAAAATATAATATAACCACGATCTAAAATAAGTAATAATCTATCCACGTTACCCATGATTTCAAAAAGCGTTTTTTATATGTAGAAACTCCTCAAACTAATATATTTTCAAATAAACGTGAAAATAAAAATAACAAGTTTACTAAATGGTGTATAAAACTTACTGCAAATTTTAAAAACTATATGAACAAGCAATCAACGTTTCGATCTTCATCTCAAATCATCATCAGGAAAACACTGTTATACTGCTTCCAAAAAGATTAAAAACGTCTTTAAATTTAAAACTTCATTATATCACCAATCAAATATTGTTTTAACCAATCCTAAACAGAAAAACATGCAATGCCGACATTTATTTAACGAAAATTAGATAAATGTCGGCAATAGTTATTCAGCTACTTTGTTTAAATGTAAAAAATGAATTTTATAAAGTATTATGAAATCTAACTTTTTATACGGACTTCCAGTCACTATAGTTATATTTAGCTAAACTCAATACATATCATAAGAGATACAACACAAAAAGTTTGACTGTACTACAAAAATTGATCCAGTTATTAAATTTCAGTATTTGAGGTTTTCACACATGATTTTGTTTTTTATTGAGGGATCAGTTAAGAAAGGAATTAGTATACTTAAAGATCAGACTGCCATGTCTTTTTTACGGCGAAACCACTTTTATCCGGTATCGCCAAAGAGGGTTATTTCATCTATAAATTTTAGCTGACCTCTATTGCTCTTTGGTTGATGCCCTGATTTGGCGATACCGGCTAAAAGTGTTTTGGCCGTAAAAAATACATTGCACTCTGATTTCGATCTTTAAGTATACTAATTGCTTTCTTAACTGATTCCTCAGTGAAAGACAAAATTATGTGCAAAAATTTCAAACATTGAAATTTAATAACTCTGTCAATTTTTGTAATACACTGCAAACTTTTTGTATTATATCTGTTTGGATGAGTGTAAATTTTTACTAAATATAACTATATGCACTGGAGGATCATATAAAAATTTAGATTTTTTTATAAAATTGATTTTTTACATTAAACAACGTCTTGACATTAATATTTAGCTTGTTCGAAATATTTTTCTAAATGGAACTATATGTCTATTAAGGGTTAAGAAATTAAAGGTTAGTGATAGATACATATTGCACCCTGTATAAACATATGTTGATAAACAGAATATACTGTATATAACTTAAAATCAATGTATTTTTTATTTCAAATATATTTGCCTAGTAACATTCAATTTAGAAAAGCGCACACATTTAAATATCGACCGAGATAATACCAATAATCCATAGTCAATTAGCTAAATTAACACGTGTCCATTACTGTTGTTATCTACATTACAACAGCCAGGTTTGATATCAAGTCAGGGAATACCATAATGTAAACCCTCTCTAATAAGAGAGAATTAAGTGCAGCTCTTTGAAGCAAATATAGCTTAAAGGGATACACGACTATTCAAATTCTAATACACAACTACTCAAACTCCATTAATATGGTGTAGTAGAGAATACTCTGCAATAAATGTTAATTAATAATAACTATTATTGGAAAGAAATGTATTTATTTCAAAATATTACTTTTTAGAATATAAATGGTATTTTTATGAAATTATTTCTATATATAATATAATAAGGCATTTACACTTTTTAGCAGACTCTCTAGTAGCTGGCTATTTGAAAGAATTATCTTGAGACATATTTTCCAAATTTTTTGAATAGGTTAATTACGGAAAAGGTTCATGTATAAATACGGCGACTTTATTCGACATTATGTATAGTATTGCCACTGGGCTATTTTTTTAAATTTCAGATTTCTATATTCGCATCACTTTTTTAAAAGGTAAAGTCTCCTTGTCTCCGCTTCCATTAATATGTCTTTAACTAAGAGGGATTTCACAATTTCTAAAAAGGTGTCCCGAATCAAG
Source organism: Maratus speculifer (assembly GCA_964019185.1). NCBI lineage: Eukaryota > Metazoa > Arthropoda > Arachnida > Araneae > Salticidae > Maratus > Maratus speculifer. The sequence goes on from OZ025296.1 coordinate 84,080,380, forward strand.
AAATCTTGATTTTACAAAAGTAGTTTATTAGCAACACTCATTATGTGTTTGGTAGTCATTGATTTTATTCAAAACATTTTTTTTATTAATAGATTAAAATGGTTTTCTCTTTCACTGTGTGCAAAAATTGAAATGAATAACAACAAATTTAAACATTTGCAACATATTCATACTTAATGCTTTTTTAGAGTTTTAAGAACAAATAATTTTCTTAACTTTTTTTATGAAGAGTACTTTTTTATTATTAACGTATTTTAAATTCTTGTCTTTTAAAATTTATATTTTTTATAACAGAAGGAAAAAAAATCTACAATCTTGCGTCATTGATGAATTTATCCAGTTTATCTTTTAAATGTTGATTAGATATATCCAAATATAGTAACCTTTTAGATGTTAAATTAAAAAAATAAGAAACTTTCATGTTTATTGAAACACATCTAAAATCATCGAGATTTTCTAAAACAAACATCAGTATTTATTTATTTATTTATTTATTTTTTTTTTTTTTACTTTTTGATTCAAAAGAAATTTTTATCACAAATATTCTTATTTGATGTCACACTGTATTCAACAACGTTCAAGAATAGATCAAATACAATGAAGACCTTTTTTATATTAATAGAATTTTTTATATTTAATACTATAACAAGTTATTTATGTCCTAAAAAACCTTTTTAACATCGTTTTATTAATCTTCTTGTACATATTTATACTATTCAATGTTAGTATTAGGAATAAACACAAAGTATTTAACTACAGCTGCACAAAACATAATTATAAAACATTCAATAATGCAAACTGTCAAGCAGATTAAAACTGATTAAGTATGGTATTTGTAAATGAGATCCCATCAATGTCTTCATATCTAAATGGCATATCTATTTTATTTTTTATTTTTATTTTTTATAAATGGTCTACTGTTGCCAGATTAATAAGTCCAGACAAACAAGTCCCTTGATTGTGTAATTTTCAACACTTTTTAAAGTAGATTTTGTTTGCAATACTACATATTGCGGTCGCTCCTATGTTGAAATTTCTGAATTTTTTTGCAGATTTACGTCGATTATGACCCCTAGACCCGAAAACTACCATCAGTAAAAAAGTTAATATATACAGGGTGATTCTGAATTCATCATCAATATTTGGTGGGGAGGTAGCGAATAGGAAAAGAACACTATTTCACATAGGAAAGCATGGGCGCAGACGTCATGTAGTAGGGCAATATGAATCCGGTTAAATGATGGAAAGAAAACATAACAAGAAAGTGGTAAGAGAAAAAACATTTATTTGTGCATCTTTTGTACAGACTTACAAGAGGTGCTCGAAATTCTGACCATTTGCTAGAGTACATGCCTCACAACGACGTTGCATGGACAACCGAACTTTCTGGAATATGCCTGGCGTTTCCCGGATGTTTGCGGCGGCAACCGATATGCGTGCTACAAGGTCCATAGCACTGGCAACAGGGATCTCGTACACTATGTTTTTCATGGCACCCCATACAAAGAAGTCTATTGGAGATAAATCCGGTGACCGTGGTGGCCAACAAACCGGTCCACCGCGACCAATCCATTGAGCTCCAAATTTTCTGGTCAGGTAACGCACATCATTTGCGAAATGTGCTGGAGCGCCGTCATGCTGGAACCACATTCGCCGGAGAATAACAGCAGGAACCTCGTTCATAAGACCCGGTAACACAGTCTGAAGAAATATGAGGTAGTTTGCGCAATCTAAACGGGATGATAGTAAATACGGTCCCAGCAAACAGTCGCCGACGATCCCAGTCCACACATTGACGGCAAAGCGTTGTTGCGCAGCTCTAACTCTCGTACAGTGTGGATTCTGATTAGCCCACACATGCGAATTGTGTGTGTTGAAGACACCTTCACGAGTGAAGGACGCTTCATCTGTGAAAAGAACATACGTTGGGAAATTGGGATCAACGGCTGTTCTCTGCATGAACCACTGACAAAAAGTAACACGCTTGGGATAGTCCTCTGCTTCCAGTAACTGCACTCTTTGCAAATGAAAAGGATGTAAACGTTCCTCGTTTAGTATCCGCCACACTGTTGATTGTGAAACTCCAAACTGGTGAGCAATACCTCGTGTGCTAGAACTTGGCTGTTCTTCGATAGACTGTAGGACATCTTCCTCGACTGAAACTGTCCGTGTTGATCGGCGGCTGCCTCGATCAACATTAATACCAGCAAATGAGCCAGTTTCGCACAGTTGTCGATGAACACGTGAAAACATTTGATCCTGTGGCACGCGCCGGTTGGGGTAGCGCTCTGCATACATTTGCCTAGCTCTAAGACAGCTTTCTCCTGCGGCACTGTAAGTTAGATGCATATCTGCAAGTTCTTGAAACGTATACCGGTTCATGTTACTTCTGCGAAGTCACCTTGTCGAATGACGATTGGCTGCACACGGCAGACTGCTATGCGCGTTCATGGGAGATGCGGACACAAAGCGCCCTCTACACCGTCATGCGTTCGTTTGTGCCTATGCTTTCCTATGTGAAATAGTGTTCTTTTCCTATTCCCTACCTGCCCACCAAATATTGATGATGAATTCAGAATCACCCTGTATAAATATGCATCACTTTTTATCATTACGATAATTTCTATAATTCTGCTCTAATATCTTCCAAACTGATACATAAAATCAAGGGGCATAATATCTCGGTTAAATTCGTTAATGGCAAAATCAGACCAATGGAGAGAAAATAGAGAGGGGTTTTGTGAAAACTGAAAAACCGGCACAAATTCTTAATTAAAAGAGATATCGAATCAGTTTACAGTTTGTATTACTTATAAAAAATGTGTCAAAAGTTTATGCATGACAGATATTTTATAAAATTAAAAATGGGCTCAAGAGGGGAAAAAACAGGGTTTGTGCAAGAAAAAAAATTCATAACTTTGTCAATTTTCAAAATATCAAATCTAACTACATTTTTTATAAATGTTCTTAAAATTATCTAAAACTTCTGTACTTATAAGTTTTAAATAGGACAATTTTTTATCTAAAAAAAAACGAAAAAAAGGGGGGGGGCAAAAGAAAGATCCTTATCTTCGTCATTCTTAAGCTATTAAATCTGATTAAATTTATTTTACATCTTCTCAATAATATCTACAACTTCTATACTGACAATTTTTTATAGGACTAATTCTTATAGCAAAAATAGGAGTTGAGGAGTAAAAACCTCAAATCCGAACGGCTTATATCTAACTCATTTTTAAATTCATTTTTGGTTTTAAATGCATCCAAATGGAGGTTTCCTTGTTTAGAAACTATATATTGTGATGTATTGACCATTTTTTGATAAAGGCAGAATATATATCAAAAAGTGAAGTCAAAGTGGGTATTTTGAAAATAATTTCCCGAAGGGATCGTGATTGAAAATTGAGGAAATATTCAAATAACAAATCCCTTATTTTATGACTCATTTTTAAATCCAGTTTTGCTCTCAACTGTATTCAATTGGCAGTTTCTCGTATTTAGGAACTACATAATGTACCGTATTGGTGGATTTTTTTCATAAAGTAAGAATGCGTTTCAAAAAATGCACTCAAAGTATAGTTTTGAACCGAATTTTGCTTAAGTCTAATAAAAACAGCCGTTATAGAAAAATGAAACTATCAATTCTTTAAAAGCGGCCAAATAAAGTCGTTAAACTGGGTTTATCTCAAATCATATTTTATTTTTTCTTGTTGAAATGAGCACTTAACTTCGAAATCTACTTCCAATTAAAAGTTAAGCCCACTGGGATTTCTGAAATAAAAATATTCGACCTCTTTGAATATAGATGAAAAATCCTGAAATACTTCTTTGGAAAAAAAAATTATACCTAAATATCATTACCACACATGTACTGCATATATCATTTGCGTTGGAAATTAGAGTAGTTTGTTTCAAGTTGAGAAATTATTGAATGAATTCTCCCCCTAATAAATATATGCCGCTTTTCCCCTGTCAATAGCACTGTTAAAATTTAATTTTAAGTCCACAAACATACTGACAGTAGAATCTTGACAATATTTAATATTTTAGTTGTATAACAAATCTGTACAACCATTAAATAATCCTGTAAACTTTTCCTATACTATTTAACAAATTAATAAATGAATATTTTAACTAGAATGACACAGTATAGAATATCTCGAAACTCTAAAAACAACATTACGCTCATTACAATCATATACAGTTTTAAAATGTGATTTAGAGTTTAGATTTAATGATAAAGTCAATAAAATGCAGCTAAAGTTTAAAAAAATGTCGTAATATGCAACTGATTAACAAGGTGCGGCCATTAATTTGCAGGGCTGATCCAATAACTCCAGTAAATATTACTTGCGATACATATCCTCGTTATATTCTTCCAAAGTAACTACTACTTGCTGAAATGCTATTCTGTACTCGGTGGTATGAATTTCGGAAACAACTATTAACCCTTTCAGGTCCGATTATTTTTTCCATTTTGAGAACAAAATTACTTTTATTTTAATAAAGTTAATCGTAGCTATTCAAATAGAATTACTGGAGTTTATAGATTATCTCATTATCTGAAATCTAACGAAAGTGCTTATTTTATATACTATTCAATGCATTTTAATATGAAAAGAGACTAAAGAAGAGTTTTGGGAAACGTTTGGAAAATAACGTATTACAATAGGGTTTGAGAGAATATTACAGCTTTCTAATGTTTTTTGCGTTTTATCACAAATGATTCGTTTAGAAAAGTAGCTTATATTTTAAATTTAAAGACTAAAATATGCGTACAAAGTAAAAGAATCGCCTACGGTGCAAAGAGAATTAAGAAAACATTTATTATTATTATTATTATTATTATTACTGAATGTCAAAGCCTAAATGAAATTATAAGGAAAAAGATATAGCCATATACTATTATTTCTATTTGTAGAGAGTAATTAAGTAATCGTTAAGACGAAATAATTCTCGATGAAAAGACATGCACAATTAAATAATTTACCAGACTCGAAAGGGTTAATACTCTCATTCGGAATTATCTTTAACGTGGCTGCTACCATTATTGATTTGATTTGACATACTCAAACATTGTTCAAAGAAATCTTGTCTTCAAAATTAGGTTAACCACCTTCTTGGAAAAGTTCAATTGATTGGCGACTACTCGAATAGTCAAACGGAGATCTTCACGATTCTCACGATGCCACATGCTCGCGAACTTACTAATTATTATCCACAATTGTTTATTAGAAAGTTAGAGAATCGATATTTTTTCTTAAAGTCATACTTTTTGATTTTGCAGTAGAATAACTTTCTGAAAATGCTGTTTTCGAGACAACTTATCGGAGTATTAACATAGTAATTTTTTAAGCATTTAAAAATATAAATTAGTTAATTAATTAACAATAAATATAAAATATTGAAAATTGTTTACAAATTCCTTAAAAAACCTACGAATTTAATTTTGAAAAATTAAGACATTGTATTCACATTTTTGGAGGGGAAAAAGTTGGCGTATTTTCAAAAGTGGAGTTTTTCTGGCAGTCCTAGCCGATTGTCGTAGTTCTAAAATAAGACAAATGAAAAACTTGTAGCGTCATACTTGGCGATTTAACTCACTTTTGGTGCGAAAAAAATAAATAAAAATCCAATAATAAAAAATTTAAAGTAAGGTACCCTGGGGTAATAATGCCACGTTAAGGTTCTACCAATTTTCACGACTTAGTTTTAGATTGTATTTTTCAAACACATATAGGATCTGATACAGCAACTCATTGACTATATATATAAAATAAAATAATTTAACAGAAATTTATTCATAAAATGTAATGGCGTTTTTTCTTGACCCATGCTATTTGGCGTTATTACCCACCTATATGGGTAATAACGCCATGCAAACAAAACTATGAAATAAGATGGAATAATTGCATGTAGATAGCCCAATTCTAAAAGTACAAACTCTACAAACTTAGAAATTGAAAAATTGCATTCTAAGCTATTGAAAATGTTCAATTTTTTGTGAAAGTGTAAGACAAATAAAGGTGTGGTGTGGGAGGGGGGGGTGAGGCAAAAGAATATCAGACCGTGAGCTTCTTTTTGCTTAAAAAGGACCGTTTAAATAGAAATATGAGAAACATTGCAGAGTTTTAACTGTTTATTTGAATCAGTATTTAGGATGTAGCTCGGCCACTGTAGGGAATCAACCGGGGTATTAATGTCAAGGATTGGCGTTATTACCCCGGTATAGTTATTGCGCAGTACATTTTAAATTACAAATTATCTCGAGAAGATATCCAAAATCTTCAACAACATTTTAAAAGTACATGAAATGCACTACAAATTTATGTAATTAACAAAGTATTTCCGGATAAAAACATAGTCTTCACATCACAAACGTGTCTCGCAAATTTTAGATCAAGCGTTAATTTTAGTTGTTTGTAAAAACTATAAGACCTAAAAATGAAACAAATTAACTTGAAGCTGTTTTTTGCGATTTATATGACTCAAAACCCTTCTGCGCAGAGCACGTGGGTGTCATTTACCCGATTATTTCATAATTATGCAAAATATAAGCACTTGGCGTTATTACCCCAGGGTACTTTATAAAAAAATACCTAAAATATGATTTTAACAGAGAATTTTTATTAGTTCTCAAACTTCTATGCATAGAGCTACAAAATGCACATGGTCTGGATACTAGGTGCGTGCAATACTAAAGGTGGTTTCCTCGTCAGTTAAACGACATCACAAGTAAAAGCATTACCGGGATCTGAGAATTTCCGGTTCTCATACAATTATGTCAATCCTGGAAATTATTGGCTGCGCCTTAAATAAATGAAAAAAATATCCTTACAATTTTAAATATGTTTCCATATGAGGACACTTAATTAAAAAAAAATATTGCAAATTCATTAAAAAATAAAATTTTGCTCCAGAATTCATTGAATTTTTACAAAAAATCCAATTTGCTTCGAAATTAATGGATTCAAGAAAATCACGATAAGCAATAAAAGAAGAATGGATATAATGATATTGAGATCATTGTTTAAAAAGCTGAAAATGTACACCAGACTCTAAGTAACTTTTTTTTATTGAAAGTGATACAAATTGAAGTATTTTTTTAATTTCATTATTGTTAAAATATCATCAATATATCAAGAACTCGAATTCGTAGTGAGAACAACTTCCTGAGCAATTTGAGAATGTCATTGTTTAAAAATAAATTAATATTAGTCTTTAGGAAACTTTTTAATTTATCTTTAACCCTCTGACAGTCTTGCAAAAGGGCAAAATTGTAATGTTGTTTTCTCAGCATTTTGTTTTAATTGCTAAAAAAATATGATTCTTTCAAAATTATAGAAAAATCTTATTTACGAATATGAATGTTATCCTTGAGTGTGTTAATCATTGCGCAATGTATTAAAAATCCATTAAGTCTGAGTTATATCAATCAACTGAGTTATATCATTTTAATTATTGCGTGCATTGCAGTGAAACCTGGAGCTTAGGGAACGTCTATAGACGGGCTTGTCAGTGAGAGGGTTAATGACGCATTCACATATCTTAATGAAAAATAAGTATTATTAGTATTTAATAATAACGCGAAAATATTTATCATAGAATATTTTTTATAAATTATACCTTATATTATTAAAAAACTAGCACGTTCATTAAACAACACGCACACACACACATATATATAGATAGATAATACATAATAAGTATTTAAAAAAAATCTTATTTAACAGTTTTTATGGTATTAATTTATAAATATAAAAGAAGCCATTTTTCTATTTTACTATTTCCATTAGACAAATTGATTTTTTTAGCATTGTTGAGAGAACAGAAGATTTAAGATTAGATGTATCTCAGAAAATCAGCTCTTAAACTTTCAAGTAAACTGATAAAACCTTCGTGTTTTATGTCTTGGCGTGGTAATATAATTTTAGCCAAAAACAGGAACATTTACTTAAATAATTTATGGCATAATAATATATAGGTCAAATTTTATATTTGAAAGGATAATCTTTTACCAAAAAATTACTTTAGATTTTTATTGCACACATCTTTGCTTTTATATATACGATTTTTCAGTCATTCTCGAAAGGATTTTATAACGTTGTTAAAAAAATAGTTTTCAAATCAAAGAATAGTTCTCGGTTAATTCA